>JARFJB010001166.1:4130000-4495000 GCA_036346205.1 Vesta saturnalis
TCATATTAGGACATATTAGGCATTTTCCCTTGGACGGCTGTTCCAGTATCTTGTACGGCTGGTATACCCATAGTTTCCTCGCCTCGCCACCTGCGTTATAGCAACTTTCCTTTAAGCGCACACACCCCTACTGCTTACTCATGGTTGTGGTTTTCAACATCACACAAATATTCCGCTTTTCTTTCTGATCTCTAATACTTTTTCGCTTCATTCTTGCTGATTTTATCTAAAACGTACAGAAAATCGTTAACGCAGAGCTTGAGTTCTGGTTAGTTCTTGTAACCCATAACTTTTGACACCACTAACGAACAACGAAACTAACTATTCGCAAATAACAACCGGAAGAAATATTAAATAGATTTAAAGAGACCGAACTAATCACTTTAATTGCAACGTTTTTGGAAAGTTATATATATTATACTAGGTGAGATGCACCAGGAAGGCTTAAATGTAGGCAAGATTAAAGAAATTAGAATGACACCAATGTACTGCATAGTGATCTAATAATTGTTACATCTTAACTTCTTGTGATAAAATGATTTATACTAATGATTTTTACAAGCAGAGGTTATATGGAATGATTAAAGCAATTAATCAATATTAATAAAGCTTCAAACTATGTAAAAATTTATTTTTCATATATGTTTGCAAACGTCCGGTGGTCAGTAGCGGGCGCCCAAACGACTTGTGGTCAAGAATCTGGCGAAAAACGGCAGTGAGCAAATGGCGACGCTTAAATGTTGCGTAACGTAATAAAACACACAAAACTAAGTCAATACTATACTTTGTGATTTTAGCTCGACGGCTTTGAAACATTGAAACCAAATTAGTGTCTCTCACTTCCGCTTTTTTCGTTTAACAAAAACCAGCTAAGTACTCTTATGAACGCCTAAATGTGGTAATAAACAATTATTATAGCATATATGAGGCAAGTGAATGTAAAATAAACTCTGGATTTAAAGCTGAAGTTCATTTGTCATCATATTTTGGATTTTACGGATATTTAGAGGAAAATATAGTTTTACCAATAGAGCCTGGATCCGGCAGCAGATAGGAATGTATGTGGTGGGCATAAAAACAAATTAATGCTGAATACATATGTTCAACCGAGATATATGAGCGAATAAGGTCATAAAATCAAGGGCAACATAACATACTAATTACTGATTGCATATCTGGATCGAAGAAGAAACGGAGTACAATTGGAGAGATATATGAATAAGCCTAATGAAAAAATTGGTGACTTAATTTCAAATGCGAAATACATTTGCAAAAGCAAAATGAGCATTATACATGATTTAAATGATTAATATTAATTTTAAAAATTATTATTAATTTTATTAAATACATAAATAAAAAGTTCAGCTCGAGTAGGATTTGAACCTACGACCTGTACTTTGCTAGAGTACCGCGCTACCCAACTGCGCCATCAAGGTTCAAGCCCCAATCGATGTAAATTTTGCATCTATGTAAGTAGAACTGATGTAAATTCTAAATATAATGAGGTATTTGTGAATTTTGAAGACTAACGCTACTTCTTTTTGAAACGATCCTTGATTGTTTTAGTTTTAGCACTAAAAGATAGATGCTTAAGCATATTTCCGTTTTTATCGTCTATACTCTTAAGCAGCTTCATCACTTTTCTCGTTAAACCAACAACTTATGTACTCATATGAGAAATTGGCTCCTATGAAACCATTCGTACGACACAATAAAATATTACGTTTTGCAACTTACCTATTGTTTTCCAACTGTCTGCACTTATACAATAACAACGTATTCAGTAATAACAGAACAGCAGTTTTATATACGCAATACCTTCACGTGCAAGCAGGTTTTTAAAAGAGGATAATTGGATACTGTCAAAGCTATTGATCATAAAATTTCACTTTACTGAGTGTCCTGCAAACCAGTTATATCCCGATTATCTATTTTCTATCAAAACGGGAGTAATTATTTTAGAATCTCCATTTTACAATATCGTAAAGTACATGTGCAAGTATTTAAAAAATAAACCATCATATCCTGTAGATTATCTATTTTTAGTGACTATGAAAAATCATTTTTTTTCGAAAATATTATTGGCCTGCTTGTAAGTGTCAATGAATCCCTCTTATGGGAACTGTTTCTACTTTTAAATTTCTAGGAATAGACCAAATTCTGATCCCAGGTAGATGAACTTGGTCTGTCATGGTGTTGAACAAGTAATGAACTTTAAACCGTTTTTCTAGATTTCTAAGACTCCACCAACTTTTAGGTTCGAGAGGTCAATGAACCTTGGAATATGACCATGAAGGAGTAAACGAACTTTTGTTTTACTATTAGATTTCCAGGAACCGGCAAACTTTCGGTTCGCTAGGTACCTGACCCTGAAAAATCAATGAACTTTCACTTGAGTCACTGACTAAACTATTTTTAAATTTATATAGATTGTAGTGTGATCTGAAAATGCCTAATATGCTATTAGAAAATTGTGTAAGCGAACGCGAAATCTTGTAGCGGATCCGTCACCAACTCCACTGTATTTAAAGACCTAAATTATTCCAGTTGTGTACCTTCTTTTACCCAATAAAACAAGCCAAACCTGATAGACTACTTTCACTTATCAAGCAAATGTGGCCGCAGTTTCAATCTGAAACAATTTCAGTGGATTTCGAAGTGGCCATAACCGAATCAGCTACTGATGCTTTTCCAACAGCCCATTTAAATGATGGTTTGCTTCATCTAGCAAGAAGCTTTGAAAAACAACTGCGTGAAAATGGATTGATAATGCAATTTAACACTCAATTTGCGTTGAGCACATGTACAATAACTGTGTCAACTTTCGTTCCTGTTCAGCAACTCGATGGCACAATTGAAGAACTATCCAGACATCTACCAAATGAATTTAAACTAATTTTAAATTGGTTTGAAGACAATTAAGTCGAACAGTGAAATAGGAATGTACACGACAATGGGTAGTTTACAGTGTTAATATTTGAATCCTGTTCGAAAGAATACTACACAACCAAAATCGTACTACAGTGCCAATTAGACGAGAATCGTCCGTCTGTATCGAAATTCATAATGGCTTACCAAATATTTCAGTTGTGAAGCCCTCCCCGAAAAGGGTAAATTACTAAGCGGCTGATGAAGAAAATATTGTTCAAGAATTTAGAAATAGAAGTTATGGAATGCCCAAGAGGGACTTTGCAATGGATTAATAGTAAAAATGAAATCATGTAAATGGCATACAAAAGTGGTGAATTATATTGAAGTTTTACTTTTTATTATGTTAGTACATGTATGCTATTTTAGCAACTGTAACCTGATTTTGCTCATTAACATAGTAACAAAATTGTCAAGTTATTTGTAATCACATTAATATTCTAAATATGATTTTTTCTGTCTTTTTTTTCAAAAATGATAAAAATTTCTTACAACAAAAATCATATTTGTGATAAATGACAAGAATTGTAGACTATTTTTATTATGTTGAAATCTCGACGTAAAAACGTTCAGCGCCCTAACGGCGGCCCCCGAAAGTCCTGGCGGACTAACGGTCGAGGCCAGAAGTGCTGTTGTTTTATTATTTCTGTTAACGATTTTATTTTTCAAAACGTATGTCACCTGTTTTAGATACACCGTGTGTATTGTGTTTGATTAGTACACGCCATCTTGTAAGCCACTTTGCTTACAATCATTAAAATGGTTTATTTTAATTTGCCTCGGTCTAGCTCAAATCGGGGCTTGTCTTAACAAGACGGGGGTGGTTCGTATTTTGGTGCTTAACACTGTACACTTTGAATAATTACAATAAAATGTATTAAACGTATATTACCTATTTCTTCTATAAAACTAAATAATCAGATACTAAATTAGGTGAATTAAATTAACAACAAGAAAAATTTTTTATCAGGTTAACCGGAGTGTCCTTCCTGGTAGCGCCCGCTTTGGTTGGTCCCTCGTAGACGGTAATGGTGGAATTTTGGCTTCTGAGACGTTTCTGTGGAAATATAAATTATTGTGGTTCAATTTCTAGTGTGTTATGACAAAAAAATCCTGATAATTGCGATTTATTTTGATTTATCACGAACGCTTAGGCCGGCCCTATAAACGGTAGCGTGGTAGTTATCAAGTGGCGTTGTGTAATATTCTCCGTATTACATAAGCAGGTGACAACTATCGCGCAGGTGTTTATAAGCAGGTCAAAGAGAAAAATCAATAATTTAAAGTAACCTTGGTGCGCATGACTATTCTTATATGTGATTTGGTTTCAGACTGAATAGATGTGAATTCAGTACTTGGAATTCTTCACAAAGGACAGGTTGATATTTATACGTTTCTAAATGCAAATTGTTCATACACGTTTGATTATTTACTTTACTCTAACTGATCAGGATGGTCTTAGGATTTCTTAATTAATTAATTAATTTAACTCGTTCTACCTATTAAATACAGGGAAGACGGAGTTTATCACGAACTAATCTACGTTAGTTATTATTAAAAATTGATTCTATTATTAATTGTTGTGAACGAATTAATCTGAGGCAGGTTTGCACGATCTTTTGGGACTGCGTGAACTAAATTAAACAATTCTGTGAATTGTTTCAGACGGAATGCAGGTGTCTTAAGTACACGATTTTTTTGGGGTTAAAATGAGAGAATTTACACGTATAATGTTCGTAATTTATTGTGATGCTGATAAATTAGTTAGGCCTTCGAGAACGAGATAGTGGATAGTTTTTCATTGCGTGAAAATATACTCGCGATACAGGAATGTTTATCTCACCGGATTTCCTTTATTATGAAATGTTATTAGAAGAACAGCTAACAAATTGGAGTCGGTTCGCGAGACGCTGGAGCACGTTTGATGCAATTTATTACGCAACGTATTTAACTGTAGGATCACGCGGGTGATCTCTAAGAATACGGGTTCTGGTATTGCGATTATCTCCAGGTCTTAGCGTCGCTTGTTTATATTGCTAATTTTTTTCAGGATCTGGTTGGTGTATTGTAGGTGTAACATATATTTAATGGAGAGCCCTTTATAAGATTCCGTGTCCAGCCCGTCGACTGCTGCATAAAGGTATCTCCCGGGGAGCGGTAGAATTAGAGTGAATACCCTTCTTGCCGCTGGAGTAAATGGAAGTTGACTTCAGGGCGCCAGAGCCTGCAGTAACAACGTCCTGGTTTGTGTGTGTGTGTGTGTGTGTGTGTGTGTGTTTGTAGAAGGTGACTTCAGGTTTTACAGCCTGTTGTGTACTTCTGGTGTGTGTATGTTTGCAGAAGGCGACTTCAGGCTTTACAGCCTGTCGTGTACTTCTGGTGTGTGTACTGGAACTGTGAGATAACTTCCGGGATCTGCAGCCCGTCGTTTCTCTGTGTGTCTGGTGTAATGTTTAGGAAAATTGGTGCAATAAAACTTACGTGATGTTAACCTTAGCGTGTCTCAACCAGCATCTTGATTGTATGACTCTGATTTACCGGTGACGGCCGCAAAGTAACGCGACTAAAGATACACGACGGTTTAGGATGAACGAATGCGGCAATTGACATGTCCGCGGCGTATACAACGAAAAAAGTACGGCATGCGCGCGTGGTCTGGATATGGATTCTAGATTCCAGATGCTAGAGACTCGAGAATAGCGACTAGAGAGAGGAGAGCGGAGAGCGCAGAGTGTCTCTTCCGGTATCGCCACGGTCTTTATAGACAATTCGCGGTGGGTGGGTCCGGATTTTATGGAGGGGTCCTCTGGTCGTCATTGGCTGATGGTTCTCTGACGTAACAGCATTTGATGCTTTTTGATATCTACGTCGGAGTGGATTAAAATTAATCACTTGTGATGCAATATCGCGCAATCTTTTGCAATTGGTTTTAAGGTTATGCAACTTTATCTAACTTGATTACTGTAGGGCAGTTGAAAAATAATTAATTACAAAAATTTTAGTAAAGTTAAGCTGGATCTTTACAATCTGTTAAAACTAAGCAAGTAGTTCCTAACTCTGAAAATGTTTCAATCCAGTGTAAACAGTTAGCTACACTTTCCAATGAGTGCAAACTGCAAATGTTTGGAAATTGCTAAGTAAAGGTAAGCGTTTACGAATAACTAGGTTAAGGAAGATATGCGGCGGAAGCTTTTATTTATAGTATTCTTGTTGTAACGTGCTAATTTTTGAGTAGGGCTACTTTAATAAAATTTTTTGGATTTTTTGAAAATATATTTACATTAACTGTGTATATTTAGGTTTATTGTTGTATCTTTTTCTTCCAGTAATTTAATTTTAGTGAATATGTCAATATTTTCTTCTTAGTTTATATAATTACGAATACTAGTGCATAAACTTTTATCGTCTAAAATGGGTATTTAACCACATCATTTTTTGTTTTATGCGCAAAGCGAAGCTTCTGTCATTTCCTTTCTGTTCGTTCTGCCTTGCAGTGCGTGTCGTATTTAATTTTACTTCCCTGCTTTTAATTACATTTTTGTATTAATTAATTGTATCTAACATGGAAAACCATCACTTGTCTTAAAACATTCCATCCCTTTGCATTAAGAAAATCTTGTACCATTTGTAATTGAAAATCTATAGCTTTGAGATATATGTGGTCCTCAGGGTTTCCAGGTGATAACTACTCTTTGTTGACGTGAAGAGTACAGAGTTGAATTGTTATACATATTTATTGTTACTACGTGATGTGAGTAGTATTACATATTCTAACCTACACTTCACTAGTACTCTAACACTTCGAGTATCTTAATAACTATTGATTGGTGATGGATGAACTGATTTACATATTACTTATTACTAACTACTTATCACTGTATGGAGCTATATTTATAACCTATTGTCTATGTCATGTTACAATTTACAAAGAGCTGACTTTTCTTGCAATAACAGCTTATTCTATTCAGCATGATTGTAATGTGTAATATTGACCTAGTTGTGACATAAATATGCTTTAGAAATAACACCTAATTAATTATTGTAAAAATAGATAAATGTTTCTTAATACTAGCTATACACTACAGCTTTATATAGCGTTGGAGGAACCTTGATAGAATGACGTCATGGCGTTGGAGATACCTTTGTTTTGTGCCATTAGGTATGGAAACAGGCGACCTTACGCTTGCTGTTAGTTGCGTATGCTGTAGGTTATTCCAGCTTTAGTAGGCACAACGTATCAGTGCTGGTTGTTCTGGTTCGAGCGTGAGATATTTTGTCTTATCGTATCGTCAAGAAATGAAGTTTTCGACAGCAATTCATTTCAATATAACGTTTTAACTTTATGTGTTGGGTACAACAGGTAGTACGTTTCCTTTTTAGTGCAAATTACGTTTTTATGAAGTGGACAAATTAGATGAATTGATTTAGGACAAGTAAGATAAAGCTAGTCAAATATTATTCAGTAATATTTTGTTGATATTGGTCAAACTAAACTTTGTTATTCCATAGAAGTTATACAGTTCCCATCATCTTTAGTTTTGAAATAATTATACATAAAGATATATTATATGTATAGTTCAGTTATCGATTAACGATTAGTTTACTGTTGTAAAGCTTTGCGATTAATTAAGCAAAATATACTCATAAATACATCAGTTGCGTTGTTTATTACGATTACATGCGGTACTAAAGTACCTTTTGTTGTATTTTAACTATTTTAATTATTTAACCCAAAATAAAATTAATGGCGCCTGGCAATATGCTTAACTGACTACAGCTATGGATATATCTCTCCATCCTTGTGAGAAAAGAGCTCTCAATGTACAGTAAGTTTTATAAATAATGTACTGAGCTAGGCCGTGGTGCGAATTTACCTTTTTTTATACATAAATAAAAATTTATCTTTGTTTAAGTTGGCTTCCGACAAGAAGCAAAACTTTTATTTATTAAAAGTTGGCTTTACACAACGTGGGACATCAGTATAGTTATAGTCAGGATTTGCATTAGTTTTACAGTGTACATTATATAGAATTTCGTTTATGTGCGTTTTTGTGTGTTTAAATTTTCAGGATCTATATTTACGTAAGTACGTTAGAGTGTTTTACAGGTTATTATATCTTACATTTACATCTATTGCGTGTTTGTGGTATTGCATTCTTGTAAATTTTACGTACCTATATTTCAAAATGAATGCACAACATTTAAAGAAATATGAAAGGGTTTCAGAGTACTTTCCCTTAGAATAATGCCTTGTTTAGCTTAAGATCACTGTAGAGGTCAGTAAATGGTATTTTAGCAACACACAAGGATTTATCTTGTAAAAAATGTATTATATCTTTAGATTTAAATTTATAAATTACAGAAATTCAAAAGAATTTGGATAACATTTTTACAGCTTTAACTAATAATGATTTATCTCCTACAGTTAACGATTGTTTATGATTCAAATCTCGTTTATTACCTTTAAACAGACGATTGTTGTCCATTTAATGATGAAACAAAATCAAGTAATGGGAAGTTAATTTCAGATTTATGTTTGATGAATGGTATTTTATTAGAACGTACAGATGTATTCAACTGTTCTGATGCTTCGGTTGTCTCAGTTCATGGTGCTTCTTCAGTTTCGTTTAGTCCAAAACGAGTTCCAGTGTATAAATGGAGAATTAAATTATCAGAAAACAATTCTTGTGAAAGTGTCATTTTTAGAAAAAGTTGATGACTTATGTGATGCCCGTCATGTGAGTTATTCAGATTTATTCGTGTCAGCACAAGAATTATTTTCCGGTATACCTTTACAGTGCTTTAGAAATACAAAACATACGGTAAGTACTTGGTTGTTTTAAGTTCAGCTACTTAACAGAAATATTTGCCTTTTGATTATGAGCATGGTCTTTGTTCGAAATCCATCAACATACTCAAGATGTAGAGGAGAATGTTACAACGTATAATATTGCAGTTCAGGCACTTTTTAAAAGATTACCTGCTCCTACGTTTGAAACAGAAATTGTTACTCAAATTCAAAGACATTGAAATCCATATTGGTATTAGACAATGTTCCCATTAATGATTTAAGCTGAGCATATAGAGCAGCCCAAGTATTAAAATTTCGTACAGCATGGAATAAATCACCTCCTAGAAAATGTGTTGATCTTTTAGAACCCGATTTATATTTAATTAAATTGGTGGCGCAGTTGGTTAGCGCGGTACTCTAGCAAAGTACAGGTCGTAGGTTCAAATCCTACTCGAGGTAAACTTTTTATTTATGCATTTAATAAAATTAATAACAATTTTTAATTACATATTTAACTTTGAACTTATTCGTTCATAACAAAAACTTTTAATAACCGATTTATATTGTCTATTTTTGAGTCAACCATCCACCTCTAATCAGTTCAAGTTGCTTCGTGTAGCACATGTGGGAATTGTGATAGGAAAGGACACTCACATCGTGAATGTTCTGAACCCCGTCAAACTTCTGTTTTAGGTGTGGAAGGAAGGGTAGTTACAATAACTCTTGTGTTTGTTGTAATTCAAGAAACTCGAGTTTCCTCAATTTCTAGTCTAGCTCCAAACTCTACAGGTGTGGTACGGAAGACCAATCAACACAATTTGAGAGAACCAATAGAAAACCAACCGATTCTGATAAACAACTCCCAACCAACAACGAATAATTTCCTCGGTGAAGACCTTATTTAAACCCAAACGAGACAAATTTTAAAATATCCTACATTCTAGATGTTTCAATTTTTAGTTCCTGTTGATAAGCGGAACAATTGGCTTTCAACGGTTAATCCTTTCATCCATTCATGTAGAAATACACTTGTTCCAGCATGTTTTTTGGTCATTGGTTACCTTATATTATTGATGGTTTTTGAGAATACTGGAATACAGTATAATTTTAACCCTTCTAGTGTAGTAGTAAGTAGAGCTGATGATACTCTGCAGGGATATCTTTCTCAGATTTCATTACTGTTTAGGTTGAATGGTTTTACTGTTTAGTGGTGCCTTCTATAAGTCAAAGTATTATTTTAGGAATAAACTTCCAATCTACCTTTGGAATTAAATTAGATTTTGGACTGAAAGCTTACGTCTCTTTCAACTAGTACTTCTGCGCATGACAGCGTTGAAAACTACCTTAAAGTATGGTGAATTATTTTCAGATAAACTAGGTCATACTACATTAATTGAACATCGTATAGATACAGGTGATGCTTTAACTATAAAACAGCGACAATATTCATTAACTCCCGCAAAGACATTACGTCATGAAGTGGATAAAATGTTACCGTTAGGTGTGATGAAAGAGTCCTCTTCAATGATTTTAGTTAGGAAGAAGAACCGTGACTATAGAGTCCGTTATGATGCTAGAAGACTAAATAGTGTGACAAAGAAGGATGTGTATGGTTTACCTCGTACCGATTCTGTATTAAATTCTCTTGGTTCAGCTAAGTTTTTATCTTCCATTTATCTATCAAAATTATTTTAGCAAATTGGTATAGAAAAGGTGTGAAAAAACTGCGATCACTATTCGATGTAAAGGTCTTTTTGAATACGTTGTAATGGACATAGGTCTTACCAATATTCCTCAGACATTACAGATTTTCAGTCACATATAAACAAATTAAACAAGGTTGCTCAACTATTGCAATATGCGGGATTCACTATTATTCGTGAGAAATGTCAATTGTACTGACCTTCTCTTTGATGTTTAGGCTTTTTGTTATTGATCAACATGGTCTACGTACTGATCCTGAAAAATTTTCAGCAACTGTTAACTTCCTTACCCCTAAGATCACTTGCGAAATAAAGCTATTACCCTAGATTTATTAAGGGGTGTGCCCAACTTTCAGACCCCATAACTTCTGCTTTCACAGGAAAAGTTAGAGGTGGAACTATTACGTGGACTGATTAAGCCGAATCTTCGTTTCATCAAATTAAAGAGCGAATTACCTCTGCTCCCGTTCTTATGCCTACCGATTTTGATAATAAATTTTACATTCAGAGCAACGCCAGTGACTTAGTTGTCGGATCAGTATTGTTTCGGGAACACGATGGTTCCGACTTTTGCAAATCATACATTATCTGATGCTGAGATAAAGTCTGCAGCGACAGTGGTTAGCTTGAAGGTACAGAGTTTATTTTTATTACAGTTTGTGTATCAAGTGGCTTTATGGCCTCATGAGCCAACTGATCGGTTAGATACGTTGAGTTTGCGTTTGTCCCAATTTACGTTTGACGTTCAGCGTCGTTCTAGTAAACAAAATATTGTTTCAGATACCTTGTTTCATGCAATACCTTCTATCGATATGTCAACTTTTAATCATACAGGTATGGTTGAGAAAGTACGGTACAGTTCAGCTCAACATCCGTATGTAAGTGTACATGATAACTATTTGTTTAAGTATCTTCCGCCTACGTTTCCCGTTCTCAGATTAGAAGCTAGTTATACCTTTGGATAATCGTGATGCTATATTAAAAGATGATCCTACTGTTTCACATTTCGGTGTTTCGAAAACTATGGGTCGAATAATTGAGAAACATTATTGGTCTAAGTTAAAGTTAGCTGTTAGTAAATATATCAGTCTTGTAGTGCTTATGGTGCTCCCAAATCTAAAAATTTAGCAAGAGCGGATTAATGGGCAAAGAGGAAGATGTATATTTCCCCTTCCAAATAGTTAACATAGATATTCTGGGTCTCTTTTCTCGAAGTAAAAACCGAAATACATTTTTATTTGTTGTTACCGGTTATTTTACGAAATTCTTTTCAGTCCAACCTCTTCGCAAGGCTACTACCAAATCAATTATACGTTTTCTCAAAGTACAGGTGTTTTCAACTTTTGGTGCCCCTAAAACAGTTGTGTTCGATAGTGCGTCACAATTTGTTTCCAAATAATTTTGTATATTTCTGAAATCTTTAAAAGTACAGACTTTGTGGTATAATGCTAAGTACCATCCCCAAGTTAACCCTACCGAAGGAAATAGTAATTAACCTAGCTATTTCCTCGTACATTAAAGACACCATCGAAAAAGGGATGACTATATTTTCGAGATTGCCTAATTCGTATCGCTCATCATGAAGTAACCCAAGACCCCCAGCGTTTTCAATGTTTTGTCGCCATATCACACTGATAGGAGATTTTTATGGTACTTCCGATCCCTTAGATAATGCACAGTTAGCAAATAGTTACTTTTGGACCAACGAAAATGTCTTTCTTGCTGAACTATATGATGAAGTCAAGGAAAGATTATATAAATCATATCTAACGGCAATATAATTTGCATAAGCGTTCTTTAAGTTTTAAGGTTGCTGAGATGGTATGGAAACGAAATTTTGCCTTACGATGCGAGTAATCAATATTCTGAGAAACTTGCTTCAAAATATGTTGCTTATAAGATTATTCAGAAACCATTATAGTTAGTTCTTGTTAGGTTTAGTTCGGGTTCAAATGTATCGTTGAATTTGGTATTCTGTTAGGTAAGTATTGTTACAGTTTGATTGTGAGTGTGTCCGTGGAAGCAAATGTAGGAACTTAGAATTCCTCCGGGTCTTATCTACTTTTTTTAGTTTTTGTTGTGATTGAATGGCATGTGTAACGTGCCAATGTTTGGTTATCGTTACCTTAATGCAATGTTATAGGTACATACATGTTATTATTTGTAAATATACGGGGTAGTTGTCTACTGCGTGGTCGGAGGATTTCTCCTTAACTATTAGAAATATCAAAACCAATTTTGGTGTGGTAATACACGATCATTGGACCTACATTCTAAAAATATTTAGTTATATACAGGGTGATTGACAAAAATATACCAACCCTAACCTGTGTTTTTTTTAATGGAACACCCTGTATATTTTTGCATTTTTGAATTCACTGTCTACTAACAAATAAACTGGGAAATTTTTCGAAAACATGTAAACCTATACAGAATGATTAACTTACGCGAAATGTAATTTTTCTCAATTTTGTCGAATGCAACACCCTGTATATTTTTCACATTTCGGTTCCCCGAGAAAAGTAGATACTAATTGATAATAGGTTTTATAGCCATAAGTCGGACACTTCTTGAGATATTGACGCTTTATTTGAAAATGTTGATATACAGAAGAACAAATAAAACAAAATCCAGAGCAAATAAGAAATTATTTAATTGATAGGAAAACTTAATTAATAACTAAACAAAAAAATAATTCTCTACATCTTAAAATAAGTTGAACAAGTAAACATAAACGAATAAAACCATACATTCAAATTAAATGTTCAAGATGCTGACCACGCCTAGCTAAACACTTTGCAATTCGCTAAGTAAACGAAAGATTCACTCGCACCAACATTAAAGGCGAAATGGATTGAAACGCAGGTCTAATTCCAATTTTCATATCGTCGCTTGTGGTGGGAGGATTTTGGTAAACTATTTCTTTAACGTAGCCTAACGTTGATTGCATAATGTGGAGGGGCGCCATCCAGTTGAAACCACATCGTACGACTATTATCTACCTCGATATTTTCCAAAAGCCGGGTAAACCATTTTCCAAAAACTGTAAATATCTTTATTATTAAAACTGATTGTACCACCTCACACATTAACTGACCATCGATGCTGGAGATCAACAACTCTTAAGATGTGTGGATTAGTATCTGAATAGTGATGATAGCTATGTGTATTAACATTGCCATTAATGTGAAAAGTTGCCTCATCCGTAAATAGAAAGTTATTACCAAAATTGGGTTCTTCATTTACTGTAGTAGTTACCCCTGGCAGAAAGATTCACGATTTTGAAAATCTATTTCACTTAAAGCTTGATGTTGCTCGATGTGATAAGGATGCAGTTTGATTTATTAGTAAAGCTGCGAACTGTACTTCTATTTAGGTCTAGGTGTGTATTTAGCTCTCTGGTATTAATTTGCGGATTTTCTATAAAGGCCTTTCTATACGGACCATAAATGCGTCTCGCCACAATGCCGCTGACGCCCAGTACTGAAAACCGACCTTCTATATGAACGCAAATGTGGTCGCGCTATCCGACCTACTATACGAACGCGCCCTAGGTCATACCAGTTGAGGTGCCAACATGGACGCTGTGCACATTGGGTGTGTTGGTTTTCAATTACTTCTCGAAGTATATTTTGAGGGAATTAAGCGAGAAGAAAGGCGTTGGGGTACTCATCCTATTCTAAATAACAGATTATCTACTGGTGCTTTTCACGTGATGTTTGAAACACAGACAATATGAAGATAAGTTCTCCAATACTACAGGATGTCTGTTCCCTCGTTTGACGAGCTTTTAGATCTCATCGGTGGCGTTATTATGAAGGAAGATACCAACATGAAAAGAAGTATCACTCCAGCTGAGAGACTTGCCATTACCCTCAGGTAATTAAATATTACTGTAAATAATTGGGCTAGCTTATTTAAAACTAGTAATTCCTTTGAAAGCGTTTTTTTTTTGTGTGAGGAAGAGAAAGTAATAACAGCAATTTCAATGAAATATGTTATAATAAGGTATATTAAATGAGTTACTATTTCATAAAAATAATTACATAGTTACCGTATAAACATAACAGTAGAAACAGTACTTGACGGTGTATAGCAATGTTTTGTTAAAAATTCAATTATTTTTACTTGAATAGGCCTGTTCACTATTTATGGAAAGTTGACTGTAATCAGAAATGTTGAAGGTCTGACTCTCAGTGTTTGCAATGGAAGTATCGCTCCACAAATCACTATTGTCATCAGAAACACCCACTGTAAGTAGTTGAGGAGTAGGAGTGTTGCGTGGTGAAGTGAGGGTTGATAACATTAAGGGTGACGCTGGTGATCGGTTTATCATTTGATTATACATTGACATACTGTTGTCAGTGTGTGCTTGATGTGTGAATGCATTCCTGAAAACTTCAGTGATCTTCATCCTCACGTCAAGCGCTGTGATAGGTAGCAGACTGTCCATAATATGAACGACGGACATCAAAAATGCTTTGTTGCCAAATTTATCCGATATCTTATCAGAGTTCATGTTTTCCTTTGTAAAGCAATGCTTTTTTCCATCAGTGAGGTTATATTTTTTGATGCAGATGCTATAGTTTTGCCTACATTGGATCTTTTTGTAACTCTTTCTTACCTAACCTGACGTTCGATAACTGAAGAATTGAAATCGTTATCATCAAGGTCGTTATTAGTACCATCGACATCTTGTTTCTATACAGTATTAGTTTCTTGTTGTTCTCGTTGTTGTTCTGTATTTCCTGTAGGTGGTGGGATGTTTGATGTATCCAACATTGCGCTTTCACTTGTTTATTTGAGTAATCTTTTGATTTGACGTCATAAATGGGTGGCCGCTTCTCAATCTCAATTATGAACCTTTCTGTATCAAACATTGTGCCACTAGCTCACTACACTACACAATACAAATGAGGACAAACAACCACTCTCCTCGCGACGCTGCGACAGACTGATCGCAATAGCGTTCGTCTAGAAGAAACCACGCGGCAATGCAGTCGCCACAAATGCGTTCGGTGGAGGGCAGATCCCGTCGGCTGCGTCAACGCGAGTTGACCAGAGCTTCCGCGGGCCACAAGTGCGCCCGTATAGATGATAAACATAACTTCATTTGACCTGCAAAACGAAATACAGCGCGACCACAAAATCGCGACCACAACTGCGTTAGTATAGAATGGGCCCAAGGGATGCCACAACTTGAAACTCAATTTCTTCATTTGGCCTTGTTTTTGCGCGCTTGGGGTAACACACACTTCCAGAATTTACAAATCTCTCGGCAAAATTCATAAACAATTCTTTCTGCGGCTGTCTTCTCTCTGGGTATCGTTCACAGTGCAAATGGGTAGCCAGCAAAGCATTTCTTTGGGCTTCGTCGTAAATAAAGGTCATATCAACTATTTCTTCTTTGGAAAAATTCTATTTATACAAAAATTGACAAAACAACAATCCAAAAACACACAAACTAATGGAACAATATTTTAATGATTATACAAAGGTCCAAACAATAGATGAAATTCTTCCTCTTTATTACGAGCGGCTAGCCTACCTGATTTGTTTTGTTGAATTCTATTGTCATAGTAAATTTGTATTTTAGTATGTTTTTACGTAAAAGCGTCAATATCTCAAGAAGAGTCAGTATTATGGCTATGAAACCTATTATCAATACTTTTCACGGGGAATCGAAATGTAAAAAAATATACAGGGTGTTGCATTTGAAAAAAATGAGAAAAATTAAATTTTGCGTAAGTTAATCATTCTGTATAGTTTTACATGTTTTTGAAAAACTTCTCAGTTTGTTTGTTAGTAGACTATTATTAATAGTTGGTGGTATAAACATATTTACAAAATCGTGATGACAACGCTCCCATCGTGGTTCCAAAGTTAACTCTATTTTGGTACTAAAGTGATGATATCTGCAGAACCGTTAGTGATACAGATACAAATATCTATACTTTCATTCTAAATTTAACATTTAATCCAAAAGTGCAAACATATACAGGGTGTTCCATTAAAAAAACAGGTTTGGGTTGACATATTTTTGTAAATCACCCTGTATATACCCAAATATTTTTAGACTGTAGGTCCAATGATCGTGTATTACCACAACAAAATTGGTTTTGAGATCTCTAATAGTTAAGGAGCAATCCTACGTCCACGCAGTAGATGCCCATCCTGTATTTACGTCATTTGTATATAATTATGCTTATTGTAGTATTTTTTCTTCCAGTAATTAAATTTTAGCGGAAATATCAATATTTCCTCTTTGTGCATATAATTACGAAAACCACCACTTACATCTATTAGCAACGCTATTTCCTTGTTAGGTTTGACTGATATTTAATTGATGTCAAGTTTCTATTTATGAACGCTTTTATCAATTTCCAATTAGTTTATCACAACTTTACACTTACATCACAATTTGATTAAGTTTTGTTAAATTCGCTCTTCAATTATGACATTTTTCACTGTTAACATTCGACTGCTAGAGGGTGTTCCGGTTTGTCATCTTCAAGGAAGTTTAATAATATTTAATTTATTAAGGATCTAGTTATTCTTTGCTAAAACTGCATTCTATAGTTGGCTTTATGAGTTTATCAAACTGTTGTATTAATGGCAGGCTTATGTTTGCGTTTTCAGTTTTCAAATATATTTCAACACCTTAAACATTTCATTTATTACTACTGAGGACGATAACTGTAAGTGTTATCGAAACGTTTAAATTTTTATAAACTTGAATACAAAAATACGCCATTAACAAACTCAAAAAGCTAAGTATTTTATATATGTGTACAATGGTGAAAGTTGACGTTGTCGTAGTATTATACTAGTAATTAATTTTAGAATACACCAGGAAATGCACTCATCGTACGAAAGTATGGACTATATTTAAAAGCGTGTGAAAGATCTGAATAAATGGCTTTGCAAATATGAGTATTTTACCATTAGCTTACGTTATTGATTTACAAAAGGTACTTGGGTTGTTTTTACTGATTTGTGATACTGCACAACTTTTCCATATGCTGCAGTTTATTACCTAAGAAAGCATTTATGACAGTGATATAACATTCTCACACATCACCATTAACTACTTTTTACATCTTGCAAAGATATACGAATACATTAAACGGGTTACACCAATAAATTTCACATAAATCACGTAAAATATCAAAATGATGTACTCATACATCAAATCTGTCTGATTCCCTCCACACAAAGCTCTCAAAACGTAATTTAAAACGTAACACATTTATGAATTTTTATTACAAATTAGCATAGTTTACAACCGTACTAAATATTAATTTGTGAATTTTATGCAAATTTTTTGTCAGCAATCACTCATTTTTTTTCGGTTTACGCTTTAAAGGACAAAAAATGTGTTATAGGAAACTGTGGCCCGGACGATTTGTATCTTATGTCCATTGAATACGAAATGATTGATTTTTCATTTATGGAAAACGATAAATTAAATTTCATTATCTTAAATACATAACGACCTAGTAGTGGTAACCCTTAATAGCTATTATGTATAAAGTTTAACAAAAATGAAAATTTGTGAAATGAAAATAGCATACTGGCACAGTGTTTCTTTCCACTCATCTGTACTGTTCTCATACCTGCCGCTATTTATTGTGAAATAGTACGGGGGAACCATACTTTAATTGAATTAATGAATGAGTACCGTGCTACACCTACACTGTTGGATTTTTTAAAACCAGCATTGCTGTGCTTGACGAAAAATGTAAATTCTATTTAGTACACTTCGCAATTCCCTGATCCATTACTGCGGCCCACAGTTATAGAAACTTCTAATGTAAGTGGGTGGGCCAGGCATTTATTTGGTCGGTCAATAAAACAATGTTGTAACTAGATTGATGTATATTGACTTTCATACACGCAATGTTAACATTTACAAAAATTATAAATACTTCTAAATGTTGTCATCAACAAAGGGATAAGTGAACATTTAGTTGCTGAAATTTATGTTAGAAGATAACAGAGCCTTTAGGTCGAGTATTCATTTATGCATTAGATAAATCCATTGTATTTAGTACAATAAAATCATTGTGCTATCAATTTCTGGTGTAAAGGTAGTTTCATGTCGTGGCATCCAGTATTGTAATAAAAGCTTGTAAGCAACAAAGTAAATAACAACTTTTCAACCAACGCGTTTAAAATAAAGGTATACGTTACAATTTAGCATTCAAGTGGTCTTTCACTTATACGTACCGGTTGGTAGTTCTTTGATAAATAATAAAGAAAAAAGCAAAAATGCAAATTTAGAACAGGTAGTGTGATCTTTTCTTTTAAAACCGGCATTTTGTCTAGTTATCGTTTAAGTAAACTATGTGTTAGGAATTTTTATGAAATTTTACAAAGTTAGCTTTGTAAGTTGAATTCGATTTAAGCTGGTTATTAATTTTCAAGTATTTATTTAATACTATACGAAATTAAAACTTTAATCTTTCGTTTTATACGGATATTAAGTTTCCTTGAAATCTACATTTCTTTAGGGCGTAAGTCGCCATAATGTTACTACACCCTTCATGTTATTATTCACATATTTAAAGTTTCTACAACCATTGTTAGTACCGGATCTAAGATTTATTTAGTTTTTTATCTTCGTTCCTCTCTGTGAGTTGTGCTGTAATCCATCCTTCACCTGTACATAAATACTTCTCAAAACTGGAATTCACGAATATTCGTTGTGTTAATACCTAAGCTTACCGACGCTGTTTAGCACCTGGGGTAGCAAATTTTTAATATTTCACTGAAAGAAAGTGTGTTTAAAACTGAAATAGATTGTTATTGAGTATTTAAATAAGTTTAAGTGAGAAAAATTTTGTGGAAATGTTAATGAAATCACAAATTAGAATGGTTACCTCAGATAGGAGATGCAATCTCTACTGTTCGGAGCAGCCGAGCTGCTGGTGCTCTATAAACCGAATGGAATGTCAATGTTGTAATGATCCTGCGAATCCTTTACATAAAATTTTCTATCCTAAAAAATAATTCCTATCAAACCTTATTTCCTAGTTATTTCCACAATTGTATTATCATTGTTCATAAATGTTATGGCCGAACAAGAACAGCGACTAGTTCAAATTACCAGAACCCCTCCTGAATCCGCACTTTCCCCGATTGAGTAGAGCCTCCGGAAACGTCAGCCTTGCCTCTGGTACCAAGAACCTGTACCGTCAGTACAACAGTCACCGCCATCAGCCCACCAGCTATGTAAGAAAAAAAAATAAACGCTTACCCAACCTATTTCCAGGTTACCTACCTCAACCAGAACCTAGAGTTCATGATAGCCAGAAGCTGTGGGTCTCCGAAATCCCAGGCCGACCAAAGACGAGGACAAGGAGTTTGACTTCCTACCCTAACCAATTCCTATCCTTCCGCTTCCCCCGGGTAAGGGTGGTGTGTAATGATCCTGCGAATCCTTTACATAAAATTTCCTGTCATAGGAAATAATTCCTATCAAACCTTATTTCCTAGTTATTTCCACAACTGTATTATCATTTTACATAAATGTGATCAGTTGTCATTTCTATTTCAACTGTTACGGTCAGAAAATGAAACTAAATTGGCAGGTAACAGATAATTTGAGCGTGTTTTTTTGATCTAAAAATATTGCAGGTGCTTAGTCGTATTGTCGAAAGTCCCAAATAATGGTGCGTCGTAATTGGAATAAGGTCAAGTAAAGGGCGCCAGACTGTTATTAAGAGGATATCGGGTAGAACACACCTGGGCACACGTACATAAATCAATCTTCAACAGTCAAACGATCTCACTTAACTTACGTTGGCTACCTCCAGGTGCACGTCGGAGATGCTACGAAAGTTTAGGTCTAGAATAAATCATAAATTTCCACACGCTCAAATACTAAATCAGCGTGTGCGCAAATCAGCTGTTGGGTTTCAATGACTTCTATAACTTTATATTTCGTTACTTTACTCTCAACGCTTGTGAACAAAATACACTCAAACAAAATAAAAAAAATAATGAATGTTAAATATTATGTTTAAATCTTATTAATTCAAATCTAAATACTATTCAACTCCAGACTAAAATAATTAGACATAAACTAGATAAACGTCATTTAAAATTCCCCTAATCGGTTACGTTAAACCACAAATATTTAATAAAACTCAAAAAAACTGTATGACACTAAATGCTTCAATTGTAGGAAATTACCACTGGTTACTTTTAAAATGAACCAATAAAACTGTAATTAAAATTTAGCTCTTGATTAATTATTTAGTTTGAATAATAAAATCACTACTTTTCGTCAATTATTGCTTTCACTGGTCGGGAGAAGATCACAAATAACACCATAAAATTCAATTAATTGTTCATCTATTCTACCTGAATAATCATGTATCAGAAATCACACAACAAAATACATATATTTACACTGTTTACGGTTCAATTTCAAATGTTAAATTCTAGAATACGGGAGCATACGTAGGTCAACTTTGTGAGCTTACCAGATTATAATTTTAAATTACGGGAATGGAATTACCTAGATATGGTTAAAATTCAAAACATTACGCAATCCACGCACACTCGCACTCGAACACGCACACGCACACGCACACGCACACGCACACGCACACCCACACGCACACGCACACGCACACGCACACGCACACGCACACGCACACGCACACGCACACGCACACGCACACGCACACGCACGCACACGCACACGCACACGCACACGCACACGCACACGCACACGCACACGCACACGCACACGCACACGCACACGCACACGCACACGCACACGCACACGCACACGCACACGCACACGCACACGCACACGCACACGCACACGCACACGCACACGCACACGCACACGCACACGCACACGCACACGCACACGCACACGCACACACTCACACACTCACACACACACTCACACACTCACTCACACTTTCCAGACCTGTCCGTCATAATTCATATTTTGCACTCTTACCAGACCAACATTCTTTTAGTACCGAAAAATCTGATCTACCTGTCCTGCCAGATCCTACCACCTTTTTTTTACACCATCATTATCCACCACTTACATTCATTAATCACATATACCTGTAACAACCCTTTTCGTAGTTACGTTTATATAAAACGATCTTGGCTGCTGTTAGCATCGAGTCCGGTATATAAACGTACCTAAGGTACGCAGTACTGAGTTTAACGCAGGCACCGCTATTTATTACTAGTTATTACGACCCCTGAAGCTACATACGATTGGATACGACTACCCTCCACAAAAGCGAGACGTATTATACTTCACACCAACATCTTCGCTGCAGCTGTACCGAGGTGGGCTTCTGAATTGCTACGAACGAGGTAGTTATTTCGACGGAGGTCATGTCCCGAACATATAACTACCCCAACTTCAAAACCACATGGTCCTTATCCTAACCAAATTTTCTACAAATTAAGATAATACTAAACACACTCACCTGTTGTAACCTTTTGTGTAACCACCAAATCACATCATCAAAACATTAATGCACCCACACGGCCCATACCGTTTTGATTAACGTTTTTTTAAGATTTCGTTTCAGGTAGAAAAATAACGTTTAGTTTATCAGATATTTTACAGCTCCACTCATAAGGGGCGAGACGCTTGCCTCGTAAAGAAAAGTTTCCAGTGGTGTCCCTAGCAATGATAGAAATAGGACCAATCAGAATATATTTTTATTTTTCATTATTTAATGTTTTGTTACTTATCCAAGATGTTTTAAGTGTATTTCATTTATTACATAGGATTTTATTTATTTTATATTATTTTGTATAATAAAAACGGTTATAACCGTTCTGTTACATATTAAGTACTTATTCACAAAATAGTGAGGGCGTTTAAACCCCGATCCAGAAGATAACAGACTCAAGGGCTACCCGGGATTTGTTTGTAGACGTGAACGCTACAAGGTTGCTTTTTTCGTTTCTACAGTGTATTAGAAGCAAATATACCTCAGGACGGTTTGAGTTTTTGGGCAATTCAGACGTGATTGTGATATTTTAAGTGAAGTGAAAAAAAATATGGAAGAAATATCTAGCGCTAAATTTGATAGGTAAAACAAAGTTTATATATGTGCTCAGATGATTCACAAGTAAGCCGCGATGTTCAAGATGGCCAACGGCAATGCTCTTCAACATATTGTACGTCACTTCACTGACGGCACATATAATTTATTATGGAAATAATAAGATATTGCGAAGTAAACTACGGAGAAACATCATTTTATGCGCAAACTAAGTGACAAGCAAATGATTCAAGTAGGCACGACGAATTTCCAAGTGATGCGCAATTGTACAACTAAAAATTGCCATTGAAAGTATCATAGGTCGTCAAGTAATAGCTGTCACAGAAGATCCTGGTCCATTGGTTTAGAGGAACACAACGGCAAAGGAAAAAATTCACGGGATCCTATCATATGTGTTATAAACTAACAATAAAAAGATGACGAAAAACGCGCAAGCGCTGCACTGAATGTCAACTGCCGGTTTGTGATTATCATTCAACAAATATTGTAAAATGTATGGAATGTAATAAATTATAACATTTTTTGTAAAAAGGTAACTTATTTTTGTCTCATGAGTTAACAAACATAATTTTAAATACCTGAGTACCCGGGTGAAAATACAGCGATGGTTGAAGTATAAACTATTTTTTTGTTAAAAAAATAAAAAATAAAAATTCACGATTTGCTTGGTTTTGAGCTAAATAACAACGACCCGGGAGCTCAAATTAAAGTTTCAATTTTTTTTCAGTTTTTTGTTTGCAAATACAACGTGGTGGGCACCCGGGTATCCGGGTATTAACATAAGGGATTTACTGGCAGTACCTTTTCCTCAACACTGATTTCTAAAGCGAGAAATGTTGGCCTCACGACAACTCTACCTCGAAGATATTTCAAGGAGGTCTCTTCGTTCTTGACTCGATTTCTACCTAAAGCACCGAGGTTAAATCACGTAAGACGTGTGGGTATTCCCGAAACAACCAACCTACTAGTGAGTTCTATATTGTTTATTACGTGACGGAGCCCTGGAGTACTAAATAGCTAACTACAACTACCATTATTACAGTGGGTGTTGTTCACTTCTAGATACCATTTCGACGAATTCTAAACGGAAGTGTAGAACTCCTTACAGGCACTCAATACAACCTTAAAATATATACGTTGGCTTATGCATGGCTCAGTGATTCAGATAACAATATTATGCATCTAACATTTTGTTTGTTACTTTGGAATTAGTAAAAATTGTTCAATAAGCTAATCACTCAGGATGATAGCATTGGAACTTCCCAATCAGCTCCGTTTATGTCCTAATTGTGTCGTGTGTTAACTGTTAAGCATAATGAACATTATCGTAAACAGCTTTCAAAGTTTCATATTATGCATCTGAAGTTGCCGCCATTACACTAGAACTTTACTTCCGCCAACGTAAATCTTTATACAGGGTGATCCGTGTTAGACTTTTAATACAGACTAGTATAGTTGTATTCTTGATATTTGTTGTTGTGCTTACTGCTTTCACATCTATAAACTTAGGGCTTAACGTGATTCCTAAAAATTATAA
Organism: Vesta saturnalis; assembly: GCA_036346205.1. Lineage (NCBI taxonomy): Eukaryota > Metazoa > Arthropoda > Insecta > Coleoptera > Lampyridae > Vesta > Vesta saturnalis. Next base: position 4,154,019 of record JARFJB010001166.1, read on the forward strand.
TATCGGGGAATTTACTATAAAGTAATATACCTGTAAGTGATAAGACCTTCAGTCGCTAAATTTTAGATTTTGTTTAGTGACATAATTGTCATCTTTGGGGATCACAGTGATCACTATTAAATTTTTTTGATCCTGTTTTATGCATTTTATCATTAGTTGCGGCCGTATTGCTGGATATCCTGCTTTAATCACGTTGTAAGTAGAGCTCTTCCAAGAAACACGGTTTCGAAAATTATTTTCTGTTTTTTTATTGTGGCCATCCGGTTCAAGTCATATCCGCTGGATGACTGACAGTGTTGTTGTTTGTTGGGTGGATTCATGTGGATACTTGTTATAAATGTTTTATTATAACCTCAATTGATTTATTATTTATGTGGCATTTATGACTAGTATAATTTAGTTATCCTTATTGAACAGTGTATTTTCATTTACACTTATAAGGAAATTTAAAAGTAAATTGACAAGTTTTGTTCTGGGTTGGGTTTCCAAAAGAAATAATCAATTGTGTTGGACGACCCGTACTTCCTTTTTTTAGGCGTATTGGTATCAGGAATACTAAATTATCCTGTCCTCTTCCGGGTCAACGTTTTGATTTTATTTTAATTGTGTCTGTAGTTTTCAGTGTGCTCTGGTCCTTTTTTCTTTGGTATGAGGGCTGTGCAAGAACAAACCAAGTTGTGTCCTTCCTAAAGCATTACTATGTTTCTACGCCAACCACACGTCCACGTATCCAAGTACTTTCCAATACGACTGGGTTACAGGGATAAGGCACACCACCTATTTTTGGCGTCAGTATGTCGTGAGTAAGGAAGGATAATAATTTGATTGTGCTTTCGTGAAAAAGAAAGTGAAAGCAAACACGTTAGAGACTGAAGTGAACGGAGTCTATCTGAACAAAAATAAATACCAGCATCGGTAGTGGACATATAAGGAGTTTAAAGCAGAAAAAATTTTACGATACGTGGTATAAATAAGTAGCCAAATACACCCAGTCCTTGGCTTGTTGGAGCGAAAGTGCGTCATAACTCAGTACGTGCGCTGAAAACGTATTTTACAAATAAACGAAGTAGGAAAACTGCGTGAAGGAGTTGGCTGTCTAGAAGGCGATGTTAGAATTTGAGCTGAAGGATGGCGAAAAAAGACCATGAGTCATATGCGCATCATGTTTGATTATGGATAGATCTCACTCAGTTTGAGAAATAATTTTTCGTAAGAAATCGAATAGAAATTAATTGCAGTGCGAATCAACATGAAAAAAGAACTGTTAGAAGGGTTAAAGAAATTATAAGAAAAAAATGGGAGAAGGAATCAAGAACGCATCGAGGGTATATATAACCTACGAGAAAATAGAGTGAACCGAGAAAGATAAAACCTGAGGCCAGTGAACCAAGTTGGCTGGCGACGAGGTTGCACAAACAACAGAAGGTTCAGTTCACACAGAAGCCAGGAGGGTTCGGAAGACTAGGAAGCCTGAGACCAGACGCTCCATCCAGTCAACAACGGAAACTGAGGAGAAAACCATGCACATTAATTTTGTCAAACTATTTTCTTAACAAAACTAAACAGCCAAATTGTACCATCCCTTAGCGCGTCTGAAACCGACTATGAACAACTGGGTTGTTCCCTTGAGGGACCACAATTACAAGTAAAAGTTGAGAAAATCCCGACGGTATAATGGCAGAAGAAACTTTAAGCATCGTTAACGCAAGCAATCCTGAAATACCAGTAACTCCGGCAGTAGGACTCTCAATTTAAGATGTAACAAGAACTGTATGTAAAGTTAAGGTCCAAGTTATGCTTACTGCTGAAGTAAAAGGATAGAAACAGCAAGTGGTCGTTCAATTACGAATTCATTGAACATACCAGGCGACAATTAACCTAGCGCAAAGAACACTAATATTCAACAATAGTATATTCAGCACCAAGGCAGCATTTTCGAGATCTCAGACAGATGTTTTGGAATCAACTCAACAGAGGTTGAGATGAATGCGACCCCGAGACTGAAGGACATCAGTGAGGGAATAGAGACTAGATGGACAGTTCGTACAAGTATTAAATGAGTTGGAGGAGCAGAAAATATCGGAGATTAAAGTACAACCAGAGCTTACAAACGTACGGAATGTCTGCTACTGCCTATATTTTTACAACACATGTAGAGATACTAAAAATTTACCGTTAATGCAGTGGGCTCAACGTCAGTGAACAAGGAGAGAGTACTTAACGCAGTTTTCGGAACAAAAAAGCAAATTTGGACGCATTTGGAATACATGCACGATAAACATGTTAGATACCATGTCATATATCAAGCGGTCGTATTTGACACATTTATCGAGAAATGAGCAAGACGAGGAGACACGTCTAACTCTGAATCTGGGAGTAATAGAGATATTACGTCATGTCTCTCAAGAAAAGCGATGCGAGAGGTATATGTTAAAAGGTTGGCGCAGTGAAAACATAATAGTACGGTATAAGGTAAGGCAGCCTCATAAGAAAAGAGAGATAGAAAGAGAGAGGGAGAGAGGGAGAGGAAGAGGAGAGGGAGAGGGAGAGGGAGAGGAGAGGGAGAGGGAGAGGGAGAGGAGAGGGAGATGTCAATTCTTTTGGGGATCATATCAAATTTTTTATCCTGTTTTATCCATTTTATCATTAGTTGCGGCCGTATTGCTGGATATGCTGGTTTAATCACGTTGTAAGTAGAGCTCTTCCAAGAAGCACGGTCTCGAAAATTATTTTCTGTGTTTTTTATTGTGGCCAGTTCAAGTCATATCCGCTGGATTTCTGACAGTGTTGTCCTTTTTGGGCGGATTCATGTTAATTAGATTATATTTTTTTTACCTAAAGCACTAAAAAAGTATGTTATTATTGTTACGAACTGTGGATACTTGTTATAAATGTTTTATTATAACCTCAATTGATTTATTATTTATGTGGCATTTATGACTAGTATAATTTAGTTATCCTTATTGAACAGTGTATTTTCATTTACACTTATAAGGAAATTTAAAAGTAAATTGACAAGTTTTGTTCTGGGTTGGGTTTCCAAAAGAAATAATCAATTGTGTTGGACGACCCGTACTTCCTTTTTTTAGGCGTATTGGTATCAGGAATACTAAATTATCCTGTCCTCTTCCGGGTCAACGTTTTGATTTTATTTTAATTGTGTCTGTAGTTTTCAGTGTGCTCTGGTCCTTTTTTTGGTTTCAGGGCTACGAAAGAACAAACCAAGTGGTGTTCTTCCTAAAGCATTATATTTCTACGCCAACCACACGTCCACGTATCCAAGTACTTTCCAATACGACTGAGTTACGGGATACGGCACACCTATTTTGGGCGTCAGTATTTCGTGAGTAAGGAAGGATAATTTTGGTTGTGCTTCCGTGAAAAGAAAGTGAAAGCAAACACGTTAGAGACTGAAGTGAACGGAGTCTATCTGAACAAAAATAAATACCAGCATCGGTAGTGGACATATAAAGAGTTTATGGTAGAAAAAATTTTACGATATGTGGTATAAATAAGTAAGCAAATACACCCAGTCTTTGGCTTGTTGAGAGGAAGTGCGTCATAACTCAGTACGTGCGTTGAAAACATATTTTAGCAAATTACAAATAAACGAAGTAGGAAAACTGCGTGAAGGGGTTGGCTGTCTAGAAGGCGATGTTAGAATTTGAGCCGAAGGATGTCGAAATACTAAATACTTCAAAATTGTTTTTTAATGTATATTGGTCTGAAGAAGAACAAGCAAATATCAGAGCATCTATATGTGAACCCAGGATTTACAATAAAGACCATGAGTCATATGCGCATCATGTTTGATTATGGATAGATCTCACTTTGAGAAATTTGGAGAAAAAATTTGAGGAAGCTATGAGCAATAATTTTCCGACGAAATCGAATAGAAATTAATTGCAGTGCGAATCAACATGAAAAAAGAACTGTTAGAAGGGTTAAAGAAATTATAAGAAAAAAATTGGAGAAGGAATCAAGAACGCATCGAGGGTATATATAACCTACGAGAAAATAGAGTGAACCGAGAAAGATAAAACCTGAGGCCAGTGAACCAAGTTGGCTGGCGACGAGGTTGCACAAACAACAGAAGGTTCAGTTCACACAGAAGCCAGGAGGGTTCGGAAGACTAGGAAGCCTGAGACCAGACGCTCCATCCAGTCAACAACGGAAACTGAGGAGAAAACCATGCACATTAATTTTCTCAAACTATTTTCTTAACAAAACCGAACATGCAAATTGTACCATCCCTTAGCGTCTGAAACCGACTAAGAACAAATGGGTTGTTCCCTTGTGGGACCACAATTACAAGTAAAAGTTGAGAAAATCCCGTTGGTATAATGCTCAGAAGAAACTTTAAACATTGTTAACGCAAGCAATCCTGAAATACCAGTAACTCCGGCAGTAGGACTCTCAATTTAAGATGTAACAAGAACTGTATGTAAAGTTAAGGTCCAAGTTATGCTTACTGCTGAAGTAAAAGGATAGAAACAGCAAGTGGTCGTTCAATTACGAATTTATTGAACACACCAGGCGACAATTAACCTAGCGCAAAGAACACATATTCAACAATAGTATATTCAGCACCAAGGCAGCATTTTCGAGATCTCAGACAGATGTTTTGGAATCAACACAACAGAGGTTGAGATGAAAGCGAGCCTGAGACTGAAGGACATGAGTGAGGGAACAGAGACTAGATGGACAGTTCGTACAAGTATTAAATGAGTTGGAGGAGCAGAAAATATCGGAGATTAAAGTACAACCAGAGCTTACAAACGTACGGAATGTCTGCTACGCATATTTTTACAACACATGTAGAGATACAAAAATTTACCGTTAATGCAGTGGGCTCAACGTCAGTGAACAAGGAGAGAGTACTTAACGCAGTTTTCGGAACAAAAAAGCAAATTTGGACGCATTTGGAATACATGCACGATAAACATGTTAGATACCATGTCATATATCAGGTCGTATTTGACACATTTATCGAGAAATGAGCAAGACGAGGAGACACGTCTAACTCTGAATCTGGGAGTAATAGAGATATTACGTCATGTCTCTCAAGAAAAAGGATGCGAGAGGCATATGTTAAAAGGTTGGCAGTGAAAACATAATAGTACGGTATAAGGTAAGGCAGCCTCATAAGAAAGAAGAAGAGAGAAAAGAGGAGGGAGAGGAGAGAGAAGAGGGAGAGGGAAGAGAAGAGGGAGAGGGAGAGGGAGAGGAGAGGGAGAGGGAGAGAGGAGAGGGAGAGGGAGAGGGAGAGGAGAAGGAGGGAGAGGGAGAGGGAGAGGGAGAGGGAGAGGGAGAGGGAGAGGGAGAGGGAGAGGGAGAGGGAGAGGGAGAGGGAGAGGGAGGGAGAGGGAGAGGGAGAGGAGAGAGGAGAGGGAGAGGGAGAGGGAGAGGAGAGGGAGAGGGAGAGGGAGAGGGAGAGGGAGGGGAAAAGAGGGAGAGGGGAGAGGGAGAGGGAGAGGGAGAGGGAGAGGGAGAGGGAGAGGGAGAGGAGAGGGAGAGGGAGAGGGAGAGGGGAGAGGGAGAGGGAGAGGGAGAGGGAGAGAGAGGAGAGAGGGAGAGGGAGAGGGAGAGGGGAGGGGAGAGGGAGAGGGAGAGGGAGAGGGAGAGGGAGAGGGAGGAGGGAGAGGGAGAGGGAGAGGGAGAGGGAGAGGAGAGGGAGGGAGAGGGAGAGGGAGAGGAGAGGGAGAGGAGAGGAGAGAGGGAGAGGGGAGGGAGAGGGAGAGGGAGAGGGAGAGGGAGAGGGAGAGGGAGAGGGAGAGGGAGAGGGAGAGGGAGAGGGAGAGGGAGAGGGAGAGGGAGAGGAGAGAGGGAGAGGAGAGGGAGAGGGAGAGGGAGAGGGGAGGGAGAGGGAGAGGAGGGAGAGGGAGAGGGAGAGGGAGAGGGAGAGGGAGAGGGAGAGAGGGAGAGGGAGAGGGAGAGGGAGAGGGAGAGGAGAGGAGAGGGAGAGGGAGAGGGAGAGGGAGAGGGAGAGGAGAGGGAGAGGAGAGGAGGGAGAGGGAGAGGAGAGAGGGAGAGGGAGAGGGAGAGGGAGAGGGAGAGGGAGAGGGAGAGGGAGAGGGAGAGGGAGGAGAGGGAGAGGGAGAGGGAGAGGGAGAGGGAGAGGGAGAGGGAGAGGGAGAGGGAGAGGGAGAGGGAGAGGAGAGGGAGAGGGAGAGGGAGAGGGAGAGGGAGAGGGAGAGGGAGAGGGAGAGGGAGAGGGAGAGGAGAGGAGAGGGAGAGGGAGGGAGGGAGAGGGAGAGGGAGAGGGAGAGGGAGAGGGAGAGGGAGAGGGAGAGGAGAGGGAGAGGGAGAGGGAGAGGGAGAGAGGAGAGGGAGAGGGAGAGGGAGAGGGAGAGGGAGAGGAGAGGGAGAGGGAGAGGAGAGAGGAGAGAGGAGAGGGAGAGGGAGAGGGAGAGGGAGAGGGGAGGGAGGAGGATGTATATTTATATGCTAGTTAATAATAGTGTTTGGAGTAATTCCAAAGATTTATTTAATGTCGTAGAAGAAATTTCGATATTATAGTTTTAACGTTTTTAATTTTCAGAAAGCTTTTGACCACACCTATCTCATCCCACCATGCATATATACGTAATGTATATATGTATGCTGAGAATCCATGATTGCGGATGAAGCTGCTCGGAAAGCTCGAGCAGCCTGCCCTCCCCTTGGGGAGGCAATTAAATACGTGCCCTTTCCTTTCCTTTTAATAATGTCATTTACATACAAGTACTGGTGATGGTTACACAAGACAAGTAATTGATGTTACTTCTCCTTGACATTAGAGACAGCTGCTGAATAGGTGACCCAGCTTTATTTTTTTTTTTGGTGTTAGGTTTTTATTTGTTTACGCCCTGCTGCCAGTTTAGCTGTACTATAGATATTAGTAGTGTAATTTTTTGGGCATTTATTTTTCCTTCACCAAATGAAAAGCACGTTTATTTTAGTACAGTTAATTAAACAGGTTACCGAAGTTAAAGCTATTAACATTCAGAAATGTAAAGTAAGTTTTGAGGATTTGCTTTGATGAATTTGAAGTGACGTTTATTTAATTATAGGAACTTTTCAATATTCGATCGCATTTTGCTTATTTTGTTATGCCAAACATTTACTTTAAATTGAATAATAATGACCGTATTGACCAGTTACTTTTTTTATTAATTGAGCAAGTAATTTTGCGTTAAAGTTTACATAGAAGTTAATAACAATAATAACATACCTTTATTTCCATAACTTCCATAGATTACTACAACATTTATAATATCTAACGATATTACGAAATGATTATAATTAATAAATAAGTATGTCAACCCTATGGGTTGTCCAATTTTCGGGCGAGATGTCAAAAATCTAGCGAGATGGTTATTAAGCGGGTATGCGTATATTTTGCAGTGACGAGTTCTTGAAACCTGAAGGAACTTGAGATACACATAAAAACACAGTAAATGAAGATGAATATGCACAGACAAAATAATACAGATTGCTATCGTGCAAGGTGAGGTAGTGTTTGAATTTACTTTAAAACATTTATGTTAAATTGACATACACGACTGAGGTATTACGGTAACCACTTTTGCTACTTGATATGAATAAGTATTTTTAAAAAATTCGAGGCGGTAAGCTGGAACGTTGAGCAGGCCCCTATGGCGTCAGTACGAAAAGTGTTTTTATGGTCGAGGTAAGCAGGTAGATGAGAATACATAGCTTTGTACAAGTAATCACTATGTAACTGTCTTCTTTTACCCATATTCAACCAACCAATATCCACTAGCTTATGCATAATTCTACATGACCTCGAATGCCGTATATTAATCTCAGACATGATTTTTTTTCGATCCGATGTACATCAGCACAGGAGAGAGAGAGAGAGAGAGAGAGAGAGAGAGACCATATAGCACGTCACAGAAGTTATATTGAGAAAGGACTATAGATTCACACAAAAAATTTTTAGCATGTACGTCAAATACACCTTTTTTTAACATAGATATGCTTCAAGGCACAGTAACCACGCTGTAACTGTATATTTACGTCAGCCGAATAGTTAAAGTTATCGAGAATAACACCAAGGTTTTAGGCTATGTTTACAAAAAGGATGGATTCAGCTTCGATATGCAGTTGTAAATTATCTAATTTATGATGATTAGCGTCAGAGCCGAAAAGCATAGCTTTATACTTTCGTGGGTTTAAATACAAAGAATATTCTTTGGAAACCTGAAAGATATGTTGCTAATCCGTATTTAGAGAAAGAATCCCCCTTCAGTCACAACGTCAGTGTGAAAGGAAAGATAGATTTGTGGGTAGTACGCATATGAATGAATACTACATGCGGTGATACAAGACGGAATAGTACATGTATACGGTGTAAACAGAAGAGGACCTAGTATGCAACCTTGGGGTATGTATAATGAATTTTGGGTATTAGTCTTCGCAACTTTTGCGGATTTTATATGAAGTTTGAAATGTTTGAAGTAGAATTTTCAGGCAAAGGTAACATCATCGAGTGAATATCATGGTTTCCTGGTAGGCCATTATTCTAGGATCTAATTAGTGACGTCCTTCCCGCTATAAATATATTTAATAGGTGGCCTTTGTCACATATTTTCCTTGTTTTTGTTTTTTCAGTTGCATCCAGAACCCTTTTGGAGTGACGACTAAGAACACCGCCAATAACACTAAGCTACGACCGTATCATGCACTTTACCTTTACGGGCTGATATTCTAATTTGAGACTGAACACCATTTTTTGGCATAAAATTGAATCAAAAACGGTTAAACTTAGATATATGACATTGCACAGGAAATATGTCTATAAATTAGCGTAGAATGCGAAAATGAAGTAACGTGTAGGGTGTTCCCCTTAAAATAAGTAAGAAGGTATCAAATTCCTGTATAACCGGAAATGCTACCATCTTGAAAATGATTTATCAAACTGGAAAACGTTACAACTTTCCAAAGGTTTCTTCCGGGAAGATTATCGCAGTAGATTGATTTACAAATACTGCAGTGTCCCAAGGTACCCTATCTTTAAAATTCTAATTTGAACTTATTCGCAATAATGCAAATTTAAGAAAAAAAAAGGGATAGCTAAGGGATGTATCTTGACTTTTCTGACAATAATGCTACTCTTCCTCAAATTAATTGCATGCCTTATATTGGCTGTCCAGTGGTAAGCTAAGCTCTGATTCACGAATGAGATGGGATTGGATGGGGTTACGTGTTTCATCATAGTGGGACAGGTAAACAATGAAACTACTCTATTGTGAATTAACGAGCTTTGCGCAATGATGGGTTCGTTATATCCTAAAATATCATTAAACCAGGTTAAAGTTAAAACTAAGAACAGAAAAAAATGAAAATCAATTTAACTAACTACACATAAAAACAAACAGTATAGTTACACACAATTGTGCCACAAATAAATCAGAATAAAAGTAGTGACACCAAACATGTGGCTCTTATATAACCAATCATGTCGGTCTTTAAGTTAACACTAAAGTGAATAAGAAAATAATAAGGCTGCTTAAGGTACATATAAAATAGGTAAAATTAACCAGGTAACATTGAGGTAACTAAGTGTAATTAACTTAGACAGGAACAAAAAAACATACAAGGGATTTAATCACAAAAAAACATACGTGCAATTACAATAAATTACATATATAAAGAAAAATTAGTTCGTAGACCAACAATTCTAAATAATCTGGCTGAATAAAAAACATCACTTTCAGAAAGCTTTTGATCAAATTCATCACTATATTATCTTAAGAAAATTGTCTGAATATGGTTTTAGACTCTCCGTAGTAGATCTTATAAAATTGTATCTTACGGATTGCTCACACTTTGTATCCTATAATGGTCATGACTCCAAATTATTCATTCCTACGTCGGGGGTTCCTCAAGGCTCAACCTTGGGGCGCTGTCTTTTTTTATATTTATCAATGATCTTTCTACTCATATCTCTTCTCAGAAATTATTATATGCGGATGACCTAAAAATTTTTGATGAAATAGGTTGTGTCTAGGACTGCACTGTACTGCATAGTGATATAAATAACCTGAAATCTTGGTGTAAGTTAAACAAACTTCACTTAAATATTACTAAATGTAAATCGATGACATTTTCGAGAAAGCTTAATACTATTCAATTTATCTATCGCATATCTGCCACACCCTTAAACGCGGTACTCACCCATAGAGGTTTAGGAATCACATTTGATAAAGCCTTAACCGTTTCCATTCATATTAAAGAAGGTATTAACCAATCCTTTAAAGTGTTAGGGTTTATTATTCGGACATGTTGGGATTTCAAGGACATCTCTACCATAAAATCGCTTTATCTTTAATTAGTAAGGTATATTCTGGAATATGGTGCATTGATAAAAAGGATGAAATTGAAATTGAACGTGTCCAACGCCACCTTTAAAACATATATCTTCGTACAGAAGGCTTCTTCCCAGAGAGAGGCTACCCTCAAAACGTTTTACTGCAAAGGTACAACCTCTCATCACTTGCTACAAGAAAGAAACGCATTATGTTGTGATTCTTGTATAATATACTGCATGATCACATAGACTGTGTAATCTTGCACAACCAAATATTTTACGTTGTTACCCGTATATCGACCAGGCATTCAAGTACATTCCACTTACCAAAATGCAGGATTAACGTTTTAAAGAACTCTCCTGTTTATAGAACTAGTTACATTTATAACTGCCTAACCAGGGTAATAGACATTTTTAACCGCCTCTAAGCCGCTTGTTGAATGCAATTGACTGATATCATTATTGTACAATATTATTCATTCAGCCACTTGTAAAATCATGATGTTTTGTTTTTTTTTTCTTTTTTTTGCCTACAAATGCGTGTTAAACACGATGCATTTATAATTAAATATATTTGTTATGTTGAAGAACTATCTTGACTTTCCCTTTATTTCTAATTTTTCGCATTTCTAACAATTTTTTATATTATATGAGCTTGTATTTGTTCTGTTTGAGTATTGGACTGTTTGAACAATAAACGTTATTATTATTATCTCTTACTCAGTTTACATGTTCATCTATACATCTCTCTGTATTTAAAAATAATAAGAAACGACTGTATCGTTTATAACAATTTAACTGGGGTCTATGGTGCCACGTTTGTACACGCCTTACCCTCCACACGGGCGAAAACATTAGTAAACAGTCAACAATGCCAACTCACACAGGCAATGAGGCAGAGGAAACTGCAGCGGAATCCTTTTATTTTAACCGATTTCAGCTTAATGAGCGTGCTTGCGGAATTAAGGCAGATACTTCTTGAAAGGCAATGATTGATTTTTAATAGGTTGCATAGGCTGGTTGAATTTTTTGTTGCAAACTTTAATTTGCATAAAAATACCTAGTTACGTTGATCACCAATACTTGAGTTAAGATACTCCTAAGACGGTAACGATTATTTATAGATATATTGTTTACACGCCCGCTTAGTAAAACCCGAATATTTAGCGATATGTTTATTTATACGACCATTTTAATTTTGTGAAAAACTTGCATGACAAACAAAAAACTCTCGTTTTTAGTTTTACTAAAATGTACATGATAAAATATTTATAGACAGAACGGTTTCAAGTGAGGGTTTGTAATTAAACAATCAGATGGGTCCGACCTGAAACGTAACTCTAGCTGCAACTAACTGTCGTTACTTCTCAAATCCACATCCGTTTTTAAAAGACAAGAATTATTACGTGGGAATATTTTCATATTTATAACTAAAAGAAGTACTAATTTTTACAATATGCACTCGTACGTAAAGAAACCTATATGTAGGTCTCGAACTTCAAACTACCAAACAAAGATATCTTTGGATTTGCGGTATATTCCGATGTAATTAATTACCAACTGCGACGTTTTTACCCCAAAAGCATTTGTATAGAAATTTTCCACGATTCGACACGGCCTTTCGGTAAAGGCAGTCTCGACAGAACACGTGTTTTCTACCCCAACATATGTTTTACTTTTTCTTTTCAACCCTTAATCAAATATCAGTTACATAAGACACATAAATAAAATATCCCGAAAAACGTTATCAAATTACGACTTATTACCAATATATTAAAACCCATTAATTATCTATTCTTTAGCGTAACAGTTGCGATTTGAAAATTTTTGTTCCAATAATAAAATTTTCTGCGTACGTTACCTATAATACTCATTTTGAAATAATAATTTGTTGCAATGGTTTGTGATTTTAATCATGTTTTCTGGAAAACGATGCTAAGAATTCGAATACATCCAACGTCTTTTCTTTGTAATTGTCAATAAAATCGTACATAAAAAGGATTTAAGAAAAGGAATAAATGGAAGTATTAGTTTTTTTTTGACGATTATTTTTAGTCTATTCATTTCATTGTAAGGGACGCGTATTCAATTAACTATAAAACATAGTTTATGAAAATGTTTGATGCGTACTGTAAATCCTCTACGGAATTCGGAAAATCGTCGTTAATAGGGTTAAATAAATTCTGTTCAAGACAAGCGTGTTTAAAGTTACAATGGAGGAGTAAAGTAGCAATTTATTACATCTTCCTTTTACTTCTACTTCTGTTCTTGTCATTTAGTGCTTCAATAACCGACAACTAATAGGCAATTTACACATAAATACTAAACGTTGCCTTTGTTTCAAATTGTCGTTGAGAAGCGTACTTTTAAACATTAGTCTTTAGTGTAGCTAAAGTTAGAGTAAAAATGATCTTACTAACATCAATAATGCACTTTGGAGTGTGAGCTTTCATTTTCTAGTTACTCTTACTTCTGTAATTGTAATCTACAGAATAGTACTTAACATCATTTATACAATGAAGCAGTATTTTATGCTTTAAAAAAAAGTATAAATAAACTACTAAAATCGCACTAGGAAAAACAATGGAAGAACATTTAGATTTTCATTACAAAATTAGAAGTTTCAGAGAGAAAAATGTTCTTAACACATTTCAATTGCATCATTAAATTTAAATGCACTTTACACAGTAATTAATCCCAGAAGCTAGATGTAAACTCAGTGTTTCAGTTACAGTCGTTATTTTAGTTGATAACCTTTTTTTTTTGAGCATTTAACAAGTACTAAAACGCACTCAAACTTGTTAATTATAATCAAAGTTTTTAATTTGAGTGAGGTTCTGAACAAAAATACTTTTTTGTTATATATGGCACGCCATTTTGCTATTTAATATCATAAAATTATGTACATAATATTAATTCTAAAATTAACGTTAACATTCTAAAATTATTTTTTCAATTAAATTTCGAAATCGTATAATATGATATCCATTGGAGGTGGTTTACTTCAAGTAATACTTTATCTATCCACATTATTATTATTTAGTTTCAATCTATTGATTGGTCTGCAGTAAACTTCTCAATCTTTTTTTCCATTCTGTTCCATCTTGCGCAACTCTTTTTAGTTCTACATAGGTTCCACAACTCATGTCATGTATGACGTTCTTTCCTGTAGAGTTGGTACCTTTTCCTTCAATGACGTTGTAGAGGAGTCCATCGTGTCTTATTATGTGGCATACCCATTTGGCTCTTCTCGCCGATATGCTGGTAATTAGCGATATTTCGCAGTCTATTTTAAGGAGCACTTCTTCATTGGTTATGTGGTATCTCCATGATATTTTCATAAATCTTCTGTAGCACCACATCTCGAAGGGTTCTAGCTGCACAAGCAGTATAGTAGTACATTCCTTACTAGAGTCTTAAGTAGATGTTTTCTTATATTTATGTTAATGTTATTAGATTCGAATATTTTCGATTTTTTGTTAAAGGGTAGCCTGGCTAAGTGTATTCTGCTAGAGATTTCTTTGGATGATTTCCCTTCTTGTGTTATTTTGCTGCCAAGGTATGAGAAACACTTAACGTAATTTATTGCAGTCCCGTCGATAGTTATGTTGGTTTGAGCTTTTGTTTTGGCGATCACCATAATTTTTGTTTTGGTTGTATCTAAACTAATGTCTTGTAACGGTATAAACGGGTGGTAGAACGGGATTACAGATAAATTGGCCTTTTTTCCCCGACTAGCCAGCGTATGGGTGTAGGTCAGATATTGAAAAATTTCGCACATCCAGAATAGTAAATCGTACGTAAGTCAAAATAGGGGATGAAGACAAAATCAGTTCGGTTAAGGGCGCCAGAATGATTAGTAGTCAAAATAAGGGTCGTCGTGCCAAAATTACGAGCACATAGCGTGTCTAAACATACAAAAAACATACGCTTACCTATCCGCAATCGATTCCAGGTGTGCTGGACAGCAACTCAGCAAATTACCTGAAATAGGGCTTCAAAATCGCACTACACGCTTGTCAAATAAAAGCGTGATAAACACTCAATAAAGTTACGTTAATACACCTCAGTGTAAATAATTAGGCATTAAATAATAATCAAAGCAGAACAAAAAAAATCTATTACTCTAAATGAATTACTACTCAACTAAAAAACCAAATAAAACACTAACTATTAATAATGCTATTACTCAATAAAACAAAAAAAAAACTAACTTTGTTACGTTAAAACTAAATTACCGGTAACTTGCAATTTGCAAAAAGCACTTTTATGTAACACAAAAGGGTTTCCACAGAATTAAAACACATTTATAAAACCTAACAAAGCTATAATAAAACAATAAAAAAAGAATATAAACGTAAACATACGATAATGCGTGTAAACAAAGAAAAAAACAAAAGCTTAATGGGCGACAGGATGTCTGATCAGAATGCTGCTTAACGCCGTTCTAAATGGTTACTTTTAACTATATATATATATATATATATATATATATATATATATATATATATATATATATATATATATATATATATATATATTTCGTGGACTATATACCCACACTACTACAGGGTCAATTGCCCTTTAATACTAAAATAAATAACAAAGTGTGAAGGCGGTGCGTCAGAACTATAATTAATTACAATGAATAAAGTTAAAACAACAACTTAATTTAACAAAAAAACGACACCGCTTTCAAACCTTCGTTAACACAAAAAAAATAGTTCGAAACACAAAAAAATCTTGAAATATTCAATAAAAAACAATATTATGTTACCTTAAGGTCTAGAATTACACCTCTCCTGCGTTGCAACAATTGAAAAAGGTGGTCGGTTACTGATATAACGGAACTGGTCTGGCAAAATGATGAATGAAATGTTGACTATTGTTCTTTTATACACAAACAATTCCTTGATTGAATCGCGTTAAAATGTTACTGCATTAATTAAAAACTTCTTTTAAAATAATAATAATTTGTATGCTCAATTTGCTTGATAACTTTTAGCTTTTAACTGGTTTTATTTCCACTAATAATCCAAGATGTTAATAACTTGTTTTAAATAATTATAATTTTAATATATTGCGAAAGTTTCTTTATCCTTAAACACGCTTTGTACGGTAATTAAGAGGCACTACAAGAACGTTAATGTTAAAATCCGCAAAAGCGATATAAACCAAAGAGGTCACTGAAGCACTAATAAAACACGACGATGTCCTCTAGGTAACTTTACGTAAAATCGAAATCGGCACTAGGTATAATCCTTAGGTGATGAACAGTTTTAATAAAATCCCTTTACAGGTCTTCTTGAGAAGTAGCTAAACTACCCTTACTACACAAAAGTACGTTCGTTAAACACCACAAGGTCCAAAATATCAACGTTCTAAACCACCCCGTAAAGCGTAACAGCAAGCGGCACCGTAATACTGCTCGAGAGCGCAGTCAGTTTCAGAATGCAACAAATTATTACCAAAAATCCATCTTGGAATTTTGAATCCCACTACTCATAAAAAATCTTATCTACTTTAATTCCACCAATTAAAAAAACGGAAGGGGAAGATTTGATACCCCAAACACAAACTTCGTTTCCATCCGTCAGGGCTCGAGAACTTCCAAAGTTCAAACGTCAGCAGACTTAACGCGAAAAATACCTCTATGTTTTTATTTAAATACAACCAATCAGTCCCACATTCAATCTCTATGACTTAAAACCAACATACTCAATATTAATCTGAACAACTATAACTAAGCGTCTTTATGTCGCCAATATGACATCATATACATATAAATCTACACTCTTTCTATAATTTTTAAGGAAATCAAACGAAATAAACCTTATTTACACTCATATACAACTATATACAAATAAACGTTACCCAAACTTCTATAAACGGGAAATAATAAGGAAAAACAACCTAAATTACGGAATAATAATTCACAAACAAAAAAAAACTAAAGCTCGCCATACACTTTTCCTAAAGGTCGCTACACGCGTTACACACATTTATCTATAAAACTCAACTTGAGAACAAAAAAAAATATGTACATACGGAATCTAACTAAGTGAATAAAACTACAAACAAAATTACGCAATACGTATACAGGGTGTTCAAAATACCCTGACAGTCTGTGTTCATTATGTTATTCATTGTAACTAAAGCTTCAGTACGTTATTCTTCACTATCTCCCACTGGTGCTATGTCATTAACAAATCTGATGATGTCTATTTTTTGCAGATGCATCCTACTGACTCATGTTCTCTGGAGTGCTTTATTTCTTCTAAAGCAGATTGTATATAGCAGTTGAACAGGGCCGGGGAGAGCGTCAGCCTTGTCTTACCCCGGATTTAATTTTATCCTGTTCTTCTACGTTTTCACATCTGATGACCCATATCTCTTCTTTATATAGGGCGCATATTATTCTTCTATCCTTATACTTTAGTCCTATTTTTTTACAACCTCGAATAGTTTTCCCCACGATACTTTATCGAAAGCCTTATCCAGGTCTATGAACGCCACATATGTATCTTTGTTCTTCTTTAGCCCTTTTTCGGAAATTTGACGTAGGGCTAATATAGCTTCTTCTGTGAGAAACTTATCTATAGTGGGCTCTATTCTTTTCAACACTATATTTGTTGCAATTTTAGCGGCATGGAATATCAGACTGAGAGTTCTAAAGTTCTCGCATTTTGTGGCACCTTGTTTCTTGGGTAGTGTTACCATCAGACAATCTTTGAAGTCGTCTGGTATTGTTCCTGGGTCGCATACTTTTGATATCATTTTAAAGACATTCGATTCTCCACAATGTTTGTGTAATTCAGCAGGGATTTCGTCAACACCAGGTGATTCTCTAGTTTTAAGTTTTTCGGTGGCATGATCGAATTCTTACCGTTGTATTATATCTCCAAGGTGGCCTTCTCTGTCATTTAAGTAATTTTCTTCTTCAAAAACAACAACATCGTTATTTCCACTGTAAAGAGTTTCTATATATTGTTTCCGTCTGTTACTGATCTGACTGTTTTCGAAAAGCATTTTCCCATTTGCTGCTTGTATCGTTACACTGTTCTACTACTAAGGAAGGATACGAAAAAGTATATTTAAATTTTTAGCGACCAATTTCATTACATTGTTTTTGATAGTGGTTTTCTTTTGTTATTTTTCTTTATTTTATTTCGAAGGGATTTGTAAGTTTGTTGTCCTTCTTTACTATTGTCAATTTTTTTTACCTCTTCGTTTTATTAGTTGCATTATTTCTTTTCATTCAATTATTTTTGGCTTCCGGTCTAGCTTTTCGTATTTTTTTTCAGCAGCTTGTGATGTTGTCCTTTATTATTTTCCACTCTTCGTTTATGTCGTTACAATCTATCATGTTTCCATTAAGATCGGTTTCTCTTTAATAATACGCTACTGTAATAATATCTTTCAGCTTTGTTAAATTCCATTTGTTTCCTTTTCTTTTGGTCTACCTTTTTAATTTTAGTAAGCTTTTTGCCATTACCAGATTGTGGTCACTATCAGTGTCTGGAGTACCTAGCTTCTACAATCCTTAAGTTAGTTCTTATATCTTACTTTTATTAAGATATAGTCTATTTGTGATCACATTATGTTGCCAGGTGATATCCATATATATCTTCTCCTAGGATCGCGTTGAAATGGAGTATTGGCAGCGATTAAGTCATGTTGAGCACAGAATTCAGCTAATTTATCACCTCGTTCATTCCTGTTCCCAAGTCCAAAGGGTTCTTAGTATCCTTCTTCTCTACCCTCTACAAAAAGAGCATTCCAGTGGCCCTTGACAATGAGATCTTCATGTGCCTTGGTGTCTTCTATCAGTTTGTGTAACGTTTCATAAACTCTATCAACCTATTCTGTATTAGTATTGTGTCTACAGGATGGGGCTCAATTTTATTTAGCATTATCATACCATCACATTGTTTGTGACTCTTTTGTCCCAATCTTTGCACAGAACTCCACCTTAACCTGGTTTATTTTCTATAGTTCCTGTATGAACGATGTGACTATTTTACTTCCGGAAATTTTTACAACAGGTCGACTCTTCATGTTTGCTGTTTCTTGTAATACCCTGTGGGCCTTTAATGTGGTAGTTTCCAATTGCTTCCCACATACTATGCCGTTGATTCCTAATTTATAGAAACTCTTTCGTCTTTATGAGAAATTTTCCTTCTCATTGGGAAATAGGGTTCTTATACCATCCTAAAATGGTTGTATAATTTGTAACAATTTTAAGCCGAATTCTTTAGCAACCAGTAGCAATAGCCGAGTAGCATTATCGTCCCAATATAGTCTAGTTCTGAATATGGTATTCTAGAAAGCCTTTTTATATGCTAAGTACCGTACGCACAATTTATATTTAATCAGAAAATCTCTCCGTGCTTCTTATGCCAAGGAGATAAAATTAGCGAAAATTGAAACTAATGATAGGTTTATCAAAAATGAAAATAATCCTATTAATGTAATGTGGTCAATAATAAATTATCACAGACATTTGGTTAACGAACCTCATTGTAATTTATCAGCAAATCAGTTTAATGTTTATTTTTCCAACAATACGTTTGAAATTTTGGCTAATCTGCCGAGCTCTGGTACTGATCCTATCAGTCAATGTGACTTTAATTTCTCTACTGAGAATGGTTTTCAGTTCCAAACGGTCTCTGAAATAGAAGTCCGCGATGCTGTAAAAACTTTTAAAAACAGTAACTCTAAAGATATTTATGGTTTTAGTGTTACTTTCATAAAACGCAATATTAGTTTATTTGTTAAACCATTAACCAACCTTATCATTAGCACTGGCGTCTTTCCTGAGTCTCTCAAATTTGCCTTAGTTTCACCATTTTTCAAGAAAGGTAAAGATATAAATAATTGGGTAGCTACAGGCCTATTTCAAAGTTACCAGTTTTTAGCAAAGTTGTTGAAAAAATTCTAAATAAGCAAATTTAAAAAAAAATTTTTTTTATTATCAACAGTATGGCTTTCGAAAAGGAAAGTGCACCTCTGACGCAATCATCACGTTCGTTTGTAATGCCTTGGAATGATTTGAGAAGGGAGAGCAGCTGGTAGCTGCACTTGTTGACCTGTCCAAGGCGTTTGACTGTGTGAATCACAAAATATTGGCACGAAAATTAAAGATAGTATACAATTACTGTGACCGTAGTGTTGCATTGATAACGTCATTCTTGAAGGATAGATACCAGTGCGTAATTTTAATAATGTCATTCCTAACAAGTTGCCCATACAGCATGGGACTCCTCAGGGCTCAATTCTAGGCCCTATTTTAATTTATATTAAAGACTTGTCATTATCCGTATCACCACGCATCGGTTGTATTCTTTATGCTGATGATGCAACTTTAATTGAAGTCAACCTGGTTATTAATGTTGCCCTGAAAAATGTACAAACGGGGGTCAACGAAGTTGCTAATTGGTGTGTGAATAACAAGTTAAAATTAATTGAAGCCCAGACACATTTTTTGCCCATATCTCTAAAAAAATGTAATTTCACTTCTAACATTAACTCAGGAGTATCCCTTCTTGGATGTTTTATTGACACCAAGTTAAAATTCGATTCATACTGTGACAGTATCACTAACAAAATCAACAAATCTGTCTTTTTGTTATAAAGGTTACAAGATAATACGTCACATGAGGTTATGCGAACGGCCTACTTTGCCCTAATCCATAGTATTCTTTCGTATGCCATTTTAGCATTGGGCCATGGTTCATCTTGGAAAGCCATATTTCGACTTCAACGCAAAGCTGTTCGAATTATTGCCAATTTACAGTTCAGAGATGACTCCCGGAAATCATTTAGTGATTTAAAAATACTAACGTTTCCTTGTCTTTTCATCCTAGAAGTTCTGTGCTATGCTAAGAAGCACATTTCCCGGGCAATAAAACATAAAACAATGTGAACTACACAGACATGACACCAGACAAAAAGATAATATAAGAATAACGTACTGCAGGTTAACAAAAACTCAAAATTGCTTTATCCACCAGTCACAAGATTTATACAATTATCTCCCTGGTCACATAAAATCTCTAACGTTATTAAAATTTAAAGCGAGAATAAAAGAATTTCTAATACTAAATTCATTTTATTCATTTGATGAGTTTATCGCTAACGTTAAGCATCGAGATTAACTGGTTAATTATTTGTTTTTGTGTTCAACTTGTTGGTTAACCATCAAATCATGCTTTTACTGTTTATACTTATATTATATTTTTTATTCTATAGATAATTTTTGACGAGTGTAAGTGTACCATCACGTTAATAAATATTATTATTATTATAAAAATATTGCGGTAGTTGTGCGTGTTTGACGTGAGAATAAGGTGGAGCGTTTTGTTTGTTTAACCCCTTCATGGATATTAAGTGTAAAGCTTAACACATCTGTAAGTATACAGTGAATTATTAAGTCTAGAGGGTTAGTACAGCGCCAATAGTGACGAGTGACTACGGCCATATTGTCAGCGATACTAAAATTAAAGTGTGGAAAGTTCAAGACAATCAATGCAATACTATAGTACATGACGGTGGTAGAACAGTGTCGTTAACAAGCTAGTCCCATTTCCCATCTTCAGGTTCTCTTTAACTACTTGGCGCAGATCCATGTTACTCGAGTCGAGCTAATGTCCTGCTCTCACGTCTCCTGTTTATATCTGGTGTATACTTTCACCACTTTCACTTCCTTCACTTCGGCTACTCTACCCTTTCCCATTTTCTTGGTGTTGCTTGCTGTTCTTTTTGTTATGGGCGCTTTTGGCATAGGTAATTCTTGCAAGAATGAGGGTTTCCTTATTTGATGATGTTTGGCGAATGTTATCTTCCACGCATTGGATAATTTTTGAAAATCTTATGTGCGGAGGTACTGTTCCTATTTTTCAATTTCGATGGTCTCTCGGATGGTCCTTTTGTCGGATTTTTGAGCCTTCTTCATCCTGGTATTTTCAAACGTTACGGTGTATGATGTACTGCCGACGTGTTGCATAAGAGACGATTTAGCAGTTTCTTTCTCAACAGCCTGCCTGTGTTCTTCGCGTAGAACATTGACACTCTTGGTTTGTCCTACGGTAATTACATTGTCACATACTCCACAAGGGATGGTGTTGACTCCTTGATCCTCCAAGGTTTGGTTTTCGGTATTGGAAGAAGTGGACATGTGTAAAACGTTGTCTGTATGTTGTGTTTGCTGATCATTTTCTCAATCTTCTGTGTTGCTCGTTTTACATGCGGAAACATGATCTTCAATAGGATAACCAGTGATAGCCAACCTATTCATTCACCACTTGAAAACATAAATTATGAATATCGCCAGTCGCAAAGTTTTGCAAGGTCCCTTCACCTCGGCACCGTCGTTATATGGCCACTCGGGGAAGAACAGTTCGATAAGTTTTTGCGACATCTGAACAGCGCCAGACCCATAGACGATTTTCAAAAAACGCTCAATATATACGTTCCTTGAAACTAACAAACTCCTTAGTGACCACCAATATGGGTTTAGGAAAAGTCGTTCAACAGGCGATCTTCTTTCATATGTGACCCAAGTTTGGAACAATACAGTAGAGCAGTCCGGTGAAACAGTTGTAGTCGCTTTAGATATCTCAAAGGCATTTGACCCAGTTTGGCATAAGGGTTTACTTGCCAAACTCACCTCGTTTGGGTTAAATGATACGCTCATCAACTAGGTTTCTAGTTTCCTTGATAAAAGACGAATACGTGTCGTAGTTGATGGCTTTTTTTCAAAAGAAGTTAGCATTAACGCGGGCGTACCACAGGGATCCGTTATAGCGCCTAAACTTTTTCTGCTGTACATAAACGACCTTATTTCTTTAACAACTAACCCCATCCATTGCTTTGCTGACGATAGCACTCTTCACTGTAGTTCATCTCAGTCTACTCATAGTGATAATCCACCTTCTATGTCAAATCAAGAAATTAAAGCTGAAATGGCAAATTCAATCAACAAAGACATTCAACGTATTCTCGAGTGGGGAAGCAATAATCTAGTTAAATTTAATGCTAACAAAACTCAGTGTTGCCTTATGTCCGCCAAAAAAGATCGATCATTTCCTGTTGTAAGTATGAATGGCTCAGTTCTTAAGTTTTCAGACTATATTACTCTGTTGGGTATGACTGTATCTTCAAATCTCTCATGGGTTGACCATCTTCTGTCAGCGACCAAAACAGCTGCTCGTAAAATAGGCTTTTTGTGCAGATCTAAGCAGTACTTTACCTCTCAACAACTCCTTCTGCTGTATAAGGCCCAAATTCGGCATCATCTGGAATATAATTCTCACTTTTGGGTTAGTTCTCCCCAATACGCTCTCGATATCGTTGATCGTATTCAAAAGAGAGCGATTAGGCTTATAAATGATCCGTCTTTAACTTCTCACATACAGTCCATTGAGCATAGAAGGATGGTTTCAGTTCTTTCTTTGTATTATCGTTATTACAACGGCTATTGTGCTGGTGAATTACATTCTTTGATACCATCTCCGGCTATCTTTGCGAGAAACACTCGGTTCGCTCATTCACATCATCAGTATGCAGTACAAATCTCCACTTGTCGTACCAAACGGGCGCAATCCACATTTTTCAACACGGCTTCTAAACTCTGGAATGATCTCCCTAGTTCCTGTTTTCCTCTCACCTATGATATGAGAAAATTTAAGGTAGCTGTTCATAGGCATCTATTGGCAATTCATGATCCCTCTAACCATCCTCCTAAATGTTCCTGAGTGCTTTAGCACGATAGGCCTTATTTAGCCTGTTCAGGTCCACAATCATAAAAACAAACAAAAAAAAAAATTAATATTCGCCAAACATCGCCACACAAGGAAAATTTCAAAATCGTAAGAACAGGAATAACAAGAAGCAACACCAACATAATGAAAAAGGGAAAGTAACCGAAGTGAAAAAAGTAAAAATATACACCAAATATAAACAGGCCGGACAGTAGCACATGATATCGGTTCGAGTATCACAGAGCCGAACCAAGTAGCTGAAGGAGTCGAGTCAGAGACAACAGTAGTACACGCCACAACGCATTACTCTGTTTTTCAGTAGCAAAGGTATCAAACTTGTAAGTAAATATTTCCAAGTTCGAATTTGAGGGTAATCAAGTGCGTGAGAAAAAACCAGGAAAGTGAATTCTACTCCAGTGGAAAAAGAGTCTCTGACAGTAGCAGAGTCCGCTTTTCTAACATCACGCAATAAAAACAAAACCTGTGGAAACAGGCCGATCTCAACTAACGATATTTTATGGTACAGTTACTTAAAATTGAAACTATAAACTGCTTGGGATTGTCAAAAATTGGATAAACGAGAATAGGAAGGAAAAATAGATTAGGTAGGTCAAGATTGTAGTAGCGTAAGGTAAAAATGTAATGACATAATTAAAATCTCAAAATACTAACATTAGAAGTCACCGCCACCTAATAACCGTGCACGGTAATCGTGCGAAAATGACTAAAGAATATGAAAATATTAAATAATAGTGACCAGTAACTAAAACAAACAGAGTTACAAAAGGAAATTACTCACACTATAAACCTAAAGAGAAAAAAAAGCAAAAGTTGAGTTTTTCCTTTTTTAAAAGGGGAAGTAAGTTAAAGTAACCAACTAAGTAAACTTTCTTGGTTTGAACTGATAGCCAATATCGTAGACTAAGTGTAGGGAACCAATATAAAATAATTAAGCAAGCGAAATTGGGAATAAAGTGTGTATAAACCTTAACACGACATACAACATGCGTTTTACATTATTAAATCTAGTTGTTGTAGTAGTTCGTATTTATTGTTTAATAACCTTCTTAACATTTTCTTTTCTAATAGTTTTAAATTATGATAGTGAATACAGTGACGTTTGTTCATGTTGTTTAATTTGCTTCAAAGTAATGTTCCTTAGAGTCATAACAATAATTATCTATCATAGTATGTAATATTCACTGTTAATTAACTAGCTAAATATGTGCGTAGTTGATATTTACAGTAATGAGACAAGTTTAACGAACACAACCGCGACAGAATGTATGTGAACTATGTATTTACCAGTACCTTCAACATGTAATATCCGTAACTTAAAACTTGCCTTAACAGATAACATAAGGGAACTATAAATTGACCCTGGGGATTAAATACAACTTTTGCATAGTATCACCGTACGAATTGTTGACGTCGTAGTACATTAATTAGATTATATCTCATTAGGAGTATAATAATGGCGCAGAAAATCAAGTTTGACGAACAATTTAAAAAACGTCAGTCCAAGGTAAGAGATTCGTTTCTTACATACAAACTTTTAATATTAAATTTGCTATTACGTCAAGAATGAAGAAATTATATGAGACTCTTAATTGAAAAACTGTATCTAGAGATATATTTCGGTAATTATTAAACTTTAGGGATCAAAATCAAAAATTATATGGTATAATGTACATTTATTAACGTACTTTTCTACAATTAGATTGTGACCCGTTTTTAAAGATATTGTGTACGGACAAAAGTGCGTAATAGTCTTCACGGCGTGGTGTATTTGTGTTAGTGGTTAGTATTACGGAAAAAATATTAGTTTTCATGTTTACTTGAACCGGATCAGCATCATCTAACTTGTACAGCATTAAATTGAGTTATTGCAATAGCTACCTCTTCAACATTTTTTCAATCTTGTGGACATCGTAGTGAATTTTTTTTAGTAAATTCCGCGATATGCTTAATTCTAAATGAATTTTAATTGTAACTTTATTTGACATAAGCTTCAAAAGTAGTTAGATAGCAATAAATGCATCAAATAGTTTAAGTATTGCTCTAATA
Organism: Vesta saturnalis; assembly: GCA_036346205.1. NCBI lineage: Eukaryota > Metazoa > Arthropoda > Insecta > Coleoptera > Lampyridae > Vesta > Vesta saturnalis. The sequence goes on from JARFJB010001166.1 coordinate 4,179,162, forward strand.
CACCCACTGAAGGGCGACTTGAGAACCGTACAAGATTTTGTTCCCTTTTCTTCGTTTTGATAATGTAACTGATGCTTTGATAACGTGTGATAAAGTGTAAGATCGAATTTAATAATTTTTAGTTATAAAACAGTGACAACTGTATTTTACATTTTTCATTCATCATCATTTAATACTATGGTTTAAAACTTTTCTATAACCAAGCAAGACTTTGTAAACATGTGATTAATTGAGATGAAAACTTGTTATTCTGATATTCGTACATGTCTAAATTGAAATTGCGAAGCTTACGAACAGGTGCTAGTATAGGAATCAACTATATGATGCAAATCAAAACAGTCGCAATTTTCGCTTTGTGTTCATTTAATTATTGCTTAAGGCGAATAGCTGCACTGCCTCCAATTAGTAAGAAACGTGTGTTTTATGATGAGAGTTGTTACCAAGCTCCCAACAACGGTTGTTGGTTTATCTACCTTCGGCTGATTGTACTATGGTTAAATTGCATTTCGCACTTAAACTCTATCTCAATCAGTGATTGCGATAGAACATCTTTGGTTTGGTTCGTTCTGTAAACTGAATTATAAAAAAAACTCATAAATAAAGTTTTCTAAATTAGTGATTTGGTACCTAAATTTAAGTATCTGATGGACTTTAGAATCCTTAGAAAGGCGAACTTGTATCTAATTGTTACTAGTTGGGTAATTAAATAAGAGTTTATCTCACCTACATTTGATTTAACGATTGTGTTTGTATTGTTCAAATGATATGAAACTAATGTATACTAGAGTTATACACCGGGTACGGCTGAAGGAACCTTTTTGGGTTTAACATACTAACTCCGTTTCGATTTGTGTGTAAAGCTACTCTGATTGTTTAGCAATACATTTGTATTGTATTAAATGTGCTAGAGACACTGATTTTTAATTTGTAATTGCTTTGTTAGTACTCATTGACATTTCATAACTAGGTTTATTTCGAATGATAATTACTGACAGTGATTGTAACTTAGGTTATGTGCATGAAACCACACCGCTGTAGACAAAGCATTTTAATGTGATTACATAACTCGTATGTATCATATTACCGAGCGGAAGGAAACATGCAGCGCTTTATATGGGGGATACTATTGAATTTTCGGCCATATTAGTGCCAACATAAACACGGTCAAGCCCATTTTGTCGTCAGTTCATCTCATGTCGGCCTAAGTCGTCATCGCCACTTCGTCCTTCTCGTCGTCGCCGTACATTCTAGACAATATAGTAAATTATTTTCATAAAACTCACACAATCTTGATGTCTTCTTGGCAAACTATGATTATGTTAACAAATTACTACTAAACCAAGAAATTTGATTAAATCGCAATTGAGAAACATATATTTTTAAAAATATCCATTTCTTCTTAACGAATATGTACAATAAGATTATTCGAAATATCCCCGCCACGCTTAGTCCTGTAGCGTTCACATGTGTTACCGGCATGGTAATGCACAGAGGTGATAGGTACTGCCGATCCAGGGATTATCGTCGATATATGTATTGTTCTTCCGGGTATTGATCAGCGTACCACTTTTAATGCCAATGCGACTATTAACACAAAGTTTGCCATATTCAGCTCTGTAACTGTGGGCTCCTTCTGGTTACTCGTACTGAACTGATTTCTAGTGGTGGCTGTTCCTCTTTAAATACGTTCCAATTTTCCTTTTTTGCAGTTGGTAGTTTCACTTTCTCCTTATCTGAACTTTATCCTTTCTATTGAACACTATTTGTCGGCATTGCTGTGCGTTCTAATACTGTTCTCCATGTTGCCGGTAGTCGGAATGCGTTGCACCCATGTATTAATGCTCCGGTTCTTCTCGATTTCTAAATACTTCTCTGATTATTCTTACTGTTGCGTGTTCGATGTTGTCCAAAGATCTGGTGTTGCCAAAGTTCATTTTGTGACCAGTGCCCGTTACAAGCTGTGGCCACGATAATGGTTGAGTTTTTATAACTGCGTTTACATCGCAAGATTACACACACACACACACACACACACACACACACACACGGATAGAAATTATCAAAGAAGAATTAAATAAAGTACGAGATCTCACAATAAAACATGGATTCAAACGTTTTATACAAATCATTTGCAACCCACCACCGAGGACAACGCAAGAACCCGAGAAACCGCCGCTGTTCAACGCCTACTTGCCTTACATCATGGGAACAACGGCTAAAATCAGCAGAATTCTATCAAAACATCAGGTGAAAACTATATTTAAACCACACAAAAATATAGCAAAACCCTAAGTACCACATTGATTTGGAGAACCAACGAGTATTCGAAATTCCTTGTAAAGATTGCGTTGTGTCTTAAATATGTAAACGCAGCTAAGACAAATCAACCAAGATCATCGCTGGCACAGCACGTAACGAAGACTGGTCACAAAATAAGCCTCGAAAACACCAGACCTTTGGGCAATATCGAACAGGTAACAGTAAGAATCATAAGAGAAATCAAGAAGCATGAATATACCAGAAACATTGGTATTCAAGAAAAAGGATAAAGTACAGATAAGAAGAAAGAGAAACTACCAGCCACAAAAAAGGCAGTTCAGCACGAGTAAATAGAAGTATAAGCCGACAGTTATAGATCTGAACATGGCAAGTGTAACTTTGCCTAAATGTTGTGATAGTAGCCTTATTGAGAACAAAAGTGGTAAGCGAAACAACACCCAGAAGAATAATGAACGCACGCTCCTGGTTTTTTGAAGAAATATTTTTTTGATAGATTCAATATTTAATTCTGCAAATAAAATCATACTCAGTATTTTTTCGATTCGGCACCCCGTTTTTGAAATATTTTGCTTTAACATAAACGACCACATTATTCAATAAAAATCAAAATTTGTTTTATTTTACAAAAAAAACGCAGTTAACTATTAGGTACATTATTAAAGAGATATTGAAGGAATCAAAAACAAAATAATAATTATTTTTATACATATTGTTCGAAATGTCCTCCTTCCTTTTGAATGCAAGCTTGTATTCTTCTTAGCAAATGAAACCTAACACGCTGAAACATTTGTGACATAGCCCTAATCTCATCGCATGCCATCTGTATGCGATTCCAAAGTTGCTCTCGATTATCAATTTGAACAGAATAGACACGAGTTTTTAGATACCCCCACACAAAAAAATCCAATGGGTTTAAATCTGGCGATCGTGCCGGTCACGGTACTTCACTTCCTCGTCCAATCCAGCGTCCAGGGAACCATGCATTTAAAAATTCTCTGACGTTTCGTGTAGAATGTGGTGGTGCACCATCATGCATGAAATACATGTTCATTCTAACATCTAAGGGTACGTCGTCAAACAATTCTGGCAAATCTTCTCTCAAAAAATTTAAACAGAATTCGCCAGTAAGTCTTTGAGGAAAACGGGTAGGTCCGATTAGATGATCGTCTAGTATACCTATCCAAGTATTTTCGCTAAATCTACGTTGGTGAGCTGTAACTACAGTTGGATGCTGATTTTCATCTAACCATTTGTGAGAATTGTGCAAGCTTATTATTCCATTTCGGGAAAAAATACACTCATCAGTGGTCAATAAGTTTCTAACAAATTGTACATCTTCAGCATTTTTATTTAAAAACCATTCGCAAAAATTCATTCGACGAGGATGGTCAGTAGGCAATAATGCATGCACTTTTTGTAGGTGAAAGAGATGTAAATTTTGTACTCGTAAAACTTTCCAAGACTTGCTATGCGACACAACAAATTCTAAACCTAACTCACGCTTACTTATTGCTGAATTTTCATAAACTCTATCTAAAATTTGTTCCTCAATTTCAACTGGTACAGGAGAATTTCGTCCGGAATTTTTCTTTCCTTTTAAACTTCCATTTACCATAAACGTAGTATGATGTGGATGTCTTCTATTTGGAAATCTTTGTTCATAAAGTCGAGCAGCTGAACGAGCATTGCAATTAGTATTACGATAACATAAATGCATATCGACCAGTTCTCGTTTGGAATAATTCATATTTTCACAGTAATTAGGCACAAAATAATGAATTACAAAACACGCGTAAATGCAACTATTTTAGCAAACATAGGATACGTAACTGTCAAATGCAAAGCAATCTCTGATTTATTTAATTTGGTTATTATTGAATAATGTAGCCGTTTATGTTAATGCAAAATATTTCAAAAACGTGTACCGAATCGAAAAAATACTAAGTATGATTTTATTTGCAGAAATAAATGTTGAATTTAACAAAAAAATATTTCTTCAAAAAAAGCCAGGTCGTGCGTTTTTTTTTACTTAATGTGATTAGCTTAACATGTTCTACGTAACTGGATGGATCCAGTTGACTCAAACTCAGCTGATTAATCTTACTTAGTTAGACATTTAAGTGTATCAAATCTCAGTGTAATATCTTTTGTAGTTTTTGAGCAATCTTAAAAAAATCTTTAAAAAATTAATTTTTAATCAATCTGTATCTCGGTTAGGAACCATTTTCGGAAAAGCGTTTATGATATGTATATATATATATATATATATATATATATATATATATATATATATATATATATATATGTAAATAATCGAAACGCACACTTCCAAAAGTCATTCTTACGTGTAGAGTAGTGAGACCAGCCGACTTATGCAACTCGCGAGTGCGTGCCCTGTACGCTGCTTTCAGCTTAATCCTGGCTCATCAAAAGGTAAAACTAAGCACTAAAAGATCTAACGCTAGGTGTGGTAGTAAAATTCGAAATCTTACATGCTCATTTTGAAGGTATCGTTAGCACCGTGGCTAATCCAATAACGTCTATTCGAGGAAAGAAGGGCCTATGACAGCCATCATTGCGTGCGTGCGCGTAAACGTGAGTGAGTGTTTGTCTCTCTCTCCCCCTACTTTCTCTCACCATCTCCCTCTCCCTCACCCCCTCGCCCTCTCACCCCCTCGCTCCATCAACCTTCACCCCTTCTTCCTAACCCCCTCTCTCCCTCTCTCCCGCTCTCCCTCTCGCTCTCTCTCTCCCTCTCTCCCTCTCTCGCTCTCTCCCTCTCTCCCTCTCTCCCTCTCTCCCTCTCTCCCTCTCTCCCTCTCTCCCTTTCTCCCTCTATCCCTCATTCCCTCTCTCCCTCTCACCATCTCACCCTCTCACTCTCTCACCCTCTCTGCCTCTCACCATCTCTCCCTCTCTATCTCTCTCTCCCTCTCTCCCTCTCACCCTCTCCCCCTCTCCCCGCCCCTCCCCCTCTCTCTCACGCGTTTATATGAAACATTATTGTTCCATGTAACACAATGATATCTGTTATTTAAATGTGATCGCATTAAACATATCGACGTTGCCGGGTAAAAACCTCCCATGTGCAAAATGTGAAATTTTATAGGAGAACGAAAAAACATTATTATTATGATACTATTAGCACATAAGCCTCCTTTACGTTAATTTTGCTGTAGAACAGATGTTAGAAATTACGTTTAGCTATAAAAACTACCCTAGTAAGGTAAAACTCTAACCTAATTTCAAAAAAATTAATATACAAGTTACATAGGAGGTTTTGATTGCCAGAATGCAACACATAGGAGGTGTTTCACTACAGTAATAAAAGGAATGTAATTATTGAATTGTTTATTGAACTAATGTTATTTCTGAAAAAAAGGTAAAAGTAATACTTAAGGATTAATTATAGACTAACGAAAAGTTACTAACTATTTCTACTTATCAGCATTAAATTTTAAATTGTCATAAAAAATGTGATGATCTTTTTCAATTACTCCTTTCAGTTCTTGGAGACACTTGAATTTTGATTCCGTAATAGGCAACGGATTGCTGTACTCGCTTTTAAGAGTTTCAAACGGAACTGTCAATTTGCGTTTTTGAGGCAGTTTTTCCCAGTCTTCAGTGTGAACCGTTTTATAGTAAACGTCCCCATTTGATTTGTATTGTAACCCCCGAATGTCCGTTACTGTAGGATCTCCAGTCTTTCGTCCTGGTCTTAAGGATGACAAATTAGTACCTAATGCGTCATAATTTTTAAAAAATTGGTAATCAAGCACTTTGACATTATAAGGCTGCTTTGGTCAAGCTAGTCTCATTCTAGAAATGTAATCAGAAGGCGAATTTATAGGAGGCTTAAAGTAATGTTCTAAGGTAGCATGGACGCTATCGGCTTCCACCATGGTGTGTCCCTTTTCTAGAAACAGCTGTTCAATTATGATTGTTTTTAATCTAGCTAGGTCACTTAAGGCACTTGCCAAAACTTTATTACGGTTTTGGTAATTACATCGGTCTGACATTAGTGTCACTTTATTATATTTTTCATTAGCATTTGATATAAAGTCAACTACACAGGATGTAAATTCATCTGAACAAACTCCACCGTTACCTTCGTGCCATACATAAAGAGTTACGTCACCATCCTCCAATGAGTATATAGTAAAGTTATGTACCTGAAGTTTCTGCTTATAGTATATTTTAGAAGCTAATACTTTTGGACACAAAAGTACACTTTCGAGGTCCATAGTAATAACTAAGTGGTCTGCACCTGCACATGCCTTGGCTAAATTTTTTCCTTCACGCGCATCGTTTTGATGTATATCACCTACCTTATACCCACAACAAATATCACATTGATCCTTGCGGGGAAGGTGAATTGCAATATTCTCTTTTTTCAACGTGTCGCTGAACTGAGTTCTCGAAGTGCTAAGTAATTTGTTTTCTTTGCACCAATCTGAATAGACCGAGTGCATATGTAAGATGGAGCGAAAAGTAGATTCTACATACGTTTTTCCTGTGCTTTTCCTACAATAATGGCTGGGTACTTTTGGGAGAAATTCAAGCCAAGTTTTAATATTTGCAATTTTCTTTCTTTTTGATAAATATGGCACAGTGTGTTTCACACCACCACTGACTTCGGAATTAGCAAGTTCTTCTTGGTGGTCTTGTCCATTGATTTTGCTAGTTTTAGACAAGGAATGTTCTACCCATTGTTTAAAAGAATCTTCTCCTATGCCCAATGTACTGATAAAAAATGTTCGACATACACGCAATCTTTCATCCGCTTGCGTGTCTAGATATATATCATATCCATGTTCCTTTTTCTTGGGTTTTTCTAAAATGTCGGTTCTTCTTTTACGTATTCCTCTTGAACTTACGAGGCCATTTACATAACCCATTTTTTCCGACCATGAGCCCATTTCCCAAAATCTGCAAAATGAATGTTGTCTATCGTTATCTGAGAATTTTCCACATAAAAAGCTTCTTTCGCTTTTTTTAGAAATTTGTTTGTGGTCATAGCGCTTTTTTATCATTCTAGCTTTTTTTGGGGCACTTTGAGTGACTTTTTTGGCTGATGTTTTGTATCCCATGTAAGATAAGCCAGAAACTCTTTTTAAACTTGCTACTAATCTTTGCTTTCTCACAGAAATAGAATGCTGTGTCACTTCTACTGCTGCTGCAGTTGAGTCATTTAAAGGTGCTATAGTTGTTTCTAAGGTTTCTTCAGCCACATTACTTACACTTTTTTCAATTGCTCCAATATTCAACAATGTATCTGTTGTTACCAAAGTTTCTGCACTAAACGATTGTGTAAGATTATCTTCAATAGCCATATTAATTACTTCAGAAAGTTGATCGTCTGGCTCAATAACAAATACGTGTTCTTTATCAGGTTCCAAATTATCAACCAAACTACTCTCTAAATGCAAAAGCGTGCCACTTGCTTCAAATAAATTTACAACGTTTAGATTCCCAGATCCCATATTTGGGAGACTTTGAGTTGTAGATACTACATTCTCTATATCTTCAAAGGTTGCTTGAACTAATACGGGTTCTATAAAAAATCATATTATCTTTTTTATCTATAGGTAGTTGATTGAGATATTTACCTGGAAGCATTAAATCCGTTTTATTACCAGAAACATGCTTCAAAGCCTCTTCAACCATCTTTCGTCCACGTGATGTCATTTTAGGACTAAAACAATCTTGTTTAAATTGTGCGTTTTCTTTTAACTGATACGAATGTAAACTAGATTTTTAAAAACACAGCCGTTGGTGTAAATATACATAATTATATTTTATTTATACCAAATTCCCCTATAAGGAGGCGAAACGTTGCATAAATATTAAAAGGAATGTACTATTTTTGTATAAAGGATTGCAAGAATATTAAAAGAAAAATAACATAAAAAGTTCAAAATTGATAGTTGTGGAGGAAGGTTAAACGTTACAAAAAAAATTATTGTTGTAATAGAGAGCAAATAAATTAATTAGATTTGCTTGTAGATACTTACCTAACTATTGAACACTGAAACAGCAGAATACAGAAACAGGTATAACTTCTTGTAATTAAAACTAAATAGAAATTAACAATAATAACTGTTCACAAAATATTAGGTAAACACTGCCATGTGACAAGCACCGAGTCGGTTTACCATAAAATAACTGCTCAAAACCACCCATGTGAAAATCACATTACATAGGAGATTTTGCACATACAGTCAACAAGGTGCTGCCACATAGGTGATGTAAATATAACTAAATTTTAAACGGTTGGAGCGTTTTTACCACATAGGATGATTTTCATACTGTGAAATATAATGCGCAGTATAGAATCGCTTCAAAATCTATTTTATGACAAAATTTCCACATAGGAGGTTTTTACCCGGCAACGTCGATATGCTATTTTCTAAAAAACAAAATTCTTCTAATTTATTTAGTAACTCGTTATGAGAAATGCAAACACCTTGCTTAGGTCACAAAACGTAGACATTGAAAATTTTCTATTTTCAAAGCATTGAAGTGTGCAAGGAATAAAATCAATGTTTTCATCTGTAGTTTTCTTGATTTTGCGAAATCCATATTGGTTGTCTACAAGTGGGTAATAGTTACGAACTCGTTTATCTAATGTACATGACCTTTTCAATTATTTTTGAGAAGACGTGCGGAATTGGTATGGGTCGATAGTTCGCCATATCCGCTTTATTATCTTTTTTATACGGTCGAGTAACTTTTGCTATTTTTAGTGAATCAGGGACATAATTAAACTTAAAGCAGTAGTTAATGAGCCTCGTAAGAGGAATACAAAGTTATCAATTTTTGTAATAAAAGTACATAATCTATATAAATCCCTACATTTACTAGATTTAAGTGATTTAATTATGTCGCGAATTTCGATTAGTGAAAATTTCATAAAATGAAAACTGTTTATAGCCAAAATGAAAATTTTTTATAGCCAAGGTATCAGAAGAGCAATTGGAAAACGTTTCGTTCTCATTTGAATGAATGGATGCTGACTGTTTTGGGATATTAATAAAACATTGTTTGAAAGCACTTGCGCTAATCGTGAATATTTCGGTGTCTTCGGTGTTACCTTTTCTGTATTTATAATTTTCCAGATTTCCGGTTAGATTGATTTGATGATTTTATTATTTTGTCATTCTACCTTAGCTTTTTTAATTTCCCTTCTGTATATTCGTTTTAAATTAACAAATGGAATTTGAAAGTTCATATGAGGGTTATTAATATTTAAATTTCTCAGTTGCAGTTGTTCATGCATATTGCGTAACGATTGATTAAACCAAGTTAAAAGAATCCCTTAGTATTACAATTCACCATTGTGATTATTGAAAATTTTTATAAATTGCGAATGAAAATATTCAAATTTGGTATCAATGGTTATATTGTCATCGTTTAGTACTTCCCAAGTACATTGAGAAAGCGATTCCAGAAAAACAATGCAACTTCCTACCGACAATGGTCTACACTTTTTATGAATAGTACTTTTATTATATACTTTCCTAATTGAAAATTTGCAAACACATTACCTAAACGATTCTTACCCCTAGTATTTCCAAATAACATTTGTTTATACGAATGGAGAAGGTCAATAAGGTCATCTGAAAACGTATTTACAATATTAAGATATACATTAAAATCCCCACAAATAAGCACATTACAACATCCATGTTTGAGCAAATTCGCTAATATTTTGTCTAATTGTTTCAAAACTAAGTTAAACTCAGCTGACGGTGATCTGTAAAACTTATTCATAGAAGTGCCAATCGTAGTACAGTAAATGGCCGTCACCTCACATATTTTGTTTGTCGACAAAATACACTTAGAATGTTATAATTATCGATTCTGAATTCGTTGGCAATATCCTCTACACTTAAACAAAGTTCAGAAAAACACAAAAAGTCACATTTATTTTCATTGACAGAAGTTCTAGTTCATGTATTCTATTTCGAATATATTGATTATGTATATAAAAAATAATAACGCTATCTTAAGAAATATTCATTATGGATTTATACAATTTATTGTGGTTGAATTATTTCGAAAGAGCCCAGAAAAGAATTTAAACACAATGAAGACTAGTCTGGCTGCCTATATGAGGTCAGATAAATCAGAGTCTGCTCCAACTTTGAAAGAATTGCTCTATACTCAGTTGAGTTAGAATTCCTGTTCTTTTTAACAACAAAATCCTTATTTGTCGATTCTTTTTGCAATTAATTTTTTATCACATTTTCACTAGTACCATTTTTCACATTTTCGACATAATCCCAGATTTCAGGAGCCCGTTATCTGTATCGCTTGTGATTGCACCATCAATTACAGTTTTTGTTAGTGGTTTATTATTTGCATTACAATTGCTATCGTTGGCGAGTTTGTTCACTGTTGTGATGCGATTAACGCGTAATTTTCCAGTAGATTTGGAAGGTGAAAAAGTTTGATCTGTTGACCTAGACCGATTGTCGTCGTTTGACAATGTCCAAGAACTTACATTGTCTGATTGAACACTAGAAATTTTTGTCAATAAATCCTTTAAAGAGCTTACTTTTTCCTTCAATAAATTGCATTTCTCTACAAGATTTATCACCAATGACGATACACTTTATTTTCACTTAAGATTTCTTTAAAAACAGTTTGTAAAGTGTCTAACCTACCATGTCACATAAAAAGAAGTATTTAATATAATATTATGTTAGAGAAAGTTGCGCGGCTGTAAACTCAGTCGAATAATAGCTAATCATAGAACACTCTGTTGGCGTGGGTAGTTTTGGAGTGTTGATAATATACAATATAATTAGCTTAGTTCGAGAGAATGAGAAACAATGTTGCAGTAAAAGTGACAAGGATAGTGAGCAAGAATTGAGCGCCACAAGCTTTAACACTAGTAGCGCCAAAGGGGTCATTATGACACTTTCCTGTTTTAATTTTTCTCCAACTTTTCAAGGGGGGCACAAGGCTGTTGAGTAATTTTGACTTTTCCTGTACATGACTGATAAATACAAATTTTAAAGATAAGCCAAATTTACTGTTTCATTACCTTAGACAGGCACCGAGAAGCGCCAAGGTAGTAGCAAATAAAGTAATTCCTTGAAGTTATAAATCCATTGCAAAATATAAGATCTGTAAAAACCCACTACCCGCGTCGCATTCCATCTTTATCTATACCTGGCTTACCTTTAATGCCACGAAAGTCCAGATCTTATATCTTACAACGAATGTATAGTGGGGAGCGCTATTCGCTGTGCATATTGTAGCAGTGTCCATGAATTACATACGTTTGTTGTGTTAGTAATTACTTGTGCAACTCGAAGTGTCGCAAAGTGGAAAAGAAAAATTATTACTGCAGAAGAAATTGAGCATGAAGCGAGTATAAGAGCAATGCAATTAGGCGTGGGAAATTCTGGTAGAGAAAGTTCTAATTCTGACGACTATCGCAACAGTGACTTCGAATATGACGATCCATTATTTTCCCCGAATGAAGATGATGTTTCAGAATCTTTAGATTTTGAGGAAGGTGTGTTGAGAAAAAAATTCGTCAATGATCTTCTGCTGCTACGGTAGGTAAGTAGTATTTTGTTTTACGCTAGTTGTTCAATGATTCCAAGTTTTTTTTTACTCTGACTGCTTTCATAATTTTTATACCATGCCCACCCCATGGTACTTTTTCGTAATCCTAAAACAGTAAGCTGTGGTTACTCTTTTTCAAATAAAAGGCACAGACAAATATCGCATTCAAGAGCTACAAAACTCCTGCTTGCGGCTAATCTTTGGGATAAAAAAATATGATCATATTCATTATAAACTAAAAGAAATTGGATGGTTAGACATGTATAACAGGCGGTACCTTGATACAGCTGGTTTAATACACAAACTGCTTAATTCTTAAACTCCACCATATTTATACCGCAGAATCACTTTTCGTTGTGATGTTCGTAATCTTAATCTTAGGTTTAAAGGTAGATTAACGCCTCCTCTTAACATAATTGCAATTCGTGTACGTTCATTCTCATACAATATAGTCAAAATATTTAATAAACATTCATATCGATTCACAAACTATTCTTTTAACAAATTTAAACGATTTCTTTATAATTCTCCTGTAAAATTAATAAAAAAGATGTGCTACATGATCCCGACTCTACCTATACCATGCTATGCTACATAGCTATATTGATATACTTACTACGGTGCCGAATGTGGGGTTAAGTGGAAGAACAACTATCTAGTTCAACTTCGCCCTTAATAGGTCTCTAAATGGCGCCTTAAAAAATAAAGCAAATAAAGGCTTTTATTCTTATTATTATTACATTGATATAATTTCGTTGTTACAGAAGAGCCATCTACATCTCACACATCCGTCAGTCAACATGCAGAGTGTGTTGGCATTCAGGAGACTACAAATAAAACTTTCGGCCGTGGACGACCATCGAAAATACAGAAAACGTCGACTAAAGGAGCAAATGGGAACGATAAATATACTGCATGGAAAGTTATTGACTGTGGAGGAAACACTTCTGGAAGAACACAAATTCACAACATCTTTAAGGACAATCCAGGGCCTACACCATATGCTAAGCGACATATTATGGATGACAACATAATGAGTTCATGGCGACTGCTCATTTCTGATCCAATGTTGAAGCACATAAAGTTCTGCACTGAAGCTGAGACTCAACGAGGACTCGAAGAAAACTGGGCTATCCCATTGGAAGAACTTGACGGGTTTATTGTGTTGTTGTGCATTCGCGGATCATTTAAATGTGGAGGAATGGACTATGATCTCTTATGGTCCAAAGATTGGGGAATTGGTTTCTTTGGAAATACAATGAGTCGTAACCGGTTCCGAAATATAATGCGATATCTACGATTCGACGAAAAAATTACCAGATCTGAACGCCTGAAAAGTGACAAATTTTCATTGATTTCATCTATTTGGAACATATTCATTGAAAACTGCATCTTATGTTACAAACCCAGCGAACTTGTTACGGTTGATGAGCAACTTTTTCCAACAAAATCACGATGTCAATTTACGCAATACATGGCGAACAAACCGGATAAATTTGGTATAAAATTCTGGATGCTGGGGGACCCCAAATCAAAGTATATGTGCAACCCGTTACCATATTTAGGAAAAGATGACCATCGTCCAGCAAATGAAAGTCTGACTGAGAATGTTGTTTGGCGTCTTATTTCTCAATAAGGGTAGGAATACCACTACGGATAATTTTTTTACTTCAGTCAAATTGGCAAAACGTTTGAAGGCAGCCAACTCAACGATTGTAGGAACAAAACGGAGGGAGATTCCGGTCAAATAAAAAAATAGAAGGGCACAGCTTTACGACACAAAAGTATTGCAGCATGAGGACTGCGCTTTGACAGTATATAAAGGAAAAAAGGAAAAAATGTGCTAATTTTGGGCACTATGCATTCTGACATTGACATTGGATCTACAGAAAAAAAACTGTACGCTTTTATAGTAACACTAAGTACGGTGTTGACGTTATTGTCCACATGGCTAGACAGTATACCACCAGAGCTGGTTTGCGGCGTTGGCCAGTTCAGGTTTTTTATAACATTCTTGATTTGGCACTTATATTGTAAGACAGGTATAGGCACTTGTTATCGGGTCTGAGCCCACTGGTCTAAATTTGTATTCTAATAAGAGGTCCTAGTATCGTAAGACAGGTATAAATAGCGGAAGGAAAATCTAAAAATTAAACATGAGGGAAAACGGTTAAACTGTATTATTGATATCTTATATATTAAGGACCAAACTAAGTGCTAAGTAGAATAGCGTTAGTTAAAATTTTTTCACTACCTGATAACGACTTTGAGATTGTAGAAAAATCAACTTCAACATAAAACGGAGGATTCATGCATTGTAACAGAAATTTTGAAATGTCCCTGTATTATTAATGTTTTATAGAAGCGGTCGGCCTTGGAATTTTTTTTAAGCTAACACATAATTATGTCTATTAGTATATCGCAAGGTAGGTCTAAATAATAATTAATTAAATTTGAATGAAAATGGTTAAACTGTATTATTGATATTCTATAGAAGAAGCGGCCTTCGAATGTTTTATGGTTAAGATGTATTGCTGTTTAGTGATTTCACATTGTCAACCTTCAGCATTGTACATGCAAAAATTATTTTAAAATAAATGAGTAAATAAGTAACCACAACGACAACACACATATTTTACGGTGAGAAAGTCACCTTCAACTGTCCTTGAAGTTGGCCATACAAACGTACGGTTTAGGTTAGGTAAATGCTCGCGCGCGAGCATTGATCTAACCTAAATCGTGCGTTTATTATTATCAATCTAACCTAATATTGTACGCGTATTGACCTAACCGAACCCAAACATTTTGAGAGAAAGGGAGACGAAAGAGGCGAGAGAAACGAAACGACAGAGAGGCAAGAGAGACGAGAGAGAGAGAGGCCAAGGAGGTGAGAGAGATGTGAAAGATGAGAGAGACGAGAGGGACGAGGGAGACCAGAAAACATTCGCTGGTTTAAAAATACACCACTAGATTGCATCACAAACAAGCATATTTCCTTTTAAAAATAAAATTTAATCTAATTAGTGGAGTTTTTGTCCGGTACGTTCGGATATGCTCGGTTACATTCGGAAGACGAACCAGTAGAGCGGGTGGGGGTCGTGGAAACGGTCTTCGTTGAAAGTATCGCATCGCATAATTTTACCTATATGAAAAATAACCGAAAATACGTTGATTATAAAACTTTCAGTTTTCAACTAAAGAGCTCCAGCCCAGCGCCATCTTGCCTACTTACTAAATGCAACGATAACGGTCTGTATATAATTATATCCGTCGATATAGATTTTCTTAGATTTCGCATTTCGCAAAAAAGATCCGACTTCCTGCCATAACCCAAAAATGTTACTCATAATGTACCTGTTTCGAGTAAATTTCTCACTACAGGTTTCTGTAACCACGGTCTAATCTATTCCCTAGGGGCATGTTTACAAATCTAAGCTCATTTTTTTGGCAGAGGTGTTTCTGCTAAGACGACTACGAAGTCTGTTTCGGGGCCACCACTCCAACCGTCCCCGAAGATAACCGATACTGTTCGAACATTAAATCCAAGGCCGGCAACAATCCTGTTTCTAGCGTTTCCCTCGCTCCTTAAAGTATGAGCATTATTATGATGATAGTGATGATTCACAGAAGAAGAGCGATGAGGTCGAGGAGAAGGACGTATCTCAAACCCATGATGATGATATTCCATGGGAATTCCCATGGTCAAAAGTGAAGGCTGAGGTGCCCGTGTTCTACTTATTGATCACCTTTTTCCAAACGATATAACTATTCCTTTTCAGCACTGTCTTACTACAACTTATTTTTAGTGGAACAGGAAATTTTATGAACAGATTGATGGTGTACCAATTGGTAGACCCTTTAGTCCTGTTATAGCTAATTTTTAAATGGATAAATTTGCAACATTAGCGTTACAAAATACACCTAAAAACCTTCAGTTTGGTAAAGATATGTAGATGACATATTTGTTATTTGGAACATGGAGAAGAGGCACTGCGTGAGTATTTGGTTTTTATAAATGGTATACATCCTAGCGTCCAGTTTACCATGGAAAAAAAACTAATGGAAGTTTACCATTTCTTGACATATTAATATCTAAAAACAATAATTCACTATCTTTTAACGTTTACAGAAAGCCGACACACAGGTAGATACCTTCATAAATTATACAACCACCACTCACGTCAAAAAATTGGTGTAATTAAACCTTTAGTAGATTGAGCAAGACGAATTTGTGACCTTGAATTTTTGAAGGATGAATATAAATATTTAAGGAAATCCTTACAAGATAATGGATTTTCACTTACTGATACTAATAATGTTATTACACCTTCCAGACGCAATCTTAAAGAAAAAACAGTTCTTAACGTTGGTACTGCATTTCTTCCTTTTATAGCTAAGGTTACTGATAGAATTCAAAATCATAATTAAATATGGCATTAGGACTGTTTTTAAACCTACAAGGAAAATTAAAGGACGTTTATCACCTAAAGATATTTCAAACCCATTATCATCTTGTAGAAAAGTATACATTGGAGCTACAAAACGCAGCTTTGGTTCAAGACGTAAAGAACATAAGAGATTTTGTATATTAGGTCAACCAGAGAAGTCTGTGGTAGCTGACCATTAGGGTGGAGCGACAAAATCGATATTTTTTCATTTACTTGTAATACATGGGAACATACATATAATATGCTTTTTGCTAAAATTTCAGTTGAAAAAAAAAAACGTCTTCAGGGCTCTACCATGCATCAAAAAATCCAAAATATTCCATTGTATTTTTTTTTAACTTTTAATACGTACAAAACGTTAGCTTACTAATAGTAAGATATTTCCTGAAATTTTAATTAAAAACAATAAGTTCATGTTACCTTCCACTCAAGTGAAAATAAAATACGTAGATTTCTTGTAAATAAGATAAACTAAATGAATCTTATCTCAAAAACTCCCGAGATCAACTTAGTTTATTAAACAAAGCAATGCATATTTAGAAATAGCCGTTTTTTAACATGTATTCACCAGTTCAAACTAGTTTCTGAACATTTTATGCTCGACCGCTCGACTTAGTCAGTCCAGTCCAGTTGTGACAGCCGCAGAGTTAAAATAGTTATTGTAATTAATATTCAGTACGTAATGAGTTTGTCAGTGAAAGATACTAGGTAAGTGTATGAAAGAACTGCAAAAGACAAAAGTTACCTTACAGATCACACTACTTTTTACTTTGATGTAAATGAAACCATTGCGACATTCGAGGGAGACAATATTTCTTATTCATCGGAATCTGAGAAGTCAGTAGAACTTGAAAATTATACAAAAAAACAAGAAGTCAAACCTGAATCTTCAATATCAATATCAGGTTGCAGTACAAGCCAGCAAATGAGATTGCCTATTCCCAATGTAGCTCGGATTTCGGATCAATTTGGCATTTCAGACCGTTCCGCAGCAGCACTTGCATCCACCCTTTTGCAAGATATGGGGGTTATTTCGAAAGAAGACACTTCTTCTGTTATTGACAGAAGTAAGCTCCGAAGAGCACGCCAAAAACACCGTTCTAATTTACAAAGTAAATTTGAAACACCAACGGTACGGATATGAGGATTATACTTCGACGGCGGAAAGGATAAAACGCTGTACCAAAAAAAATTGGAGACAAATTTCATCGCAAAATTATATCTGAGAACACATATCCTTACTTGAAGAACTAGGTTCAAAATATATGGGACACATTACACCAACAACCCTTACAGGGAAACATATTGCCACATCTATACTTAATTTTTTTCAAGAATCTGATATTGGTACGCAAAATCTTTTAGTAATAGGCTGCGACGGTACAGCGGTCAATATAGGAAAGAAAAATGGAGTTTTGCGTCTTTTAGAAACAAAACTGAAACGTCCTCTGCAATGGTCGATATGCCAGTTACATATTTTTGAATATCTTGATGGAGAAACTTCAGGACATCGTGAATCCTCTAGCACTATAGGAAAACTATTCGAGGCATGTGAAAAGTAGCGAGTTATAAATTTTGTTCCTGTTGATACCACTGTACCAGTATTAGATGCGACAGTTATCAAGAATCTGAGCAGTGACCAAAAGTATTTGTACGAAATAGTTCATTCAGTTTCTAGTGGAAAGTGCTCACTGGATTTAGCAGATCGTAATCCAGGTAAATTATCGCACGCACGATGGCTTACCAAGGCAAATCGAATAGTGCGTAGTTACGTCTGAAGTGAAAATCCGTCTACGGCTTTAAGATCTTTGGCAGAATTTGTGGTAAAAGTGTATGCGCCAGTGTGGTTTAATATTAAAACAATGCCATCATGTAGTGAAGGAGCAAGACACGTTTTCAAAATGATACAGTTGTCATGCTACCTGAGTAACGAGTTGAAGGCAGTCATCGATCCTGTTATCCTGTCATCCGGAGAACCTTCTTTTGGCAATGCTCTCTGATGACCGTTCTGCTATAAGACAACTAGGCTTACGCACAAAAAAACCTACGGACACGAATGTAAAAGTATTTGTTATTCCTGATTTAAATTTCGTTGCCAGTGAATATTATGAGATTATTGATTGGCAAAATTGCTCAGTTACAACACCACCTCTTTTAGGTGCCACAACTGATAAGAACATCAGAAAATTTATAGATGACGCAGGTACTTATCCCATAGATTTTTTGTCCTTTCCCTGTCACGCTCAGGCAGTCGAGAGGTGTGTGAAGGTTGTAACAGAAACTTCCAATTCTCTCTTCGGTTATGACTCCACAGATGGATTTATTCAAGAACAATATTATCTCTATTTAATACTAAGGCCGGATACAGTGCATAATTTTTTTTGACATTTAAAAATATTATTTTGTAACCCTTTTATTTTCATTTATTTTCTACGTCACATTATGTTACAATCTTTGTTTGTAAAAAAATACTTTCAGATTGTTTATTTTTGTTTCTGATATTAAAAGTTTTACAATAATAACAGGTTTTCATTCTTAAATTTAAATACAATGTATTTGTATAAATTTGATGGGAATATAAAAGTAGGTAAAAAATTCTATTTAATCATTCATATATTTGGCAACATTTATGCCGTATTACGTTTCGAAAAAAAAATTAAAATTTTTCTTTGTTTCATCCTGTAGAGCCCTCAAGATGACATTTGGAAGCAAAATAAAAAAAACCTGTTTATCATTAACACATTAGGTTGTTACGTGCACAAAAGGATATTGGTAGAAATTTGTGACCAAGGTGCAGTAACAAGGAAAAGAGGAATTAGCCGGAAGCTCAGTCGGTCGGTTCAGCACTTGGATGCATGGGCGTTTTGGCAGGGAAAGGAAATACATAAAGTTTAAAAAGGGCACCACTTGATTGACTTCTTTATCGCCCTCTATCAAGAAAAGGGCTACGGCCACCTAGGACAAAAGAGACAGCTAAAAGAAAATGGTGAACTAAGTCCACATGGATGAGGAACTGGTTAGGAATTTGATCGTAGATCACAGGATTAATGAAAGAACTTACAATTGTTTAACACCACTTTTAATATACCCACTATGAAATAGTACAACTGGTATAAATAATAATTTAAATCCGTAAACCTTTACCAAAACAAAACTTGATGAAGCGACAACTCGCTGACATAAATACCACTTCGTAAGGAAATATTACCCATACAATAAATAATACTCTACTAATAATATAACTACAACATGAATCCGCAGTAATCAACTTACCTTTCAGCAAACTATTAATTACTTAAAATGTACCTACACAGACCCCATACGGTTCGGCATCTAGCGTTGACCCTAAAAGAAAAGAATACCCAAACATATATATATTATTTATCCGAAATTTAAATCTTTTAACCCGATATTCCACGAAGAGCTCTACGTCGGATTAGTTTATCGGTTTCCAATCAACCGGACGCAATTAAACCCCGAATATAAAGCGAAAATTAGCACTAGATGTCTACCCAGTTGTTTACTTATGCAAGCACAAAATATTATTAAATTTAGTTAACATGAGCATTATAAACAAAATAGTAAGCATGAAGCGTTTAAAAATATGTGAAAGGCGAAGCTCATTACCGATTCGGCAATTGCAATACAAGAAGTTAGCAAAGGCAGCACAAATTGATACAGTTATTGGTAAGCATACCAACCAACAAAAAATCAACTTAGTAAATCCTATTTCAAACAGTTTTATACTAACAATTATTAAACTTGTACTCAGAAATAAATAAAATAACAAGTGTTATACATCCCAATGATAACAGTTAAATAAGCAATTTGTTTACACAGTAATTGAAACCCCAGCAGTTTGCATAAATTTTATGACATATGGTATATTTAAACTCGACTAGCAGCATTCAGTCAACAACAGCTGAATGTATGTGCAGTAAACACAAGTAGTTCTAACCATTGAACAACTATGGTTATTTATCCGAGTAAAACTAGTACATAAGAAACGTTAGAGATTGACAGATAAAGTACAAATTGGATTGTAATGTCAAATGTAAGTATAAGCGAAACTTTGAAATAACCCAATTTATCTTTTACAGGTAAAAGTGTATGATGTTACTCTCGATTACTAAGAAAGGTTTAACCATAAAGTATAAGCATTAATTTCAGGCTTAAAATAATTGTGATAACACACTAATACAAGTAGCAAACACAGTAATGTAATGGTTATAAAACTTTCAGTAAAGTACAGATAACGAGAGCCTCTTGATACAGAAAACTAGCAAAAGTCACTCACCAGGTAAAATTTTGTATGCGTGCAACAATAATACTTATCAGAACCGAGTCGTAGGTGTAACATACATTTCTTCTGTTAATGCGGAAGATATTAGGAGAAGGAGTAATCGTAACTGTTTTCATTCAGGTTCGAAGACCCATAACCAACATTTCACACCTCTAACAATGATATCCAAATTGTCAGCACGATTTAACTACCTCTTATGGAGCACGAAGGATGTTAATCTTCAGTAAATGTTATGAACCAGGAAAAAACCTATATAAAATAACGTGTTAGAATTTAAATCAATAACCAAATTTTATAAAATATGATCTTTATGATGTATGTAAAATTTCAAAACATGTACACCTGTATTAACAATGTTAAGTTTAGTAACTAAGAAAAGTGAATAGCTTACCTCTTGATCGAAGCCAATTGTAGCAGAAGCACCCAAAAATTAAAGCCGAACTAAATTCGAAGTCCCCAACAGGACTTATTTATGTGGAAAAATAAAACCAGCAACAGGCGCTGAGTTAAAATTTTCTTGAACAATTCAATCCAATTTTTAGGAACACCTTTTCCAAATTTTACATGTGCTTCGCTACGCATTTTACCCAAAATGGCGTTTTACTTCTTATCTCGAAGTACCAGAAAACCAAAAAACCCATAGCCTGATTATTTTCACCAATCCAGAATTTTAAAGATCACGTGTTTGAAATATTTTAAATTGAAACGATATTTAGTGACAATGTTGCCGTTTTCCAACAACATAACGAGGAGTCGCAAATTAAAGACCATAAATTCATCAACCGAGTTTTACACGTATCAAATCCCCCTAGCAAAATTAAAACCCACCCAGAATTTCGAAACCCCGTACAAAGCAGACCAAAACGATACCACGCAGCAATCCACGTGGCGGACGTAATTACCTCAAAGTCCCACAGTCACTACCTAAAATTTTTAGACGAGCGGACACCTCTCCAATACCTGAGCCTTCGGCAGTCGGTACTAGGTCATAACTAAATAAAATAAAATAAAAAAAAACCAAACCTACTAATTCTCCAACCGTATTCGTTCGGTGTATAAAGGAAGCGACCCTCAGTGGCATCACAGGTTTACCTAAAGAGAAGAGGCGAAAATAGCTCTAGAACAGATTGTTGCACTTATCCCCCCTCATCCACTAAGAAGGGGACTCGGACAGGCGGCACGGCAGTTGGGCGTCTTATACCCCGAGAGGCCCAGAATTCTCCCAAAGAGGAAATGAAAGGAAGCAAGAAGAGAAGCCAGAACGGTCTACCAAAGATTAGCTCAGCTTTATGCTCAGCAAACTCTAAGTACAGTCTTTAAACGCGCAGCTAACAGAAGGTATACCGTGAGGCGATACAGCCCTCAAAACTAAAACATAAATGAACTGGGAATAAAATAAAAGGTGTAAACTAAGTTGTTGGGATCTCAAATCGGATAAGGATTGTGAGTTTGGGTAGGCATTTGGGTGCCATCATCCCACATTCATTATTCATCTAAACATACTTGGCAATTACGCCCCGATCCCAACCCCGGCAGAACTATAGGGTCGCCAACCTAAAACCCCAACCCAAAACCAAATCCCAATCCCAACCCTTGCACACAGAGACAGACGTAAGAACCACCGAAAGAAATAAAAGAAGGAAGTGAAGGGCTCTGATGTTCGAGCAGGGATACACTCGAAGAATGGAAAGGACAGAAGTGAGTGTAACCTAAATATAGCCACCCCTATGAAGATAACCCAACCAACCCGAAAGAAGTAGCGTGCGACTACTGTGCCGCTTGCGGCGTTTAGGACTCCTACAAAGTACCTTTGGTCCTCGAACCCACAGTATCAATCGCATCCTCGTCCGATGACGTAATAGAAGGCGCAGCGAGCAAAGGTGTGCGGTTTAAGATCTTTAGCGTGATAGACGCCCAAAGACTTCCCGTTGCATCGTCTAACGCGTACGTCCACGGAGAAACTACGTGATAACGGCACGGACCCACGAATTTCGGTGCGAGCTTGGCATTGAAATACCGAGACGCATCGGAAGAACGAAATTTCTTTTCCAAACCAGATCGCCTATTTTGTAGCGAACGTGACGGCGACGAAAGTTATACCGCTGTTGGACTCGTTTAGTAGAACGTTTCATACGTTGAAGAATGTCCAAGCGAAGTGAGTTGTAGAACTGGTCGGATCGTATCGGAGGAGTATTTTCACTAGGGTTCAGGATAGGAGAGTCAGAGTCAAGAGGTTCAGGAAAAAGATCACCATAAAGTACGTGTTCGCGTCCACAGAAAGCAAAATACGGAGAGTAACCGGTAATTTCATGTTTAGCTGAGCGAATAGCGCATCCGATCTTGGTAAATTTACATCCCAGGTACGCTGATTAGAGCTAATATAAGAAGAGAGCATTGTTTTAGAACTCTGTTAATTCGTTCAGCCGGATTCGATCTAGGGTGATATTTTGGAGTATATAGAATATTTGTACGATAGCGAGAACACAGGTTTGTAAATTCCTTGCTGCGAAATTGTACCCCATTATCAGTGATTATGTATTGTGGAGTACCAAACATTAAAAGATTTGTTCTTCTAGAATTCGAGTAACCATAGTAGCTGTTGCAGTACGTAAAGGAAAGAAGCATGGAAATTTAGTGAAATAATCTGCTACCACAAGTATAAAACAATGACCTTTTGAGGATCGTGGCAGAGGTCCTACGAGATCTGCGCAAAGTACTATGGCCTGGTAGGCACAATAGCAGGAGCAAAGAATCCTGGCGGTGTCTGTTGTTCCACCTTATGAGCAGCACAGGTATTGCAGCGTCGAATGTAACGCGAGACGTCGGCCCGTAAGGCTGGCCAATAATAATGAAGTGAGATACGAGCTACAGTTTTAGTTACCCCACAATGTCCTGCAGTAGGAGAATCATGTAATTCGAAGAATTTCTGAACGTTGGTTCTTTGGAACCACCATTTTCCAATCACCTAAGTCTCAGAAGTTGAAGTAGCTTTAGTACGCTTGAAGAGCAATTCATTTTAACAAACCAGGAAGGAAATTTCCTTGAGAAGAATTTACGCGTTCGCGCATAGAAATATACCATTGATCAGTAATAGGTAGTGAGATACGTGAAGTAGTTGGTTCAGTGACGAGAGTATCAAGTTTTGGTACAGAACGGAAAGAGCATCAGGTACTACATGTTCTTTACCTTTTCGGTGTATGATGTCGAAGTCGTATTGTTGAAGCCTAATAGCCCAACGAGCTAATCTTCCCGAAGGATTTTGAAGTTTATTTAGCCATACTAAAGAATGATGATCAGTAATTACCGAAAAGTGTGCAGCCTCGACATAAGGACGAAATTTTCAATGGCCCATAAGACCGCTAAACATTCTTTCTCGGTCGTTGAGTAATGACGTTCCGTTTTAGTTAAGGAGCGACTGATGTAACTAATGACTTGTTCACCAGCCGTAGTAGTCTGACTTAAAACAGCACCTAAGCCAAAATCTGAAGCATCTGTTTGTATAGTAAGAGGACAAGAAAAATCAGGACATGAAAGAATAGGAGCAGATACGAGACATTTTTTAGAGCGTTAAAAGAATCTTGACATAGAGTTGACCAAACGAAAGGAGTGTTTTCGAGTAAGCGCACTCAAAGGAGCAGTAAGCGTAGCAAAATTTGGAACAAAACGTCGATACCAACTACACATTCCGAGTAATCTACGAATTTCCGTTACTGAGGTAGGAACAGGTATAGAAGTAATTGCAGCGATCTTATCCGGATCAACCAATAAGCCATCTTTGTTGACCACATAACCGAGATATTTCAATTCGGGACGACAAAATTGACATTTGTCGCGTCTTAAAGTTAACCCTGCTTCCCGTAAACGATTGAAAATTTGCGTCAGCACCTCTAAATGTTTCTCGAAAGTAGGAGTAGCAATAACAATATCATCCAGATAAGCGAAACAGTATGGTTCGAGATCAGCACCGAGAACACGATCAATTAATCTTTGAAAAGTAGCAGGAGAATTATGTAATCCGAAAGGCATTCTAGTAAATTGAAATAAGCCTCTATGAGGTACAGTAAAAGCAGTGAGCGGTTTAGAATTTTGAGAAAGAGGTATTTGCCAATAAGCAGAACGAATATCCAAACTGGATAAGAAGCGAGCGTCACGTAACCGATCCAAAATCGAAGTTATATAAGGCAAAGGGTAAGCATCCTTTTGTGTCACAGCGTTGACTTTGCGAAAATCGATACAAAATCTGTAGGAGTTGTCTTTTTTCCGTACCATAACTACTGGACTAGACCATGGACTATTTGAAGGTTCTACAACACCCATAGCCAACATGTCATCAAGCTCTTTATCCACAATAATTTGTAAAGTAGGAGATAACGGATAATATCTTTGCTTAATAGGTTCTGCTTCTGTAATAATTTTGTGCTCTATCAGAGAAGTGCAGCCAAGTGTATCGGAAGCCAAAGGAAAAGCTGTTTCAGAAGATTTTGTAGTGAGTTTTGTTCAAAGAAGATAATTCGGAGAAAGAGTTTAAATGTTCGGTATTTATAGCGTCAAGTAATGGAGTAGGTCCAAAAGACCAATGACCCTTTCGGAAATCTGGGACGAAATCAATCGCCCTCCAAAAATCTATACCCAAAATAAGTGGTTGAGAAACTTCTGGTACTACTAACACATCAATAACTACAGTTTTATCTTCCACCGTGATCGGAAGAGGAACATGACCAAGAATCTGACATTTGCCACCATTAGCTACTGAACAAAATAAAGGAGATTTGTCTGTTAAAGGAAATATGTAAACGTCGTAAAGAATTCCATCCATCCATGCCAAGTATGGTCCGTGAGGATCCACTATCCAGAAGACCTTTAAACATTTGTCCAAGAATTGAGACATTAAGGTAAGATCGTTCGTCGTTACGAACACTAGAGAATATAAAGTCAAGAAGAAAACGTTGTTGGTCAGTAAGACCCGAAAAGGAGTATCCGAGATGGTAGGTACAAGAGAGTCTTCTACTCGGTCAGAAGCCTCTAATATTAGTTTCTGACGAGAATTACATTTAGGACAATTTGGTCTGGTAACCCTGGTTTACCGCAACCATAACAATGCTTATTCTGTGGTTCTGAACATTTAGGAGAAGTATGTCCTCGTTTTTGACAATTCCAGCAACGTAAATTAGGAGATGAAGGAGTAGATAAGGTATGGACAACGTAAGGAGTAGGTTTACGAATATTAGACGAAGTTGATGCCTCACTAGCAGAATCTACATATGCTAAATTAGGTTCTAATAATTTGGAAGTACGACGAGAAGGAGGAGGTCTAAATGTTTCAATAGAATATTTATTATGTTCGAGCTTTTTGCCCAAAGTGATAAGTTGTGCCAAAGAGGTTATATCGGTTAAAGCTAAAGAAGTTTGATAGAACGGAGAAATATTACGTCGGACAATCTCAAGTTGTCGTTCCGGAGAAAGAGGTAGAAGTAAGCGTTGAAATAAACTTTGCATAGTAGCTACATATATCCCAATCGATTCTAAAGGACCCATAGTACGAGCTTTAATTTCTTCCAACAGTCGTTCATCATAGTTAATTGGAATAAATTCTGATTTTAAAAGTGCTACCACATCTTCCCAAGAGGTTAAGGATTCCTTATGTGCCCTGTATAGTAATAATGCCTTGCCCGTCAAAAGTTCTGGACAAGCAGCGTAAAGGTATGAATTAGTAAGTCCCCTAGCAGAAGCGAGTTCTTCCACCCGTGTCAAAAATTCAAGAAGTGACGAAGAAGTTTCCCCAGAAAAAGTTAAGTTTAATTTCGCAACCGCATAGTATTTCCGCGAAGCTACTGGTGTAGACGTATTAACGCCTGGAATAGGTAACGCATCCAAGTCATCCGAATCAGAAGAAATAAAATCAGGTTCACCTTCCGAACTACTAATTGGTGTAACCTTTGGACTAGAAGAAGGTACTTGTGTGAAACTAACCGTAGCAGGATGTTTCCACCTGCGATACATAGCCTCTACTTCAGCGCGATAATTTTGAAGTGAGAGAAGAAATTCATTTTTTGCCGTTACTTCATCCGGAGTATCCACTTTCGTCAGAGTACAACGACGGTGAATATGTACCCAAAGTGTAATCAAACGTTTAGCAACCGGTGTAGCAATGTCACCCGAAAAAGAGGTTAGAATAGTAGAAAGCTCTTCATTAGCTTTTCGTATAGCCGATAGATCAACATCACACGCAATAGTATAATCTACAGTCGAAAGAGTTTGATCCCCGTCTAGTACTAATGCACTACGAACTGATTTACGTAACTGTTCTACAGAAACGTCGCATGAAAACCCCCTTGAAGATAATTCGTATTGAAGCTCCGCTTTTAGTAATCGATTAACATCTATTTTCCAAATAATAGCCATATTAAAGTCTAACTTATATGAACGTAAGTCTAAATTTATTAAAGTAAAATACCAATTAAAGCTACAGCGTTAAATTGATCAATTAAATTTTAAACTAAGTTGTGTTAAACTATTAGAGAAAAGGAGTAAAGGATACAAAAAATTAAAGTATAAGGACAAAATCTTAAAGTATAAGGTACTGATTAAAAGTATGTGTACTGGTACACATAAAGAATATTCACCAAAACAAATCGCCCCCAACGTTGGGTGCCAATCTTTCTTTGTTACGTGCACAAAAGGATATTGGTAGAAATTTGTGACCAAGGTGCAGTAACAAGGAAAAGAGGAATTAGCCGGAAGCTCAGTCGGTCGGTTCAGCACTTGGATGCATGGGCGTTTTGGCAGGAGAAAGGAAATACATAAAGTTTAAAAAAGGGCACCACTTGATTGACTTCTTTATCGCCCCTCTATCAAGAAAAGGGCTACGGCCACCTAGGACAAAAGAGACAGCTAAAAGAAAATGGTGAACTAAGTCCACATGGATGAGGAACTGGTTAGGAATTTGATCGTAGATCACAGGATTAATGAAAGAACTTACAATTGTTTAACACCACTTTTAATATACCCACTATGAAATAGTACAACTGGTATAAATAATAATTTAAATCCGTAAACCTTTACCAAAACAAAACTTGATGAAGCGACAACTCGCTGACATAAATACCACTTCGTAAGGAAATATTACCCATACAATAAATAATACTCTACTTAATAATATAACTACAACATGAATCCGCAGTAATCAACTTACCTTTCAGCAAACTATTAATTACTTAAAATGTACCTACACAGACCCCATACGGTTCGGCATCTAGCGTTGACCCTAAAAGAAAAGAATACCCAAACATATATATATTATTTATCCGAAATTTAAATCTTTTAACCCGATATTCCACGAAGAGCTCTACGTCGGATTAGTTTATCGGTTTCCAATCAACCGGACGCAATTAAACCCCGAATATAAAGCGAAAATTAGCACTAGATGTCTACCCAGTTGTTTACTTATGCAAGCACAAAATATTATTAAATTTAGTTAACATGAGCATTATAAACAAAATAGTAAGCATGAAGCGTTTAAAAATATGTGAAAGGCGAAGCTCATTACCGATTCGGCAATTGCAATACAAGAAGTTAGCAAAGGCGCAGCACAAATTGATACAGTTATTGGTAAGCATAGGGCTACCAACCAACAAAAAAACAACTTAGTAAATCCTATTTCAAACAGTTTTATACTAACAATTATTAAACTTGTACTCAGAAATAAATAAAATAACAAGTGTTATACATCCCAATGATAACAGTTAAATAAGCAATTTGTTTACACAGTAATTGAAACCCCAGCAGTTTGCATAAATTTTATGACATATATGGTATATTTAAACTCGACTAGCAGCATTCAGTCAACAACAGCTGAATGTATGTGCAGTAAACACAAGTAGTTCTAACCATTGAACAACTATGGTTATTTATCCGAGTAAAACTAGTACATAAGAAACGTTAGAGATTGACAGATAAAGTACAAATTGGATTGTAATGTCAAATGTAAGTATAAGCGAAACTTTGAAATAACCCA
Source organism: Vesta saturnalis (assembly GCA_036346205.1). Taxonomy (NCBI): domain Eukaryota; kingdom Metazoa; phylum Arthropoda; class Insecta; order Coleoptera; family Lampyridae; genus Vesta; species Vesta saturnalis. The sequence continues at coordinate 4,207,789 of JARFJB010001166.1, forward strand.
ACTTATCTTTTACAGGTAAAAGTGTATGATGTTACTCTCGATTACTAAGCAAAGGTTTAACCATAAAGTATAAGCATTAGTTTCAGGCTTAAAATAATTGTGATAACACACTAATACAAGTAGCAAACACAGTAATGTAATGGTTATAAAACTTTCAGTAAAGTACAGATAACGAGAGCCTCTTGATACAGAAAACTAGCAAAAGTCACTCACCAGGTAAAATTTTGTATGCGTGCAACAATAATACTTATCAGAACCGAGTCGTAGGTGTAACATACATTTCTTCTGTTAATGCGGAAGATATTAGGAGAAGGAGTAATCGTAACTGTTTTCATTCAGGTTCGAAGACCCATAACCAACATTTCACACCCTAACGAATGATATCCAAATGTTGGGATTTAATACCTCTTATGGAGCACGAAGGATGTTAATCTTCAGTAAATGTGTATGAACCAAAAAAACCTATATAAATAACCGTGTTAGAATTTAAATCAATACCAAATTTTATAAAATATGATCTTTATGTTAAAAATTTCAAAACATGTACCCTGATTAACAATGTTAAGTTTAGTAACTAAGAAAAGTGAATAGCTTACCTCTTGATCGAAGCCAATGTGAGAAGCACCCAAAAAATTAAAGCCGAACTAAATTCGAAGTCCCCAACAGGACTTATTTATGTGGAAAAAGAATAAAACCAGCAACAGGCCTGAGTTAAAATTTTCTTGAACAATTCAATCCAATTTTAGGAACACCTTTTCCAAATTTTACATGTTTGCTACGCATTTTACCCAAAATGGCGTTTTACTTCTTATCTCGAAGTACCAGAAAACCAAAAAACCCATAGCCTGATTATTTTCACCAATCCAGAATTTTAAAGTATCACGTGTTTGAAATATTTTAAATTGAAACGATATTTAGTGACAATGTTGCCGTTTTCCAACAACATACACGAGGAGTCGCAAATTAAAGACCATAAATTCATCAACCGAGTTTTACACGTATCAAGGTAACTTTACGCACTATTAGGTTTTAAACAAAATTAAATTTTTTGTTTTTGGTTCACTCTCTAGAGCCCTGAAGATGACGTTTTAGAAAAAAATAAAAACCTGTTAACCACTTGTACATTTAGCAACTTTTCCGCTCTATTACGTTTTGAATAAAAAATAAAAAAATATATATCGAATTATTCGCTCCACCCTACTGACCATGCCATGACATACTCATAGCTATGTTCGCTTAAAACGTGAAGCTATTGAGATATATAGACATCCTAATAATTATAATGCACAAGAAAAATAGATTTCGGCATCTTATAATTAAAAAAAGGCATAATGATACGTCTTGATTTTGTTTTTAATTTTGACTTTTGGTATGTCTAGGTTTTTTGCTGTTTTTCCTAGACCTTGAAGCAAATGATTTACCAATTATATGTTAAATTACCGCAGCACTATAATTTGACATAAGTAGTTGAAATTAAAATTGAAATTAAATTAATTAAAAATTTCATCAAACATGATGCATTATGCTTTTTATTGTTAATTAATACTTGCCTTTATTAACAAAACTATTTCTTTATTGGATTTAACTGGATTATTTTGATTGATGTCATGTTTATATTTGTGAATACTTCTATCAATTTCAAATTAAATTTGCCACAACTTTACACTTACATCACAACTTGATTGAATTCTGTTAAATTTTTTTTTTTTGGCTAACATTTTTCATCGTTAGCCTTCGACCGTTAGAGGGTGTTCTGATTTGTCATCTTTAAGGAAGTTAAACAATATTTATTTTTTAATGAGCTGGTTATTCTCAAACTGTTATATTATTAGCAGGATTATGTTTATGCTTTAATTATTCAACTTTCACAAAATTGTTTAAACATCTTTAACAATTTGAACAGATACTACTGACGAAGATAACTGTAAGTGTTATCGAATCGTTTAGATTGTATAACTTTAATATACAAATACACCATTAAAAAAAAAACAAAAATGTAAGTATTTTATAATATTAGTAACTTTTCAATGCTTCCTCACGTTTACTTCTGTAAGTGAACAAATGAAGTGAAACAAATTATATTCCAGTTTATAATGAAAATGCAAATTGGACTGTATTGCAGAATCGATAGATAGAAACGCCTTTTTTAACTCTGTCACGTATTATGGATATTGTAAACTGAATAAATAATATGTTTTCATCACATACGTAAGCTTGATGTATAACAATTATTAGTGCATAATCATCAAATATCTAAAGCGCTTAACCTAATAGAGTAGTAGAGGAAGCTTCCTTTTTACTAAAAGGAAGTAGACATAAAATCAATTTATTTAAATTTAAAATTGGCCTCTTAATGTAACAGAATACAATAAGTTGTTGGTGTATTTCAAATATCAGTAACGGAACTTGGTTATTATGTCGTAAATGGTAAAAGTTGGTTTGACAGTACTTGGACAAACTGTTTTTTTTTCAACATTTTTCAATTTCAATGCATCGATGAGATGGCGACTCGGTAAATGAACACTATGTACCAACTATTTCTGAAGCAAAAATTACCTATTTGTAGTAATATTTCTGAAAAATATTAGATAATGATTAGAATAGCGAACCGCATGGCAAAATTCTGATCGTTAAACGCGACTTCGAAAACTTTTATAATTATTCATTTTTAAATGCGTTAACATACTAATTTTGCTTATTTCAATCGCAAAATTACTCTAAATGATCTGTAATTTCTTTTTTTGGGCAATGAACGTTTTCAAATTATTAATCTACAATCTAAATGTTTTCTGAGGATAGCTTTTTAACTAATTAAATATAATCAAAATTACTGTGCAATAATTTTCGAATAACCGGTTAATGCTAATCGGCATTCGAAACCCACCTATTGGAGAAAACTGGTCTTAAATGAGCTAAACCAACAGTTGTTTATGCAGTGTCACAATTGATGCTGTTAGGTATCCAAATGCTATAGGAATCAAAATGGTCAGTTTTGCCTTTAAATAAAAAAATTTAACTTAACACAAGCGGTAGTATAGTTATACAGGGTTGCTCATTAGTGACGCAGATCTCAGTAAATATGAGTTATAGAAGGAAATGTTTACTATCAAAGTTTTTGTTATTTAAGTGGTGCGCATTTGAAAATTATTTTCCAATACACGGGGTGTGTCACAAAAGTGTGGTAGGAACAAATTATAGAACCCTCCAATTTTTTTCCTTACAGCCAGTGAGAATCTGTGTGTTAGTTTCGTAGTAAATATCAAACTTGATGCTATACTCTAATACAAAATACCTAACAATTGAAAATGTGCAGTGAAAGAGTGCTTGCGGATAGTGAACTTGTGTGATTCTGATAGTGGTTCTCATGCTTCTGAAGAAGAAGAAGACCATTTGTCCGAAACCGAGATATGTAATAACGAATCGGATGATGAAGTGAAAGCTACGATTTCAGATGAAGCTGATACGGATAATCACGTAACTTCAAAAGATAGCAATATAGTATGGAATGAAAAGATGCACCAATCGGGAAGGTTATATAATTTTGAAAATGTCAAATTTAGAAAGCAGAAGACTTTGTGACGACACATTTCAAGAACTAACATTAGTTAACTAAAGCATGTTTTGGGCTACTGTTTCTAGCTGGAGTGAATAAATCTCATGGAGAGACAAGAGCCAGTCAGTGGAATGGAAATGTAGGTCGTCCAATATTCAGAGCAACGATGTCCCTACAGCGATTTCATGTAATTTCACAAATAATTCGCTTTGGCGATAGAAAAAACTCGACCATAACGACGCCAAACTGAAAAATTAGCTCGCATACGGCACTTGTGGGATGAATGGTTTGCAATTCTACCTAAGCTCTATAACGTTCACGAAAATGTAACAGTAGACGAGTAACTGCTACCTTTTAGAGGCCGTTGGCCTTTTCGACAGTACATTGCGAATAAACCTGCTAGATACGGAGTCAGGATTTGGACTTTATGCGATTCTGTAACTGCTTATGCATATAACATGCAAGCTTACTTCGGGAAAAAGGAAGGTGAACCTCCAGGAGAGGTCAAGATAAAAGAATCACTCTGCAAAATTAAACAAAATTATTTAATTTTTAGTTTGATCAAGTCAACAATGTTGACAAGGAAACAAAATAAAACGTTTGTTTATTCCTATTAATGTCTGCGTTTTTTACCGAAAATGTCATAACTGTCATACAACGGCCGTTTTTTCTTTCTTTTTTCAATTCAAAAACATGCTTTTTAAATATCTCTTACACAATTTGTAAAGTTGTTTATTATTATCCACTTGATGATTAGTTACGCACTCGTTTTGCATATTTCATTCTTATCTCATATTAACGTTAGTAGTTAACTAAATTCAGATGAATTTCGAAAGAACGGAACTGGTTGACATGATCTTCGTTAAGGGATCTGCTGATTAAAAATTGTTCGCTAACTCAAAGGATGTATGCGCGAAAATACACCGAACAACCCACGGTTAGAAGTTCAGAAAAACTTAAAGAGGGTTATTAGAACAAGCAAAGTGAATTATGAAAAATGTGAAAGGGCCAAGAGGAAAAGCGACGAAGACCATTTGAATGTTTTGTTGTCTGTAATTCCCGAGCCTTCTACCAGTTCGGCAACAATTTCCAAGGAAACCGACATACCCCGATCTAACTTTAGTATATCCTTCCATCAACTGTTGGGTACTGATTTGGGGATTAGGAAAACACCTAACTTTTTTCTAAATGTATTATTTTTCCACAAATCAACTTTAACTTAGAATGGTAACCCAAATCGTCATAATCTCCATTGTTCTGCAACGGAAAACTCAAAAATATAATTAGCTAATCAACAATGGACTGTACATGTTGGGGGTACATTGTGGGTGATTATATGTTTGGTCCACATTTGAATGATGCTGAATATTTGTATTTTTTGCAGAATGATTTGCCCCAACTTTTGAAAAACGTTCCTGCTTTAAGTCAAAACATGTGGCATCAGCATAACGGTGCTCCTACGCATTTTGCGTTAAATATCAGAGACTACTTAAATCAAGACTTGGAGGTAGATGGATAGTCCGTTTCTTGGCCGCCTACATCGCTAAATTTAACAAAATTAGATTTTTTTTATGGGGTTACATAAAAAAACGTTGTATATCAAATGCCCCGACTACTGCAGCAGGTATGAGGCAACTCATATTTCATGCGTTCAGAAATAGCGTAAACATTGAGAGTAGATAGGTTTTTTCTGGCAAAACTGCAATAGAGTTTTGATAGAAGTGGTAGACGGTTTGAGAATCTGTTATGAATTCCTCATTTGTCTAAAAATACTTTTCTACAGTTTAAAGCATAAAATTTTTTCTTTCTGCAATTTTTACGAATCAAACGCCCCAGAGTCGGCCTCGGGCATACACCCGAGTAGTCATCAACCTTTTTTTTTATTTTTTCAAAATTTGAACAAAAGTATCTTCTGGATACTAATCACTCACTGAAAATAAAAAGAATCACAAAAAAGTATGTAGCACCATTGACACCTACGTGTTTTATATTGGGCAGTGAATGGGTTAAGAAGTTACGAATAAATCAGTTTTAGATTCATTCAATAAGGCCACATTAAAATGTTCACGATTGTCATACATAATTAAAATACTTCTCTTTTGGGTAGCCAAATCGTGTACCTTTATTTTGATATCTTAAGTAATGCTTAAATGTATTACTGTTTACTGAGGATGATATATGTAATTATAATAGAAATGTTTAAATTGATATAAAAGACAAATAAGAAGTGTACAATTTAGTTACCCAAGAGATAAGTTAACCTTGCATTACACGCGCGGTGAGGGATTCCCTCACTCTTGCTGTAAAATTTGTGTCACCGCGCACATAATGTGCGCAGTTGATTCTCCCTCCAGATATTCCTAGTATAGGACCTTTTCTTTCTGTATCATTTTATCACTTAAGTTTGAGTATCGATACAAGTGAGTTCTAAGTGTTTGTTTCCAAGCCTGCCGTCAAGTGAGATTTTACCTCACCTTCCGTGTAGTAACGTAAGTTTTTTCTTGGACATATCTTAACAGTTACTAATCAAGAAATATGTTATTTAGTTTAATTTAATTTAATTTTAATTGATACTTATTAATTTTATCAATTTTGTGTGTATTGTGGAGTTTGTAAAATTATGTTTTAATTTTCATAGATTCCAACGAATTTTTATGAACCATTATTTTCCAATTTTTAGCGTTTCTACTAACTAATAACAACGTTTACATCAGTTATTTCTATTTGCTCGTTTGCAGAACATTTCTGAGAGTCAATTTGTAAAAATGGAGACGAGGAATGAAGAAAAAATGTTACAGTGGTTACAGAAAGTGGAGGAAGAACTAGAAAACGAAAGAAAAGATAACGGATGGGAATTAGGAAGCGACATCAATGACTGCGTGTGAAAATGAAGATCAGGTGTGTGTCAGTGATCATAATACTGACAGTGAAATTTCAGGCGATGAAGATGAGATCACAATAATGAATGATCAGTTAGAGGTAATAGAAGACCAAATACCACTATACATATGAAAAAATCAAAGTACTAAATGGAACATTCATTATCACAAAAAATACATAAAACTAGAGAAAAAAATTTGATCCGTCGTTTACCAGGAGTAAAAGGAGTAGCTAAAAATGCTAAGACACCTTTACAAACTTGGCAATTATTTATAACAGACGGAACAATGGAAGAAATAGTTAAATTAACAAATATTAAAATTGCCTTACTCAAAGAGAATTACGTCTGACCAAAGGATGCACTAGACACTAACTTTGACGAAATTCGAGCATTACTTGGTCTTCCGTACATGGCTGGTTCTTTGAAGTCATCCCACATAAATGCTGCAGATCTTTGGGCTATGGATTGCTCTGCACCTGATTTGTTCCATCTGGTTATGTCTATTAACCGATTTCGTTTACTTCTGCGTGCAATTCGTTTCGATGATATCAATACTCGTGAAGCCAGAAAAAGGATAGACAAACTGTCACCCATTAGACAAATATTTGATCGATTCGTATCAAATTGTGAAGACAATTATAATCCACACGAGTATTTGACTGTAGATGAAATGCTCGAATCCTTCAGAGGAAGGTGTAGCTTCCGCCAGTTTATGCCTCACAAGCCAGCAAGATATGGGATTAAAATTTTCGCTCTTACAGATGCAAGAGTATTTTATACTGTAAAAATGGAAGTGTATGTGGGAAAGCAACCTGACGGACCTTATAAATCAGAAAATACTCCTTCCGAAATCGTGAAAAGGTTAATCCATCCTATAAAAATACAGGGAGAAATATCACAACCGATAATTACTTCACGTCGATGCAACTTGCTGAAGACTTGTTAAAGAATTTCGGAACAACTATTGTTGGAACACTACGGAAAAACAAACCACAGATTCCACCAGTATTTCACGATGCAAAGATTAGACCAGTGCACACAACAACAATATCAAAAAGATATGACAATTCTATCATATATTCCCAAGAAAAATAAAACTGTATTGCTGCTGTCTTCTATGCACGAAGGTGAAGAAATTGATGAACAAACTGGGGATTTAAATAAACCTAACATAGAAACATTTTATAACATGACTGAAAGTGGGGTCGATACAGTTGACAATATGAAGAACTTTGTCTTCAGTCTCTCGGAAAACTGCTAGATGGCCACTGAGGCTATTAGACAATGCAGGAATTAACAGTTTTATCATGAACCGTTTCAATTCGAGCATTGTTACCCCAAGGAGAATTTATCTAAAAAATCTGGCAATTAAACATTGCATGCCACACCTGATAAAAAGAGCACAAATACCAAGCTTTCCTACACTTCTCCGACTTCAGTTACAAAAAATGACTGGTGTAACTCAAGACATTCCTGGAAAAATTGAGACTTCTGGTGACGGCGGAAAAGCAAAAAATAAATATATAAACACAAAACAACTAAATAAATGCCGATTTGACATTAAAAAAATAAAAAAAAGAACAAGACAAAGAGCCCATTTAGTTAGTGTGAGGAAAAATCTCACCATGCGTGTACTCCCGTTACACTGAATCACGCGTGTGTTGCAGGGTTAAGACATTTTGAGTATCACCTATCCCTACGCATTGACAAATAGCAGTACTCACTAATAAACCGCTATTAACAAGTGCACTGAACCTCGTTTAGAAATACGAATATTTTTGCGTAATTCAAGAATGGCCAGACTTGTAAATTCTTTACAAGATAGCCTGATTAACTAATCATTAACAATTTTCCTTAAGGCGAGATTTTAGCCGCATGTGAATGTCGAAAACAGTATCTCATACTTCGACAAATTCCTCTTTTATTTATAGATATATCAACTTGATTTTTTTTCTACACATGAAGGGAAAGGTACTGTAGAGCTATAAAGGCTCCTTTTGCGTGATCGCCTTCAGGGGAGTTTTACAAAAAATCGCAAACTTCTTTAAATTGAGCAATTTTAACATGCTATAATTCAAGTAATAATAAGAAATCGAAAATTATATTTTTGCATAGCTTCAAAGATAACCTTTGGCAATTAAATAGAAATAAACTTATTGTTCGGAAAAATTCTGCGGCTGAGTAATCTTTCTAAGAAGATGGATCGTCGCATTAAATCTCGAAGTTTTGCAGCCCAGACTACGGAGGGGAATACACCACTACTACCGCATCCAGGCCGGCGCCGCGACCGCATCCGATGGTGCGTGCTTTCTTCGAATTTATTCATGCTGTTTCCACTTTCCATTGTTACTTCTAAATAAACAAATACTATTTGTGTTTAGTGAGTGCCGTGAATACGTGTTTCAATATTCTTCCAGGATAATAATTTGATGTAGGCGACAATTTTAATAATTTAGTGTATAAACAAAGACAATTTTAATTACTGTTTAGTTTTTTTTTGTGATACTGGACACTTCATTAGTTTGAAGATTAGGTAGTAGTTAGCAAAATGGGTAACTATAAGTTTCACCTCCGTCTTGGAGATAAACGTCTAAGTGTAAAGCAACGTATGAAACGATTGCGGGAGCGGGCAAGTTAAAATATATCTATTATATATATATATATATATATATATATATATATATATATATATATATATATATATATATATACAGGGTGTCTACTATTTCATAGGGACAGTATTGCTATCTCGTAAGCTAGAGTAGATAGTGCTGATAGAAAAAAAGGAGCGTATTTAGCAATTTTGCTGCAAAAGGTTTGATTTGAGCTAATACATTTATTTCGTTATTTTATTAGTCTGACGATTTTGGTATTTTCCTCTGTGTTTCATAAATCTAAATAGCTAGGGAATTCAATGGTGAAAAAATTGTGTATTTATCAAACAAATAAACTGGTCAAATCAGCATCTACATTTTAGTAGGTATGTAACATAAATCGGTGATTCTCTGTGCTGTAAAACTAAAATGACATTATAAATAGTTCCTGTTTATAACTGTCCCTATGAAATAGTACACACCCTGTATATATATATATATATATATATATATACATATAATATTTCTGTTTTTATTATGTGCCTATACTTAGACATACCTATTTCAGAATGACTGCTCGTAAAAACAAAAATATAGAAACCTCATCTGCTGGTACATCCAGGTATGTAATTGAAAAACAACGAACATTATTTATAATATCGATATATGCTGTATTTACCTATAAAATATAATAAACTTTTAGAGAAACCTTTGTCGAACAAAGAACAATTATAGGTGATTGTATTCCGGAACCGAAAAGTATTACTGCAAATATAAATTCAGTTCATAGCCTTCCAAGGTAGGTATCTATTTCTTACAAGTTACTCGAGTTAGATAGCTAGGTTGTACCTACGTACACAGTGGATTTCCCAATGGAAAGCCTCTCCCCAAAAGTTGTTCACAAAAGCACTCCTATTTTGCCTTTCTTCTAACAATAAACAGTCTCTCCAAAGATTTTGAAATAGTAACCTCTCGATGCCACAGAGTACTCCCTTATTAAAACAATATATACCTATGTATGTATCTACCTATTAGTCCAAATTTATTTTTAGCTGTACTGGTACTAAAATGACTACTTTTGATGATAGTGATGATGAGCACTACTCAAGCCATGATAATGGCAGTGTTTCTGAGACAGAGTCGTATTCTGAATATCTAGAATACACAGTGTAAGTAATTGGCATCGAGAGCTTCTATAAGTATAAGAAAACTGAATTTTTAGTGAAAGTGAACAACCGATAGAAACAGTTCCTCTAGAAGGTAGGCGCCTCTTTGATGTAAAGTACTTGGTAGAGCAACTGAAACACTTTGGAGACCATGACAAGTTTGGTTGCTCTTCAACAAACATGGCCTTTGTCAAGGAGATTCGCAAAGGATTCAACACTTCTTTGCTTTTCAAGTGTTCAATGTGCCAAAAAGAAGAAACTATAGAATCAGACAGAAACAATAATAGTGAAGTTATGTCTGTAAATGACGCCATGGTATTATCAACTTTGTACCTGCATAGATGTTAATTTTGTAATGTTGAGGGTATTGTTCAGGTTTTTGGAAATATCTGCACGGGTCAAAGTTTTTCTCAGATGGAAGAGCAATGCGCTTTACTGAATATGCCCACTATGTCAACCGCTACTTATTTTGCTCTACAAAAAAATATCCATGATAACATACGAGATGTTGCTATAGAAGAAATGGAAGAGGCTGTACGAATAGAAAAAGATCTTGCTATTCAAAGAGGTAGTGTTGACAGCCAAGGTATTCCATTGCTCACTGTAGTTGTTGATGGCTCTTGGGCGAAGCGTTCTTATAAATGTAACTACTGCTCATTATCAGGTGTTGTAAGTGTGAAAACAAATACAATTTAAATGTGATTCGCTGACATAACGAATTTTTAGGCTTGTATAGTGGGATTTCACTCTCAAAAAATTCTTTTTCTTAGCGTAAGAAACACATTTTGTCTTATTTGCACTAAACATGATAATATGAAAAAAGATATTCCTGAGCATACCTGCTACAAGAACTGGTCAGGAAGTGCAAACGCAATGGAGGCAGATATAGTCGCCGAGGGATTCAAACAAAGTATTGCTATGCATGGAGTAAAGTATGCATATATGATTGGTAAGTTGTCGTGGAAATGAAAGTCCTGGCATACGTGTAAGCAACCACAATAAAAACATGTTTTTCCGGTTCTCCTTAGCACGCTACGTTTACACATTAGTGAATACCTTATTGACTGCACCCCTTCTCCATACAAACATTTTCGGATAGCATCGGAGAAGTGGGGTGTTGGTTGTCTACACTATGCCGGGACATTGCTTATGGCCGTTATAGTTGATACATATACTCGTAGAAGTATTATTTTTGTAAGTAGCCGTAATATTTGAATGTGTTTGTAGGCGATGGAGATAGTAGTGTCTTTGATAAGCTGAATACTATTAGGCCGTATGGGCTAGATTCGCTTATTAAAAAAATTGAGTGCACCAACCATATATGCAGAAATTTTAACAATAGAATAAAAGAATTGAGCAAGACCAGAATCAACAACATAGGAGTTGTACCTGTAACCATGCGCAAAATTGTGGAAAAAAATTTGGAACGATTGAGAATTTCTTTATATTGTATAATTAAAAAAAGATCCACAGAATTCTCTACGTCAAATAAGCCTAGTGAAGTGAAACGGGAAATGATTTTAGATTTCCACAATTTACTCAATCATGTTTTTGGAAACCATGAACATTGTTCTACTAGGCAGTTTCAATGTACCAGAAAAGAAAATGACACAAATTATATTGAAGATTTGCAGTTGTGTGGCTTATGGGATGGGTTGAAAATGCTGTTAGGCTTGTCATTCAACATGTGGACAGCTTACTTTACAATGTAAATAATAATTTAGCAGAAAGATATAATTCTATTGTTGCAAAATTCATTGGAGGGAAACGGTGCAATTTTGTGATGAGAGACTCATACGAAGTAAGGTGCAAAGCGGCGGCAGCATCGTTCAATAATCAATCAAAATTTCACTCGAAAGTGACCAAAAGAATTATAAAGCGTAGCCCAACGGGGAAATATTTGAGAAGGTTTACGTCCAAAAAAGATAGAACAAGGCAACTTAAATGTAAACGTAAATTAAACTTAGAGTCAAGGAAGAAAAATATCAAAAAACGTACAACTGGACCAGATAACAATTATGGGAAAATGGAAGTAGACGACGATGTACCTGATATGAACCCAGAAACATATAAATTGAAAGCCGATGAGTTTTTGAAAAGTTTAGAAAAAACGAAATATGAAATTTCAAATTTGGAACGAGAAAGTCGAGGCCAATACGAAAATTTGATTTGGAGAAGTGAACGTTTAAAAAGATTAACAGCTTCTAATTTCGGCAGAATCTGCAAACTTAGGGATACAACACCTCGTGCGAAAACGGTCATTAGTATTTTGTACAAAAAGTTTTCAGCTTCTTCAACTAAATGGGGCAAAGATAATGAAGCAATTGCCATGGAACAGATTCGTAATGCCTTCCCAAACAATTCTTTATCTGAATGTGGATTTTTTGTGCATCCTTCCCATGCATACTTAGGAGCTTCACCAGACGCACTGGTAGATGCGAATGGAATTATTGAAATAAAATGTCCTTTTGCTGCAAGAGAATACCCTACTATTTTGGAAGCAGCTCTGAATGGCAAAGTTACAGGGTGCACTGTGGATAACAACAAGGTTGCTCTAAAGTGCAATTCTGATTATTATTATCAGATTCAAGGGCAACTGGAAGTCACAAATAGGGACTTTTGTCTTTTTTGTATTTGGATCCCTAACGATTTATTTATTCAGAGGATTAAAAGAGACACAGACTTTTGGAGAACGAATATGGTTTCAAAACTGGGGAAATTTTATTTTGATTATTTACTTCCTGAGCTTGTCGATAGCAGATACAACAGAAATAAGCCGTTACGTTGAATACGTGAGTAAGAAAATATGTATTTTTTTTAGTAAGTACATTTTTTATTACAGACAATTATTTGTGATGTTTTCTCTTTGACAATCCTCGTAGCAACTATAACACATTTTTATATTTTATTGTAGATAAACCTCTACATAAACTAAATAATAATGTGTCAGAATCAGAACCAAATAGAGCCCGCACGTCATTAGAAGAAAACTGTGAATGTAATACCTAAATACTTCATTGGCTTGTTAACATTGTGACCAATTTTGTGTTTTTCTTATAAGCACCTAAATGTAATCATCACATAAACATTCTGTATTTTTCTAAGAAACGAATTTAAATAATTGAGCAATGCCCATAGATCGAACTCCTCGTAGTTTTTTTTTTATCTTTAGTTCCTACATTACTTTTCGGGTATTTTGAGAATTTCAGATCTCTAAATTTCCGATTGAGCAAGACAAGGAATGATTGTATCTAGGTATAATAAAAAAAACAATTAGGTATTCCCATTTTGTACAACGAAAATAAAAGCATTGTTGAAACCAATAATAAGTGAAATAAGTATTCAAACAATATTCCCAAAGGTGATCTCTGAGGCTATGCACAAATAAAATTTGCGAATTCTTATCATTACAGAAGGAGCCGATATAGCTTTACAGTACCTTTTCCTTCGTGTGTTGAAAAAATCAAGTTGATCTATAAATAAAAGAAGAATTTGTGGAAGTCAAAGATATCTTTGTTTATTATGTACAAGCGGCTTTACTATATTCAGCGAAATCTGATATTATTGCTCAATGTACGTCATCCACCTTACGTAGTAAATCTAACTGTTTCTTTATGCTTCCGTCTCTAGCCGAGCTTGAGCGCATTATGATTTGGAAGGGGTAACGAGTGATACACCTGTACTCCCCTTCGTTCGTTGCGAATTTGCTCATGCGGTCCGCTAAAATCTCGCCTTAATAAGTTTGGTATTAATATTTCCACCATCTATGCGTAAACCAATCCGCGGAGTTGTCGCCATTACCAGTGGCTGCGACCTACCACGCATGACCAAATATAACGACTCGTCGCGCATACAAAAGTGGAATTATCCTCAGCGGGTTTGCATTCGAGGTTGAGGTCTCGATCCGAAAAGGTCAACTTTATATAAGACTAGCCAGTCTATTTGAAAAAAAGATAACGTCGTTTTCACGATGTTGGAGCCGGGCTACAACAGGCGCTGCTACCAACAGTTCCTAGAGGAGCGGGCAGCTGAGAGCTGTCACCGACGACGTCCCAGGAGTTCAGGATACCGTCACTGTTCGATCTACCGTTCGAGAGAGCTTAAAGAATCAGCTGATGTAAATCTGTTAAGAAATGTCAAGGGGGTAAATTAAGACGTATCAAGGTTTTTACTGATTGATTTAAATAAAGACCCAGCTTTGCGGTCATCCAAAGGACGTGTAGTTACTTAATTATATTTTCTTTGTTTGAACAACTTTTTAGCTTTAATATTTCTAGCATCAACGTAGTCTAGATGATTCTCGATCGTTTTATGGATTTATATTTGGCATAACCTTTATTTTGGAAAAACATTGCGTTAGCGCAAGTTCTTCCGAACAAGCATCTGACCGATTTTGTTTTTTGGGAATATATAACTCCATCCCCATGAGGTTGACTTCAAACACTCAAAGGGGTAAGTCTGAAGTCCAAAGACGATAACGACTTAAAACGGTATTCGCGCCAAGGAAAAGTTGCAGAGAGATTCCTTAGATCACTCTATTTAACTGATTTAAACTACACACTGGTGATTCTTAAATGGAAACATACCAGCTATACGTGCTATACACCTACCTTCAACCGTTTAAATTTTATTTGCGTTTTTATAGCTCAAACAGCATTGTATTATCGACAGGATGACAGTGTGGTAAACTTTGTACACTATACTTTCTATGAACAGTTTCGAACTAGTAATCCTTTTGCAATAATCTCTACTGTCAATATTTCTCTATACAAGAAAACTTTTAAAGATTGCATATCTGGAGTTATTCTCCTACATTCATCTGTAATTCGGTGTTAAAGATTTTCAATTGACTCTAGTTTCTGTTTCGCAAATTTTACTTTTTAAATGTCCCCAAAGAAAGAAAGTCCAAAGAATTTAACTCCGGGGACTTTGGTGGCCACTCAATTGTACCTTTTCCACAAACCCACTGACCTGGAAAGTAAAGGGGTGGTGCTCCATCATGTTGGAAATGCAGAATGTTTTCGTTATGGTTATTGTCCTTTTTCTACTTTTTCCGTAATTAACGTATATATTGTATTTTCCAACGTGCCCAGGTACAACTCACCCCTCAGGTTTTCAAGCATAAAAAGAGGCCGTACAATACTATTCCCTAATGTACTTGCCTAATCATTTAACTTTTGAGGATGTTGAGAGTGGACCACTCTAAGTAAACGAGGGGTGGAGTCATTACAATAACGACAATTATGTCTATTTACAGCACCGCATAAACAGAATGTGCATTCGTCTGAAAAGCACATATTGAACAGTAAATTTCAATTGCTGATTAACCGCTGGCTCATTTCTTCTCAGAACTCCAACCTTCTACCATAATCGTCTTCCTTAAGGTCTTGTGCAAGTCTTTCCATGTAGAGATGAAGTGTATGATCTTTCAGCATCCTTTGAATTGATGTACGAGAAACTCCGGAAGATATAGCCAGTTGGCGAGAGCTTTGGGTATTGTTAAGTGCTACGTGTCCCAAAATCGCTATTTCTATGACACTGTTTCTCACCGCTTGATTTGGATGCTGCTGAATATCAATCACAGATCCAGTGTCTTCAAATTTCCTTATTAATTTTCCCACATACTTATCGTTAATAGTTCTGTCTAGATGTAACTGATTAAGTAAGCGAGAACTTCCATTTTGAAAATAAAGTTTTGTTATTCTACCCTTACTCAAATGGAATATTTCATAACAACGATAGCAGTTCGATTTGAATTCAAAAAAGGTGTAAGCTTGCACTGACATACCTTGACAGTGACTGCAAACGATTATTACTAGTTTGAATATATCAAAAGAAATAATACAATGTTATTTGAGCTATAAGAACGCAAATAAAATTAAAATGGTTGAAGATATGTATAGGAAATATTACACGCAATTTACTACAAACTTCAGGAAGAAGCAAAATTACATAAAATCAGTAGGTTTCCATTAAATATGGAAAGCGGGGTTCGACTTTCTCGTCGTTGGGCCACCCTGTATATAATATTTCTTTAATTGATGATTAAAACTTTTGTGTCATTATTTAACGCATGTTATGTTGTCTGTCTTGTTAAACTCTTAAGGCAGTTCTACAAATTCTCTAACTTGTATTATTGTGAGTGAAAATTAGGCGAAAAGTCGCATGATTTTAATCAATAATTATTCCATTTATTAATAATTACTAGATGATAAAGTAGTATTTAACAGCTATGGGATCACGTGCTTAATATTAGTAATTATGATGTGTTTTGGCCATATAGTTTATATGTCTGCTTCTAGAGGCATTTATTTAGACAGGCCTCATTTAGTAAGTTGAAAATTTTTAATTTATGAGTTTATGACTACCAAGCTTTAAAAAAACTAAACTAAGGTATGCTTACCTTGATCAGGTTGTTATCATTTGAGTGATGCGTTTTAAGTCGCTTAAAGTCCTGAAATAAAATAAAGTATGAATACACTTAAATCATAATTATCTCTTAAGGTTGTTTAACGTTGCTTTACTGAAATTTGGTGTTACCCGATTTATAACTTTTAATTGATTTGCATGTTTCGTATGTCATATAGCGTTGGTAGCACATACTGTTTTTAAGAGTAATATACAGATGGTAATGCACCATCTTTCCCCCATGACGCTTATACCATTTAAGTGTAGGAATTTTCAAGGAAATAATAAAAAATATTTCGCTAGCTTATAAGTTTTGATGTGAAACAATATTTTGGTTACATTTTTAGGAAATTGGCCGATCAACTCAACTAATCAATTTATATATTTAAAAATGAAAGTACGCCGCTGGAGAGGGTTGAAAATGAATTGTAAACATATTGAAACATTTCGTGCAAATATAACATGAGTCATATATTCAAGTTCAAAATAGGATTATAAATTAAAATTTAATAGTATATAACATTACTAGCAAGGTAAAAAGGGTTTTACTGGCGGACAGAAGGATATAACTGGCGAGCCGAAAGTGAGCCAGTTATCTTCTGGAGCCACTATAACCCGTTACCGTGCGTATATAGTTATATAATTTATTTGTTACTCATTTATGATGCAAATAGAACACAATTTTCTAATATAAATAATGCTGCTAATTTGTAAAACTGGCAATTAACTTGCAACAATGTCTCGTTACCTTTGAAATCATTACTCTGACAACAGCGCTTATTGTTTATTTTACTGTTTATTATTTTGCTCTCTAACTTGTAAAAAATCAACAACTTCCGTCTCTAACCTGTAAATTTTTAACTAGTAGCTCGCTTGTTAAGATTGACTTTCAACATCAATACGCACACTTGATAAATTGACGTTTACAAATGAGTAACAAATAAAATTGTTTACAAGTTTTAGTGAAGTATAAATAAGTATTTACCTCAATAGCACATTTAAAATCCTATTCAGGAATTGTAGAAGATAGTAAGCGTCCGCTGCTTACAACGTTGGTCATATTTTTTTGGGAATGATCAAGAGACAGTACTTTATATTAGGATGTCTAAGTTTTATAAAGATCATTAAATTGGAAGTTCATATTAGATTGTGCAAATTATCCTGAAGGTTGTGTTCCTTGACGCATTAAGTGGGAACATAATCAAATAAATTTAACCAATGCCATCTAAAAGGCGCTGCATATTAATTTTTATGGGAGGATTGAGTGTGTTGATAAGCTGAAAGTATAAGATAATTTGGGGATGAAATGAAATTTTATAACTGAAAAGCTTTTGTCGGCAATAATTGAATGTAAGGTTATTTAAATTTATTAATGATTGTATATTAGATTTAAAAGTGTCTAAGCGTCGAATAACGAAATCTGACCAAAGAAATAAATATTGTGTGGAAAGACATGTGTAAAGCAATCAATTAATTTGTAAAGAGATTGGAACATTATTATAACCTACCTTGGAATATGTGCATATCGTGATCAGAAAGTAGATACCTTATATTAGATTATTAATTTCAATTAAGTAAGAGACCTTACCTTTCTTTGTATAATATTGAAATGTGTTAATGCTCGCGTGCTGATATATTTAGTTTTTGAGATTCACTAAAGTTATTGGTAGAGAAAATAAGTTGTGTCGGAACTCGACCATTAAATATATACACGATGTAAGCAGCAATATTGCAAGGACGATAGGATTTATGTGAGATACTCCAACGTATGTGCAATAAATTTGGATAGCTAGACTTTGGTCTGGTGTTCACTTATTCCATTTACTACAAATCAATGTAGATAACACCATTATGTTAAGTTAGAAGAAGCACATGTATTAACCTAATGCATAATAGGTTATAACTTTTCCATTTATATTTTGGTAGTTAACTTAAAAGAAATTAATATACATTTTTCAATACTTCAATTATTTTATTTTTAAGTGATCAAAAGGTATAATTTAACATTAAAACCTTGTCAAAGTTCTTGAGTAGAGGAAGACTTTAGCAAACTCGTATATCATTAACTTAGTTCATAAATACGAATATAAGATAAGGTAATATAGGTCAGATTAATCTAATTAAATTAGCTAAGTTGAAATTTTCAACAGAACTTTATGCAAACAGATAGATTTGCGTAACCTTAGAATATCATTATATTGGAGGGTTTAAAAATAAATTATACACATACAGGGTGGCGCATTAGTGTGACAAAGTCCCATATCTCCTTTATTTAAAGAGATACAACAAAAAATTAAATACAAAAGTTGTAAGATATGTTCTGGTGCATATTCCAAAAATATCTTTAATTATACAGGGTAGATCATAAAAGCTTAGAAGTAATTTTAATTTTTTTTTTAAATAGAAAACCCTGTATATTATTACATATTTAGATTCTACATATAATTTTAGACACATTTTATGTATAATGTCCTATACCTAAGTCTAACCGTTTTTGACAAATTTCAAATTTTTTGTCAAAAATGACGTTTGCAGGCCAAAACATAGGTGGAAATCTTTTCTAAACGAAGCCTTTATCAATTAGTTATGGTTCGCTTTCTTGGAAATGGGGACCTACTCTAATGGGCTGTGTTGATATTTTTGTAATACATTCATACAGGCTGATCAAGAATGGACAATAAAAAGTAGATTCAAAAAAACCTATAAAGTCATTTTTTTTAAATAGAAACCCCCCAAATTTTTTAATTCTATCTTATTTAGCATTAAAAATAAGGGTGACTTTGTATAAGAGTGTATATTCCAAAAAATTGTAGTTTTTGAAATAATGACAATTTAACATGTTTTTATTGTAAAAAGGCTATACGGCTTTCAAGTTTTGTTGTTAGTTGGCCGTGACGGCGAGGCGTGGCATATAAAAATAATAGAGATCATCAGAAACGTCATTATTTATTGTCAGTTGATAATTTGTGTGATGCATTAGTGTATTTTATTGCAAATTGATTTAAAACTTGTATTAAAATTGTAAATAATGAATTTTTCGCAAGCTGAGATGGTTGATGTCATTTTTGTTTTGGGAGCTAGTGATAAGAATACGCTCTTAGCAAGGAGACTGTATCAACAACGGTTTCCAGAGAGACGGCAACCTGAAAGAAGGGCATTTGAAAAGCTTTTGTAGCGTTTTGAAAGAACTGGCAATGTGTTATATGAAAAAAATACTAGGGAAAAACGTGCACAGGCTGAGGAAAATCAATTAAATGTACTATTAACAGTTACCGAAAATCTCAAAAAATGCACCCCTATCACATTCAACTACTTCAAGAGTTGGTTCCTGAAGATTATCAAAAACGACTGGAACAAAATAAACCAACAAAGAAATTTTGTTCATTTGATTTTATTTACAGGTGAGGCCACATTTCACAGAAACGGAAGTGTAAACAGACACAATTTTTATTACTATTCTACCGAAAATCCACATTTTGTAAGATATACTTCTCAAACTAGATGGTCTTTAAATGTTTGGGGAGGTGTGGTCGCTCATTATGTAATTGGACTATATTTTTTTGATCAACGAGTAACAGGGTAAATATACTTAGACTTTTTGCAAAACCATCTACCTAATTTGTTGCGTCAAGTGCCACAGGATACGCAACAAGAAATGTGGTTTCTTCATGATGGGTCCCCAGTACATCATACAGGTCCAATAATAACTTTTTTAAATGCTAGAAATCTAGATTGTTGGATTGGGAGGGGAGGGTCTGTTGCTTGGCTGCTAGATCCCCAGATCTTACTAAAATGGACTTTAGCATATGGGGGTACAACAAAGGAAGACATGAAGATTAGGATTAGAAACTGTTTTCAAAACATTAGTGTTGAAATGTGTACATATTTAAGCAGCGAATTTGAAAGGCGTATTGCATTGTGTTTTCAAGAAAGAGGCGGACATTTCGAACAACTTATTAGGTAGTACGTATTTGACGTGTTTCTAGTACTTCTGTATAATTAGTTACAGGTTTAGTTACATTAGAGGTGTTAAGTTTATGATTCGGATTAGGACATAATTTGTTGAATCAAAAATATTGTCTTTACTTTAAGTTCGCTTTAATAAAATAATTATTTATATGGGGTTCAATAAATTGTAATATTTCGATTTGAAGTGATAGATTTTTTGTCTCGCCGCCCCGCCGTCACGGCCAACTAACAACAAAAATTTAAAGCCGTATAGCCTTTTACAATAAAAAATGTTAAATTGTCATTATTTCAAAACTACAATTTTTGAATATACACTCTTATACAAAGTCACCCTTATTTTAATGCTAAATAAGATAGAATTAAAAAATAGGGGTCTCCATTAAAAAAATGACTTTATAGGTTTTTTGAATCTACTTTTATTGTCCATTTTGATCACCCTGTATGAATGTATTACAAAAATATCAATACAGCCCATTAGAGTAGGTCCCCATTTCAAGGAAACCAACCATAACTAATTGATAAAGGCTTCGTTTAGAAAAGATTTCCACCTATGTTTTGGCCTGCAAACGTCATTTTTGACAAAGAATTTGAAATTTGTCAAAAACGGTTAGACTTAGGTACAGGAGATTATATATAAAATGTGTCTAAACTTGTATGTAGGATCTGAATATGTAATAATGTATAGGGTTTTCTATTTAAAAAAAAAAATTTTTAATTACTTCTAAGCTTTTATGATCTACCCTGTATAATTAAAAATATTTTTGAAATATGCACCAGAACATATCTTACAACTTTTGTATTTAATTTTTTGTTGTATCTAATAAACGAGATATGGGACTTTGTCACACTAATGCGCCACCCTGTATATATTTCACTTACAGTTAACATTTTATAGATGTATTGAATCTCCAATAATAGTATTAAATAATAACCTTCAATAGAGTTGGTGATTGAAATTACATTTAAAGTGGTTTACATAAAGTGATATTGAGATAAATCTATTCAAAATCTAAATTAAAGGCACTCTGCCAGTATTTCTATTTGAAATTGCATATATATCTGTCATTTATTCTGTTGTTTATTGTAAATTACACAATTCATGTTGAGTGTAAACTGTAATTACGTTACAACCATCTACAAAAGGAGCTAGCTTGTCCAAATAATATTTTTTTTATCTTATTCAATATATCACATAATAACCAACATCAAAGTACAGAACTAAGCGCTTTTCTTTGAATAAGATTAAGAAGTTACATTACAAACTGGCTTCCAACGTGTCGACATAGACTTTCCGTGTTATTAGAATTTGACGCCCAACGTGGTGGCGGAAGATTCAGTAGCACTTTAAGTCTTAACTTTTAAATGGATGGAAAGAATTCAATGCCCAACGTGTGGGACCTGTTTGGGTTAGCGTTGTGATCACCACCAGCTACTCCTGATCTCAAGGTAAGTCTAACGCATAGTTAGTTTTTGTACCTTTCAAGTATCTTTAAACCAAAATATTTATCACTCCACTAATTCTTTTTTTTTCTATGTAGACCAATAGCCAATTTTTTTTAAACTCTCATAAAGAGAAAGATGGGATTTTGTCATAGGCGTCGCTATAACTGTACTTTCCTTATTTGAAAACTTAATGTAACTAAACATTTAAACCATTTTCAGCATGAGCCTTGTGCCGTATTGTTACATACCCAAGTTCATAGATTCACCGAATTTCAAGTAAAAGTTTGCATATTTCAATGGTATTAACATTCGTGACAAAAATATTTTAATAGCCTAGGTATCTAATCCTTAAAGGACCACCAGGCAGCGCAGTATAAACAAATACATTCATGTTGAGTTCAAAGCTTAGGAAACCTAGACAAATCAAAATAGAAAATTAAGTATCCAGTTTATTTAATGAACGTAAAATAAGTCTGGAATTTTAAGTCACCCAATCTATTTTTTAAGTCAATCACCACCAATAATAATTTATAAAACGTAATATTAAATTACCAAAATTTTTTATCCTGTAGAAATCAGTAGTAGTACATCAAAGTTATTCGTTAATTGTAAATTTAACTGTTTACTCAATGCAATAATTATTCTGAGTAAAACTGAAAAACGTAAACCATTGAGTTCAAGAGTGTGGGTACCACTGCAACTAAAAAATTAGTAACCACTCAAACTCAAACAAACCGATCTCGTGTGTAACTGTCTGTAAAGTTAATAAAGAAATATAAATGGTCGTAGCACCGGACGAGGTGGCCGTTTTTCCAAAAAAAAAGGAGAAAGACCAAAGCACTCCTGCTCAGATAGGAAGTAATGCTGTAGGTCCCGTGGCAATACGATTATTGACACGTTAACCCATTCCCTGCTACCAGAACTGATTGTGTCCGTCTGAGGAGCGGCACAGCTTTTGCAGCAGAATCACTGTTTTTTAATCTAATAAATAACCTTTTCTACTTTATATATGGATATATGTATATCTATGCCCTTTTGGGTTTGCGGCACGGATCAGTGTTAGGCGCATCTAATATTGAATTTTTAGTCAGGTGCTCCCCGACACGGAAACGTGACACGTAATTTTGGTGGCGTTTCGGATGAAAATTGTAATACACATAACGAAATAAACTTTTATTATTATTATAAATATAAAAAAAAAACTTAAAGGTAAACCTTGAAAACGAACAACACAAAACCATAAGTCAAGTGAAAGTCTAAAACTAAAACGAAGACTAGTTATAATAACTCGGTAAACAGAGCAAAACAAGTAAATGACAGTAACCAAAAATGTTTACAAAATATAAAAAAAAAATTTCGGTAACACGGAATACAAACGTGATACTCAGTTGTTCGCGTGGAAAATGTCAAAGCATTCTCCAACACAGAGACCAGGCTGCAGAGAACATTTCGCGCAATGGTACAGGGTCATTTTCCGAATTTTCTTCTGCGAACAAACCCGACAGCGTTTCCTGTTTGTCTCCCCCTTTCCATTTATTGACGTAATTTTTGTAAGCAAGTGCTCAGACGCTTTCGGCATGGGGGTTTTCTTTGCTTCAACTTTCAGTAGCTTCTCCAGTACGGTAATTTGATAATCATACAAATTCGAATTCTTTCCTGAGTATTTTTTGTACAAGAAGTAGGAATTCAAGAGCATCAGATGTATAAAATGGATTCTCAACTACTTATACCACCTCAACGACTTCCTACTGCATGGGTAATATGCAGTTAGCTGGTCCTGGTGGTCTACTCCACCCATATATTTATTATAATGGTATATTGGGGCAGGCTCCTCTTTGCTTCGGTTTCGATGATCTGTGTATTCAACCATGTGATTTGCACGCTCATTAGAAATGTATACAACGTCGCGTTTGTCCTTCCACTTAGCAACCATGACATTATTAGCAAAAGCTGCAATAGTCTCACCCTTTTTTAATTTTTCGTTTATGATTTGCTTGGGGTTGTGTTTGCGTTTAGGATTTAGTGTGCCTGTGCAGTAGGTCTTACGACTTGTCGGTTTATCTGCCAACTGAAATGAATTATATCCAAGTATACAGTGTTCCCTGAATCTAAATAGTTGGCCATGAGATCAAGAACTACCTTTGTTGTGTGCCCTTTTCCACTGAAATCATCCAATGCTCCGGTATATACTATTGATTTCAAAATCACACCACTTGTCTCGGTTAGCATATACAATTTTATGCCGTATTTATGTCTATTATTATTGACGTACTGGCGAAAGACTAAACGCCCCCTCCACAGCACCATCTAGCGATAACTGTTTTTCTGGGCAGTAAAGTTGTACCATCTTGTCATAGAAAAAATCTACAATTGGTCGTATTTTGTGCAAGCTATCTGTGGGAACCTCCCCCGGCGTATTTCTTGCAAAATGTAGGCATCTCATAATTATTAGGAAACGATCCCTAGTCATATGTTCCGAAAAACACTTTATGTTGAACAAGGGATGCCCTTTCCAATAGTCTTGTAATCGGTTTAGGCGTATTGTGCCTGTGTGAATGACAAGAGCTATAAATTTTAGCAATTCGTCAGGTGTAACGGGTTTCCATTTGCTAATTCTTGATGCAGACAAAAAGATTTCTTCCGCGTAAAGGTTTGTTTCACTTACAATGATTGCAAGAATCCCATCGTCGAATATTGCTCGAAAATAGTCGACGGGTTCGTTGTTTCCTGGAATGACTTCTATTAGTTCGTTTCTTTTTGTAAATGGAAAATATCTCATGTCTTGCACGTTACCGGACCAATTTGGAACATTATCTCCGCCCGCGACCGATGGTGCTGGTGTCGCTATTTGTTGAGGTACTACTCCTTGTATATTACTCTGCAAATCTGTGAAACGAACAATAGACAATAAAAAAGAACAATATTAAGATAATTCCTACCATCTTCTGCATCGTCGGTACTTTCTTCGCAGTCCGATGTGTCCGGCTCAAAAGTTTTATCCCCATCGTCGCTGTATAAATCATCAAATTCGTCGTCTGAAGCCTCAGAAACTTGTTTAGGGTTTCTTATCGTCACCTTTCTTTTTTTTTGACGTTGAGGGCCCCTCTCCACTCATTGTTACGTTACACAGCTTAGGATATAAGAAATCTAAAACGGTAAAATTTTTTGTGCAAACTGATACCTTTGTAACACGCTGTCCAACAAACATATTCTCTCCTTGAGTGCTAATAGCGTACTGCTTCGTTGAAAATAGAATAACGTTCGTCACGGATCCGTGCCGCGCGCATTGTAGGTAAGACCTGCCCGTCACGGATCCGTAACAGGCGCAACGAATGGGTTAAAAATCCCTTACTACGTGAATTCCTTTAGTAGGTCAAAATTCGAGTGACGGGTAGTGCTAATAACTATTAGCAGTTGATGCGCAAAGAGATTTCTGACATTTCCGTTTGTTCCCAGATCTCGTCCCAAAAATTAGTGTTAATATCAAAACGGTTAAATGTGAAAAAGTTTATACTCAAATTTTTTGAGTTTGCAGCAAAGGTATTCAGTACCAAAGAATGCAAATGGCACAAAACGATTTATAGTATTTTGAAACTACTTTCGACGGTTTATCCCAATTTTAACGCAAGTCCATAAAGTATATCAGAATGGAGTACAACATGCCAAGGATCATTAGATATTTTGGAAATTCATTAAATGAATCAGCAGTTTTAGTTTCCAAATCTTGATGTAGATAATAAGTTGATTTTAAAAATAGATACAAGGAAATATGCATTCGCGATACTAACGAAAACGGATGGCATATGCGAATAAGGCGCTAAATAAGGTAGGATTAACTATGCAACGATTGAAAATGGATGGTTAGCAATTTCTTTGGGTGTGTTATTAAGGTCGACCATCGGCTGTATCTTAGTAATAGATTATCGTGAAGCTTCAGGGAAAGATATCACAATAGAACTGCACATGAAAAAAGCGGGAAATAATCTTTAAGATGGTAGGATTGCCACTAGTATGCGTAATAGTAGCACTAATGGTAAGGTGTCAAGCTAAGTTACGACACAGATATTTTTATTAAATTTACCGAAACGTTTATAATGATTCTTGTTAAGGGTACATTAATTTACCTTTTTAAATAAAGTAGTGATGTAAACTTCTTTTTAAATAATAATGTTCAAATAACATTAATCAAAAGAAACAAATTTGATTAAAAGAGCTCTATCTTTTGTACTGGTTGTGTTATGCACTGATGGTAATATACAGAGTTATGGACGTTATACGACGCGGAAGATTGTGATTAAACTTTTTGACAGATTCAAAAGTTTTGCTTTTGATGGATAGACGTTTAATAACCCTACACTTTAAAATCATATACAGGGTGATCCATAAGCACAAAACGTATCAAAGTTGTATTTTTTAAATGGTGTGGCCTGTGTATTATTTAAATATTAGATTCTACGGCCTTGTTAAAACGTAACTCTGAACGTGCGGGTCAGTTGCTCTTCACTAAATTGGTCATAGAAACTATTAACTGGTGGAGTTTCTTGTCTACTTGAGAAATTCCCCCACTCATACAGGGGTTCAAAAATTTAGGCCAAATAATTACAAGCTATAAACAGCAACTTATTTAAGTTAAATGGAACGCCCTGTATGTTTCTTCGGTAGAAGATATAAAATTTACTTGCATATCAAATATCATCAGAGTGTCCCATAGCTATCAGGTTGCGCTTTAATAAAAAAGACATTTTTATAATTCAAACTGATTTTAATAAGAAGTCACATGGAATTGACATATTGTACATATGGATGAATACTAGATTATTTGTTAAAGCGCAAACAATGTAAATTAATTGATAGATACTACAGTAAATAACAAAGAAAATAAATGTGAAAATTTATACAAAAAAGATTTATGACAAACGTTCAAAATGACGGCCGTCTAGCTGTAAACCCCTTCTAATTCGACATATCCGGGCTTATGTTTTGTAAAGCTTCTCTGATATTCTCTTTCATGTTTTCTGATTTCCTTTAACGTATCCACAAAGAAAAAAGTCCTGATAATGGTTTCTTCCAATCCGTCGATTTTGAGAACGGCCATTTACGAAATCTAGTACTTCATGATAGTAGTGTGGAGGAGCTCCGTCTATCTGTAGCGACATCATTCCTCTCGGGTTTAAAGGAATGCTTTTCAAGAAGTTTAGAAATAGATTTATTGAAAAATCTAAAAATATGCTTATATTTAAGTTCAACAAAAAAATAAGAACCAATTAAACGTTGATCTATTATTCCACTCCACATATTCAGTGACCATTTGTGCTGATTATTTATTATTAGAAGTTAATGTGAATTGGAATCGGAATAATAGTGGAATTGTCCGTTGTTGTGAAACGTGCCTTCGTCGGTAAACAAAATAATATTAGATAAGTTTTCATTTTCTCCCATTTCGTCTTAAATTTGAATACAAAGTTAAATTCGTTTGTTATAGTTCGTTTCAGAAAGATCTTGGTGCAATTTAATAATCCTTAAAACACTTACTTAGCTAATGTTGATATTTAGCACAATTTGGTTCTCATTTACATGGGGACTCTCAATTACACACACAATCACAGAAAATTTAATATCTTCGATTTCTGTTGCGCGCCTCCTTTTAGATGGTGTTTTATAGTCCACGAATATGGTTTCTATCAATTGGGCACCAATTCTTTAAAGACTGCTTTGTGTGGATAATTTCAGTGAGGAGATCTTTGGTCAATTACCAATTTAGTTAAAAACAACCGACACGCACGTACCGGGTTAAAAATTAACATAAAATTTTAAAATTTAGGTCTGGTAAACCCTAATGAAACGCCACCTTACTTTGCCCGTAGAATCTATTAATTAAATACAGTGCATTCCATAAAAAAATACAACTATGACACGTTTCGTGTTTTTGGACCACCCTGTATTTGATAAAAAACATTTTTTAAATGTAGGATTATTACATATCTAACCATCAAAACAAAATTTAGCCACAATCTTCTGTGTCGTATAACGTGAATAACCCTATACTTTTGACATAGTCAAAAATATGACTAAACCATAAATAATTTGGTGGAAACCGAAAATCTCTACCTTTCTTCAAACTAAACATACTTAAAAAAGGCTGTCAATCAAAGCATACTTTGCAAGTGCCAATAGCAAA
Organism: Vesta saturnalis; assembly: GCA_036346205.1. Lineage (NCBI taxonomy): Eukaryota > Metazoa > Arthropoda > Insecta > Coleoptera > Lampyridae > Vesta > Vesta saturnalis. The sequence goes on from JARFJB010001166.1 coordinate 4,235,981, forward strand.
GGCCAATCGGCACATGCTTTTAATATGGTTATCAATACGTGCCTAAAATATTATCCACTCTTTTTTCAAGTACACCGGCTGTCATATGTGGATGTTTGGGGTGCCATATTTTTTTTTCTCTCTTCCACTTTATCGAATATTTGGTGTTAAAAAGGTTTATAAATTATGTTCGTGTTAATTCAGTTGGCATTGAAAATGTTATAAATGTTTTCCAAGGTTTAGCTAGTTAAGTTTTAAAATTAAACGCTTAGTTTCCTAATGAGTAAATTAAAACGGGTTTGCAGAAATATAAGATGCGAACATTAAGTTGATTTAGTGTTGCGATTCTGATAACGTCAGCTTGAGGCACAGTCTGGAAATGGGTGCCGCGAGCCTTTCTTTTTAAAGTTCACCGGCTCGATTTGCGGTTGTAGAACGTGCAAACTTCATTTGGGCTACAATATGTCCAGTTTGGAAAATAGATGCGTGACATCAGTTCATGGCATAAATCTGTTTGGTTGTGTAAGAGCTGATAATGCAGTTCTCAAGTGGAAGATTGATGTTAAAAATATGACGCAAGTCGTGTAAGAGATGATGTAAGTGCAGAGGGAAGGAAGGTTTCTTTTGTGGATAGTCAGTCTTAGGTTGGACAGCAGAAGGTTAAGAGGTGTAAGCTTGCGCGGTGACGGTTGCTGACGTTAAGTACCGGTCCTGGGAATTGTGAATGTTTCGAAAGGATTGTTTCCCAAACACCTATTGAGTAAACAAAACTCACTGTACATAGAACCTTTGTAAATACATAATTGCAATATTTCGTGTTGTTACGTGCTTAATTGGAAAACGTTTCTTTTGATAACGTTCGTCATTTTGTCAAATTTACTTACTAAAAATAGCAATTTACTCTTCGGTTGAATGCTACCAATTCACTATTTCACAAATTTTTACGCATCTCTAATTGCATCTAAATTAACGTATGTAACTTTCGTACACATCTCTTATTTCGTTAAAATAAGTCAAAATAATACCTTCAGCGACATCTCTTAGATTTCGGATCATTTAATATAAAGCAGTTAAATAGAAACCTGGGATCTTTTAAGGTCAAATAATACAAATACATATAATAAATAAATATTTTCTACAAATTTTAACTTTGGCAACAATGATTAAAATAAAAAATTTCTCAAGTTCGTAAAATTGATTTTTAAGGTGTTGGCCAATTTTTCTTTCTTCCTTTTAAGAACGCCTTTGATGGTGGATGTTGAGTTTCTAGAGAATTTTTCGTTTCTGGTTCTGGACGCTGAAGCATCATTTTTTTGGGAAATTCTCACTTAAAGTAATACTTGATTAAGTACTAACGCTTTTAAAAGGCGGATATAATTGAAATTATTCATTCGTCCACATCTCCGGTAAGTGGCACATGTTTCGATAACCTCATGGTGATTAAAATTGTTTGCAGGTTTTCGTATATAAAAGCATTCAGTACTAATTCTTCACATATAAAGACACTTCAATCGAAATTACGTTGAATGTTCACTATCGGCTCGTTTTGTCACCTGTAGGTGGTATGAACGGTCATAATTACTTAAACATCGTACTTATATTTACCTTCTTTTAGCATCTCCGTACTACCTTCTTTTAGCTTCTCTGTACTACCTACGTACGAGCATCTCTGTACTACCTATGTAAGAGTATCTCCGTACCACCTACATTTTTAATGTCACTCCTTAAATTTTCTGCTCACTTTTACCGTTACGTCCAAAATATATGATTATCGCTGGAAGGCATAAGATCCTTACTGCCATCTATGACGATATATGGGAAGGCTGCTAGATCATTGGAATAGTACCCGAAATTTGCAAGACCAAATAAGTAATAGATCCAACAATAAAGGTCAGATATTGTTTTCTTTCTTTATCACCTGGTTACACGATTATGTTTCCAAATTTCAAATACACCTAGGAGGTGCTTAGTGAATTTCTACAACGAAAATAGATGGACTGATAATATTGATTTTATAATCAAATAATTGTTACCTCTTAATTAAATTTATATATTTAAGGTACTTCACTTTCACAAAATTTCTTTTATCTAAAACATATATATATATATATATATATATATATATATATATATATATATATATATATATATATATATATATATATATATATATATATATTCACTAATTCAGTTTTGAATATTTTGCCCTCAATCATAATTAAAACTTTAATTGAATCCTTAAAACAGATAGACCACACCTAAACATTTTTAGCTTCCATTTTGACCTAACTAATTCTAGCTTCTGTGGCTACATTCAACTCCTGTTTTAATTAATATACCGGGTGTAACGATTATCTGTATTACGTGAACTACTGCAAATGTTAAACATTTCATTTTATGTGAATTTGTAATTTTTGTCTCGTAATCTTTATGTGTTATGTACATTACTTTTTCTTGTGGACAAGGTTGTTCGGGCCAGTTTATTTCTTACAAATTTTGTGATTACTTTGTTTGTTTTCGATAGTTATTTACTGTGGACCGAACAAGCTTTCCTATTTACTGTATACGGTGTGAAGCGTAAGGCAAGCACGTTCCTTAATTAAATTCTTTATTTTTTTTTCTTACTAAACATTCCAATGGGATTATGTGTTAAATTAGCCAATTCCGAATACGAATAGTAAGATCTTACAATGGCCGGAAGGGGGCATATAATAATTTTTGCTTTTTTTTTATTTAAATTAATTGAAATTTAGAATTATACTTGCCGTGGGCACAAGCTGAGGCTCACTGCTTGCCATCGTGGGCTTTGGTGAAATGTTATATTTTTTTTACTTTATTATTTTGTCAGGATATCGACAATAAAAATTACTTTATCGGGGGAATTGTCAACTCTTTTCAACTCCTTTCCTTATTTCTTTCCTTCTTTTTTGGTATATCCTGTTTCAGGCTTTACAGGGTTTACTCTCCTTTCAACACTTTTTGAGCATTTCCTTATTAAAGCCTGTAGCGCCTAGTCATATCCGGTTCCTATCTAACCAGATTACGATCATTTTAAGCTATACCTCCAAAACAACCACGCATCCGAGTGTTCTGCGGTCTTCCGACCGTACACCTGAGATTAGTCGAACCCACTCATTCTTTTGATGCCGTATGATGGTTAGACACGTGGCAGTGTATATAATACCGGATGAAACAATTAATGCCACCAGGAATCGAACTATCGGTTATCGCCTTAGCTTGTATAAATCTGTTAGCCAGTTAGCTGAAAGCTTAAAGTTTGTGAACTTGCAATTTTGGGATAATCGTAATTGACTTCCAAGTAAGAGGTACAACGAGAGGCCGTCTGCCGTCGAACCGCTAATGATTTCGTCCAAGCCGACCTTCGCTGTGGAGGTTCCTAAAAGAATATCGAGGAGGTAACTCATTTGTTTTGCCTATTTATTTTGTTTGTGGTGGGTTTAAGAAATTAACATTTTATTTCTAAAAATATTCAGAAATAAGAGGATGAACGCAATTTGTTCTGTAGAGGTATTTACGTATTTTAAGGTTTCAAGCTAGTGGGCTATATAATGAAATGCTTTCATCCGTGTACTGAACGATTTATTGTTGTTTTATTGCATTAAGTTGTCTGTAAAGGATATCCCAAATTCCACGTTATAATATTGTTAATTTTCAGTGATCAGAACTAATCGTCGTGTTTGCGAGATTTACTAAGCAATTCAATATTGAAAATTTAAGATAACATTAGGCTTAGTCGAAGTTGTATTTGCAAGATTATTTCCGTTTAAAGATTATTACCTAACATTCTCTAGTATGGGTTCATGGCGTTATGTGTTTGAATCGACGTTGGTGTAAATTTTGTGTTTTTATTTGAATTTATTAGCTCAATCTATTTGTGGTGTACTGAAGTTAAATCATTATTTGTAATATCCTACCTGGTCACTGTGAAAGCATTATGACGATTAGATTGGTTTACCGAATGATGTTTGCTTTGAAAGAGATCTCGTGGCAAATTCATGATTCGAAATGATACGATTATTTTTTAAATAAAAGCTTTCGCTTAACGTAATAAATTGAGATAGTACTTCTTTTAAGTTAGTTTATGATATAAAGTTCTGTTAGATAACTAGGTTTGTTCGCGTGTGTTTAACCTTTTCATAATTAGCAAAATATTTAGTGTTTATGCGTTTTTTTTAAAGCGTTTGGTTTATAGTAATATAAGAATAGGTTAAAAAAGGCCGTTGATCCAACACCTGATTTGATAACACGCTTTATCGCTTTGAAGACATGTAGACACTTTGAAGATTTTACAGGTAGAGATCCTGGATCTTAACTACCGTACACCAGGAGTCGGAAGCCGCGTAATGTAAGTGAGTATTTGCCTGTTTAAACTGGCTGTTCTTTGCCTGCGCTCAGGTGTGAACTCCCGAACAGTCTTGCGCCCATTATTAAAGACGATTTGGTCATATTAATCTGTGACAACCACAATGTGTGACTTACCATAATCCGGCGAGCTACCCTACTTATTACAAATTTCGTAAAAACCCCTGCAACCCTTTTATCCCATTGACCAGTCGGCACATTTTCATTTATCTGTTACGTCCGGTGCTAATTCCGTTGTCACCTGTAACACGTCTCAATCTCGCAAGGGTACTTACTTTATTTATTAGTGACGAAAACATTAGCTTATATAATGTTGAATACTGGTCAGCAAATAATGCACATGGAATTCTCCAGTTGATCATAGAATAGCAGTGTACATTTTCATATATTTAAGGGCGTTTCGGCTATAAGTGAAGATAGAGAGGTACGGTTTTTGCAATACTGAGCCGCTCTCCTGTCAGACTAATAGAGAAATTTTTCAAACAGCAATACTCTAACACCCTACCACATTCAGTAACCTTGGGTGACCTTAATGCCCGCCCCACACAATTTGGTCACCCCACAAACAATGGCAATGGAATCAGGTTATCATCAGTTTTATTGCAGATGCTGTTTTTGCGAATCACGATCACAGAATCGACATTTTCCAATCATGTCGGTATCTCAATTATAGACAACTGAATCCATAGCCCATTATTTCTATCGCGAGTGCTTTATAAGCACTACGATCACTTCAGCTCACTTGCCACTACTAGTCAAAATTTTAAACTATCCAGCTCCACACAGCATCTACGACACACACCAATATTTTAACTAACCAAGATCCCAAGAGAGCCGTTAAGGACAGCTTCCGTAACTACGGAAAAACATCGATATATTCTATATACCGCTCTCAAGGCAAATTGTGAACTGAATCGAAGAGAAAAGACGAATTTAACGTCAACTATTGCGACTCAGGGATATAATCAGGAATACAATCGCCCAAATGCCTTAATCAAGCGACAAATAAACAAACACATCGCAGACTCCTGAATAGATTACTATAATCGAAATTCTTTTGCCAACGGTTTGTCTGACCCGAAGAGAGGTACCCCCCAAAATCCCATCTCTCAGACCGACAGGACAAGACAATCTCCACAGAGAAGGACGACTTGTTCGGTCTTTACCCACACTCCATTTTCCGACCCCTTAAAGTTTCTCAATTTGACACCCGGTTCAAAAAACTCCAAAAGATACGCTTTGAGGAATTTTATAATTCACACCTTTCCTCAGTCCTTCAAAAAAGGACATAATTCTGCCCCAAGTAAAAACGGTTTTAATTGTAAATTATTAGGACTTTTACCCGACCGAGCCCTCAAATTAGTCACCGATGTATGCAACAAATGCATAACACTCTCCTACTTTCTGACGGACTGATACCCAATGCACACTTCGGGCCTACCACATCCCCCTCATATAGACGCATCTCTCTTAAGTTGCCCCGGAAAGAGGTCACCTAGAATTAAACGAACTCCTTCCTATCAGAAATTTCGGTTTTCGTCGTTTCCAAACGTCACAATCCTTGTTGGAGCTGCTTATTAGAGACCATAGGTAACTCAATTTGGCGGTCATTTAACAGCATCGATCACGTCAGACTTCTCGGCAAAATCCGTACGTCACATATCCCAGACCATTTCTCCAAACTCATACTCACGTACGTGACTAATATCTCAATAAGGATTAACGCAGGGAACACCTTTCCCGATACATTCCAAGTCACACCAGGAATACTTTACTTAGACCCAATTCTATACACCTTCTTTACTTTTGACATTTCTACTCTCAAACAGCCCGGAGTCTCCGTTGCGCAGTTTGCGGATGATGCTGCCAGTGTATCGAAATAGCAGAACGTCGTCCGCCTTGTATCAAAACCGAAACATTTTTAACTGGGAAAACCCGTGGAGAGTCTTCACCAAACCAACCAAAGCACTGGCGATCCTCTTCCGATATCCAAACTACCACGAAGACAGATTTCCCAATATAGCTGTTTCTATATCCCTCAACAATGAAAGACTTATATTCCAAAAAGAAGCCAATTACCTAGGAATGATTATTTCAAAAGCCCCAAACTGGTTCCATGACGTTCAAAAAATACTAGGCAGGATAAGAGGCGGAGCAAACGCATTGGCGCCCTCCAGAGGGAAATTTGAGATAGCCACCACAAAATACTAGAACATACATACAAAACATACATACACCCTGTTATGGATTATTGCGGAGCCCTTCTATGTACGAATACCAACCTTGTACAACTCTCCTCCATTGCGTCGTGTGTATACCGAATACATCCAAGCACAGGATACCGATCAGGTACCCTAACAACCTAGCGATACAACACGCAAGCATACCACTCGTTACATGTAGACTGCAAACTCCCTGCTAGAGATTTCCTTACCATCCCTAATAACTACTACTTCCTTCTATTTCTACGCAAAAAACTCAAGTTAAATCACCCTCCCGGTATCCCAACCCAATTTCTTGACGACCTTCCAAGCGTAACGGAAACAACAGAGGAATGACTAGGACTGAAGATGAGGACTCCTTAACAGTCCACTATAAAGCTACATAAGGTAAAGTAACTAAAAGAGGTATGAGCATACTAACAAAAAGTAAGAAGAGGTAAAACATATTATCCAGTTAAGCTCACAAAAGCAGAAGGGGTAATCGCACTTCGCTTCTTACAGTGTTATTTTGAGTATTGGCAAAGAAAATATAGCCAAGTACGAGTGTGGCTTAAAAGTTCTTCAAACCTTCAAATCATATTGACTATCCATAGATTTTGTTCGACCTGAGCAATATGTTAGTATATCTCGTTAATTTATGGACATAATCTGTTAGCTACATTGTGTTCCAAATGTGTCTTTGAGTTTATTCTGTGAAATTTTAGTCGCAAAACTTGTACAAAAAGAAAATATTAGTGCAACTTCTGGAAATTTCGTCAATTAACGTCTAAATCAAAGTTTCACCAAATAAGATAGGAATGTAATGCCAAAAAACAAAGCATTGCGAAAACCGTATCATATCCCTCATAGGAGAGGTAATCTGAAAAATTACGAAAATGAGAGACACTGTACATACTACTCCATGATGAATTTGTAGATCCATTGTGCATCATTTGCTGCCAATAATGGGCGTTATCTGAGTTGAAGTTTCCAATTAGAATGGTGTTTTGAAAAAAGAATGTGTAGCATTTTGAGCACTTATAACATTAATAACTATTTTTAAGTTGTGTTTGTAACTTGTGCCGTTTAGATTTTGCCGCTCTTGTTCCTTAATTTACTATAGTTGTTTTAATAAATAATGTGTATACTGATGTAAGTGCTTGTTAAGTAAGTTTTTCAAATTTTTTTTGTAAACACTTATACTTTGTGCGAGGACAGAGATTTGAGATATACACAAAATTAATTAATATTTAGTAATTTATTTACCAATTTCAACAATATATTACCATTAGATTTAAATTTTTTTTAAAGCGTCCTTTATCGATAACCATGAGAGACACAGAGGAACAGTTTATAGCGAAATTAATAGAGGTGGGAAAGGTCTTTTTACCGAGGGTAAGTTTGTTAGTCCTGGTTAAAGTATTCTGAATAATTTTTTTCTTCAAAAACAAGTTTGCACTTCCTCATCACTTTTTCTTAAAAGGTAGACCAGTGAGTCTTAAAAAAATATTCGTAAGTGTCAAGAAATTTAATCAAGATACCTTTGCTGTACCCTCATTTTCTAGATTATTGTGCTAATTGCGCGTACTAGCGTTCTATGAACTTAAACATTTTTGCAAATTTTTCTCAAGAACAGCTTTACTATGATATTTTCTCTCAAAGCTCTACGGTCCTTACTAAGACCGCTGGCCGACCTAAGGGGGACACCCAGAAGAAAGGGTAACAGCAAATCCATATTTAATATTTCATCCCCTCTATTGTAAGTACCGTCAAAAGATTTTCTCCAATACCGCTAGATACTGTCCACGGAACACCGCGCCCCCGAGAAAGCCAATCAACGAGGTTTACTTCAAGACGATAAACACTGAGTCCCACAATTGAGCTTGTATAAAACCGTGACGATTTCTACTGCAGATCGTTTTTTACATGAGTTTACATCTTCTTTTTGCGCCTCTAACGTACTCATCAAACCTGCTCCAAATCAACTTTTACTTCGGGCTCGGTATCGCCCACGCGTAAGCTTTTAAACAACACCTATGCTACACAACACACGAAAGGAAGAGAGAAGACGGAAAGTAAGCTAGCCTAGTTCGCCGACAAACACATGAAGTAGCTAGGCGGTCTAGATGTCTGCCCCTGTTCTCTAAATGACACAAATCTGCACCGACCTATAAGGAGCAATAGAGTTACATGGCGCAATCGTGTGAAAAAGTAGACACAGGTTCAAAAACAGTTAGACAGTTTCTGTAATCTATTCCTGTTGTAAAATTACGCTCGAAAACCAAACATTGGTTCTGTTTTACTATACGCAATTCTCCGTACAATATAATTATCTCTAAGTCTAGTTCAAAAAACCCAGATATCTTTGAAGTCGAACCGGGAGTATTTACCCACAGCGTAACTTTCATGTTGTCTAATTAATCTCGAACTAATTTCCGTATTTTTATCCTGCGAGTTCGCTAAAACACGTTTCTGTACCTGACTGCGCTCCGCTGATATGAAGTAGAGTAATCCATCCAGCCACCTCTAACCATAAAGTGGGAGACATTCTAATACTTATTTTCATCCGTGGAAGTTTATCATTCTCCGTATTTTCTTTAAAGTAGTCCTCTAATCGTCCCTTTTCTAATTAGAGCATACCTCATAAAGCTGCCGCCTTTCCAGTAATTGTAGAAAAGGCCACGTATTTAATTCCCTCCCAAGGAGGAGGGTGGGCCGCTGGAGCTTTCCAAGCTCCTTCAGCCACAGTCATGGATTCCCAGCATACATACATACACTACGTATATATGCATGGCGGGATTAAGGATGGGTGTGGTCAGGCTAGGGTCGGAAGAAAGGGAGCTAGGTTTCTAAGGGGAAAATACTACCCCAGCATTCGCCTAAGTAGCCGCACATGGTGTGCATATACGCAGTGACCATGTCGCTACAAGTGTATAAGGAAAACCCAATCAAAGAACCTCATACAAGGTAGACGGTAACGGGAATCGAACCCATTATCTCCCGAATGCTAATCAGGTCGTGTCGCCACTACGCTACTAGGTCGAATCAAATTGAAAAATAAAACACAAAATGCATTATTAAAAAACGCATTAACAATTCAGCTTAAAAGTTAAAGTATCGATATTTAACTCTACATTGACCTAGAACACTTGCTTTAGAAATGTATACGAGCTGATAACATAGAAAGAAATATGCCTTTCTAATATTACCACAGAGTATTAAACCCCTTGTCATGGTCTCGCTTATCCGTAACCTGACATCAGAGTCGTGTGTAAGAACATATTTATCTTTATTGCTAATTAATTTTCCCTCGGCTAATCCAAGCTGATTAGCAGCTCTCATCCCTTCCGATAGAGAACTAGTAACCGCTAGCTGTGTTGTTTCCTTCCCTACTTTCCGAAATGTAGTAACTCGTAATTGGAGCATTTCAAGTTTGTACACGTTCTTTAATTAGAAGTTTGTAAGTTGTCATAGTAAGTTACTTAGCATTGTAAACAACAGCTACACGATTTTATAAAATCATTTCCACTTTGTTTATCAGACGGTGGATTAGAAGTAAGTTTATACAGTAATCTTAATTAGCAAATCCCAGAGATAGCATGAGACAACTTTCGAAACACCACGTCTATTGGGTTATACCCAATTTGCATTAACAAATTAAAGTAAGTAATAGGCATAACTGCCTTATAAGAGACCAAGAAATTCCACATTAAAGCTGGAACGCAATAAATATATTTGTGCAACCGATTGTGTGCTACAGCTGCTACGTATTTTACGGAAGTATTTTCGTGGTGGAACATATTGAGTGTTGAACGGTTTTGCTGCATGTGAGTAATAATATGTCGGTATATGTCGTTAATTGCTAGACATAATCTCTAATAGAGATAGATGATAGCTACATTTGGAATATGACCATTGATATCTGATGGTACTTTATGAGACTGAAATTGAGCAAAGTGGACCTACATCCTTTTTCGTTCAGGATCAAAATACAGGGTCGCATGAGTGGAGTTGTAATTCATTTTACAGAAATGGAAGTCTTTCCTGTAGAAATTATTCTGCCAACTACATAAAATTAAACTATTTTACCTATTTATGAGCATGCCCACAAAAAATGTATGAATAATTATTAAACGTGTTATTTGTCGGATACGAAGCACTATTAATCACATTCATTATTTGGTTTATACGGTATTCGGAAAAATAAACAATACCGAAATATGAAGTGCCGTGGAATGTCTTGGGCGATGTTGTTTCGTTATGTTTGGCTGACAGTGTTAAAATCGTTCTGAAAATAGCAGCAGGTATGAATAGAAGAAAATTATTTCGTTTCATACGGAAGTGGACAGGCAATGGCCCAAGTTTATTTAATAAAGCTGCACTCAGTAAAAGCGTAATGTTAGCAAATTTTGTCGCCATGGTAGTGTGTTGTGTCAACGCAAGTGTTCCTTAGGTCGTCGATGAACGGTTTGTACTAACGATAATGAAGAACGGGTTCTTAACCAGGTTTTGCAATCTCTACAAAGAAGTCTTCGACGTTGCGAGCATAAATTAAACAATAGTGAAACATCCACACCTACAATGTTCAAAAGAATTGGTGGTTATGCATATCGTATTCAACGCGACTAAACACTATGGACAAATGTTAAAAAAAGGTTTATTGTGGACGCGTGTTGAGATTAGTATAGGAAGATACCGATTTATTGAAAAATGTAAGGTTTTCAGACGAAAGTCATGTTCACCTAAATGGCCATATCAATAGACGAACAACTCGACTTCGGTATAGAAAAACCACTTCACACTGCTAAAGTTACGATTTGGAGGACGGGAATCAACACACCGGTACTTTAATCAAGAGCATTACAGGCAGGACATCGTCATACCTTTTGTGAGAGATTTACAGTTGAACAGGTAACGGTTTCAACAGGATGGGGCAACTAGCCATACATCCAGAAACTTATTAGAACTTCTCCGCCAGCATTTTGGAAACAGAATAATTTCTCGTGGAACGATTACCCTTCACATTCACCTGACCTTACGTCACGTGATGCATACAGTTAGGGTATGGTGAGAATCAGCATTCCCTTCTGATGATGCACCGTTGGATATTTCAGGACTACGGCAAAAAACAATAACTTATTTCCAACGACTGCGTCAACCACTATTTATGAATATGTTCAATGATCTGCAAAATCGCTATGAAGCTTGTTTACGCCGTAGTCGTGCTCATTTTGAACATGTAAATAACAAAAATAAAAAAAAAATTAATAAAGTTGTTTTCGCACTGTTTGTTTTGCCAAATATTGTATTTAGTTACTCCGAATGATGGCTTTCAAGTATCCACTCAGAAAACGTTTAACCCGAAAGCAGGGTATTCAGTCGGAAATTGATAAAGATGCTTACAGTTTTAACCTTTGCGAACATAAAAATTAATAACGCATCTTAAGTTTCTCTGCGTATACAGATATTTCTAAACCCTCTGCGTTATTAATTAAAATAAATTGATTTCCGCACACATATCTTAATGAACGTTTTTTTGCGATTTGGCATAACCATTCATTAAATTAAAATTATGGAGTAATTAAGTAAATATAACAAGCAATTTACTTGTTTATTTATTATTAATCCGATAATTAGTAGTACCAATGTCTGCGTAAAAGCAAAATGTTAATTTTTGATTTACGCATTAATAGTTACATTACAAAATAAAAATAAGAAAGTAAAACAACGTTAGAGAACTCTGTAATCTGTTTAAGATACGGTCGATTTTAATATTTTGAAGATTCTATCGCAACCTAATTCAAAGGGTGTAACTATTGAACAAGAAAGTGCAATTTAATGTCATGGCGCTAATTGTTTGACTAAAACAGAAGCTCTGTCAAGTATTCTCATTTGAATATGAAGTGCGAGTTTGGTTATGCAATTTAATTTTTTTGCAACGTTGTTTTACGAACAGTATATCAGTTTCTCTGTAGCCCTTAAAAACGTTTTTATCTAATTAAAGCAGAATGGAAAAAATTTTAGGCAAATATAATATGTGCAAAGCATGACTAAAATTCATTTTCTTTCTAATTAATTTTCTAATTTTAAACAGATAAATAAGCTACATTATAGTTATAATTCAGTGAATTAAAAGTATTTTGTGTAAAATGAAATAATTTATTTCGTTTTAACGGTATTTTAATTTAGATCACACACACACACCACACACACACACACACACACACACACACACACACACACACACACAATATATATATATATATATATATATATATATATATATATATATATATATATATATATATATATATATATATATATATATATATATATATATATATATATATATATATATATATATATATATATATATATATATATATATATATATATATATATATTGTCAGGTATTTTGAACACCCTGTATACGTAGTAGGTAATTTTGTTTGTAGTTCTATGTACTTAGTTAGATTCCGTATATAAATATTTTTTTTTGTGTAGTCAAATTATGTTTTATAGTAAATTTGTTTTAACGTGTGTAGCGAGCTTTAGGGATGGCAGGTGTATGGTGAGCTTTAGATTCTTTGTTTGTGAAATTATTATTCCGAAAATTTAGGTTGTTTTTCCGTATTATTTTCGTTTATTGAATAGTGATTAACGTTTATTTGTAAATAGTTGTTTCTAAGTTTAATTAAGGTTCATTTCGTTTGTTTTCCGTAAAATATAATAGAAAATTAAGTGATTTAAATAAATAGTATAGGTTTACCTGCGTATGATGTAATGTTAGCGACATGAAGACGCCTAAGTATAGTTGTCCAGTTTATTATTAGGTATTTTGGTTTTGATTTATAGAGATTGCATGTGGGCCTTATTGTTCGTACTTTAAGGTAAACATACAGAGGCTGTATTCGTTGATCTTGCTGACGTGTTGTTTTTCAAAATTTACCGAGTCCTTACGGACGAGAACGAAATTTAGGTATTGGGGTACTAAATTTTCCCCTTCCGTTTTTTTAATTGGTGGAATTAAAGTAGATAAGATTTTTTTTTTAAGAGAGGGATTAAAAATCCAAAATGGAAATTGTTAATAATTTTTGGTAGTCTAAGACAGATCACGCTTTCGAGTAGTTGTACGTTGCGGCTTGTGTTACGCTTTAAGGGGGTGGTTTAGAACGTTGATATTTTGAACCTTGTGGTGTTTAACGAACGTATTTTTTTTGTGTAGTTAGGGTAGTTAACCTACTCCTGAACATTACCTGTAAAGGGATTTATTCAAATTGTTCATCACCAAAGGATTATACCTTGTGCCGAATTCGGTTTTACGTAAAATTACCTGGAGGACATCTTCGTGTTTTCTTAGTGCGTCGATGGACTTCTTGGTTTATATCGCCTTTGCGGATTTATTTAAAATCATCGTTCTTGAGTGCCACTTAATTATCGTATGAAGCGTGTGTAAAGATAAAGAAACTTTCGCTAAATATATATTGAAATTTATAGTTATTTAAACAAATTATTAAGGATTGTTAGTGGAAAATTAAAATTATTTAACGGAACATTAAAAGTTAAAAGTTATCAAGCAATTTGGAACACTCACATTAACCTTTTAACGAGATTAAATTAAGAAATTGTACGTGTATAACAGAATATTAGTCAACATTCTATCATCATTTGCCGGACCAGGGAGTTTCCATTCCCGTTATAACCGATCACCTGAGTCGTATCTATCGTTGTAACACAGAGGAGGTGCTATCTAGACCCTGTAAGGTAATATAATAGTGGGCTTTATATTGAAAATTTTGAAGATTTTTGTGTGTCTCGAATTATTTTATTTGTTGATGATGAAGGTTGGAAAGCGGAGTTGTGTATCGTTTTTTTTTTGTTAACGTAAGTTGTTGTTTTAAATTTAATTATCGGAATTAATTATAGTTTTAACGCTCCGCCTTCACACTTTTTTTTTTTTTTGATTTTATTAGTAAAGGGCAATCGACCCTATTGTAGTTGTGTGGATATATATAATCCACGGTTTATTTATATTTAGGTTAAACGATTTAGTACGGCGTAAGCAGATTCTGATCAGACATCCTGTCGCCTAATAAGCCTTTGTAGTTTTTTTTTGTCCATACACTTTATCGTATGTTTATATTTATCCTTATTTTATTTTATTATAGCTTTGTTTTGTTTTATAAATGTGTTTTGTATTCTGTGGAAACCCTTCTGTGTTGCATACCAGTTTTTTTGTTTTTGCAAATTTACCGATAATTTAAGTTATAACGTAACGAAGTTAGTTTTTTTATTATTGAGTAATAACGTAACTTTTTGTTTCTATTTTTGAGTAATAACGTTCTTAATATTTAGTGTTTTATTTGATTTTTTGTTTTGTTTTGATTATTAGTTAACGTCAAATTTTTTACACTGAGGTGTAGTAACGTAATTTTATTCAGTGTTGATCACGCTTTTATTTGACTAGCGTGGAGTGCTTTTTGAAGCTCTCTTTCAGGTTATTTTGCCGAGTTGCTGTAGCGGACACCTGAGATTGATTACGAATAGGTAAGCGTATGTTTTTTGGATGTTTAGACACGCTATGTACTCGTAATTTTGGCATGACAACTCTTATTTTGTCTATATCCTGGCGCCCTTAACCGAACCGATTTTGACTTCATCCCCTATTTTGACTGACGTACGATTTATTATTCTGGATGTGCAAAATTATTAACATCAATCCACGACCCATACGCTGACTAGTCGAGGCAAAAAGGCCAATTTATCTGTAATCCCGTTCTACCACCCGTTTATACCGTTACATATATATATATATATATATATATATATATATATATATATATATATATATATATATATATATACATTTACGGCCATATATCAATGTGAGGACTTGACTTCTCTCGTAAGTTGTGAGGACTACCAGAAGGAAGAGTGCTAGAAACTTCAAAGTAATATTAACTAATTCGTTATTTTTTTTGTACCTAAATCTGCCAGATATACACGTTTATACTAAATTTGTGACCGAGTACATTCGGATTAAAGTGAGGTCCTTGTATACGTCTATTAAAGCTAGCCTGTATAAATATGTGTCATTGTTATATAGTTATGAGGACTGTGTATAATGTATAAGTATTAAAGTGAGGACCATGCAGTGTTGCCACTATAAATAAATAAATTGGAAGGTGTAATTACATTTCGCGCGATTTTAGTTTTTAATCTACGTTTGCTAACGTAGTTGTTTGGTGCAGTTTGTGTAAATTGGTGCAATTGATATGAATAGTTGTAGTACAAAGTTAATAGAACTTGATTTACAAGGTAAGTAAAAATTTTCGTACAAAGGATTCTTTTTAAAAACCCGTTTGTTTTTTGATAACATATCAATATTTGTTTCGTAATTGAGTAGACTATTGTACAGTGCGATCATCATTGTTTGACCGCGCCGCTCCTAGAACAGTACTACTGTTCCGCATCCTTAAAATGAAAATTGTGCTATGTCCAGTGGCGTAAACGCAGATATTAAAATAAATACTACCGTAAATGACAAAAACTTTGGTGAATGACGAATTGCGTATTATGTAGAAGTACAAAAACTTCAATAATTGTAATTTAGTCTTTCTTAAGACTAAAGGGAAATTGTTACAAGGTATGTAAACATTTGGTTAAAAATTATCATTTATTATTTTTAATTGATATTACACATTTTCTGGATTTCCAAGGCGTATTTCTGGTGTATTAAACCAATACATGGTATTTACTCGTCAAATTCAAGTTTTGTAAGTGCTTTTATTTTATTTTGCCACCATAATGTTCTTTATTTTATTTTGCCACCATAATGTTCTTTATACGCCTCCAAATGCGGGCGTAATGTGGTCTTTATAGCACGGAAATGTCATTGATGCTAAGCAGCATGATTGACAGCAAACGCATGACATGATATATTTATTTATTTATTTTATTTATTTTATTTATTTTATTTATTTTATTTATTTTATTTATTTTATTTATTTTATTTATTTTATTTATTTTATTTATTTTATTTATTTTATTTATTTTATTTATTTTATTTATTTTATTTATTTTATTTATTTTATTTATTTTATTTATTTTATTTATTTTATTTATTTTATTTATTTTATTTATTTTATTTATTTTATTTATTTTATTTATTTTATTTATTTTATTTATTTTATTTATTTTATTTATTTTATTTATTTTATTTATTTTATTTATTTTATTTATTTTATTTATTTTATTTATTTTATTTATTTTATTTATTTTATTTATTTTATTTATTTGTTTATTAAATACATCCAGTATACGGTCCTACTAAGTCATTAACTTATCGGTAGGTGCCGTTCTTAAACATATACATAGTGTTATTTGGTACATAGTTAAGTTGTACTGTAATGGGCGCTATATGGTTAGTGCAATCACAATCAATAAAATATTCATAAACATATTGTTGTGAAATATATATAAAGGTCTAATCTTAAATCTAATTAGAATTTCTTAACCAAATTTTTAGGTTCTTTATAAATATACTTTTTGTTTGGATATTTACAGTAATATTATTATCATTATACAATTTGGGTATAACGCATTTTAGTGTTCGTGTTCGTTCTAATAGCAATATCACAGTATCTTAGTAACAACAAATTAGCCTACTGTCGACTTTATTTCACTGCATTTGCATTTAAAAACTTGCCGAAAATACTGAATCTTTTTAAAATTTTGTTCCAGTTTCATGGTGCAAAATAAAATAAAACATTAGATGTACCACGGCATAATTAGATTATGGCTCAGGAATATAAAGCCCTCCGCTTCGCGTCGGGCTTTTAACATTCCCTCGAGCCATAATCTTCTGATTATGCCCTTAATACATAAATATCTATTATGTACTAAAAGTAATGTTTAAAACAAATTTTGCTTTTTAACCTCAATTTGGTTACGAGAATAATGTACAGTTTAGAGAGTAAAAACTGTTTAGATGAGCGTTTAATGATCTTTTTGTTTATATTGACATGAGTGGTTTGAAATAGGCAATAATGTATGAATTTTGTTGTCAGGTTGAAAATGAATAATCGAAAGGTAATTCATAGCCAAGGGCGGCAAATTATCTACAATGTGTACCAATTTAAGAAAAAAGAAAAAGAAGGAACGATGAAAATGCCATTATCCCAATTACAAGAATGTGTTGCTAAAGAAACCGTTCTAGACAAGCTACTAGTTGAAAATGGTCATGCTGTCCTTCGTCTTCCTTTGTACCACTCTGAATTAAATCCCGTTGAAAATCGGATAGCAGTAAGGAATGTGAAATTTCAAATGGAAAGTGTTAAGCGATTGGCAATGAAGAATTGAAAAAAATTACAGCTGAGAACTCGAAGAAAGTGTGTGAATATGTGGAGAGTGAATATTTAAAAAAAGGAGTGATATTGGATGATGTTACCTTTACAATGACATTATAGTTATTAATGATACTAGTTCGATATGAACGTCATAATGAAATGCGCGTAAAGTTAAACCACGAGGCGTTAGCCGAGTGGTTTATTTACACAAGTTTCATTACGAAGTTCATATCGAACGTGTATCATTCAAAATTTAATCTACGCCAGTCCAAATAGATTTTCTTTGCATAGATTCGATTTGTTTACAATATCAGAAACGTTTTTGTAAATAAAAATTCAAAATTATTAAGTGCCCATATTAATTGATGTTATAGTAACCGCGCTTGTTGATTGTTGCAATTTTTACGTTGACAACGTCAATATTTGCGTTCAATTTTGTGCTTCACATGAGTTCCACAGACTGATGGACTGAATTTAACAAATTGTACAGACTTAATAATTAATGTTTACAATAAATACATGTTGGTAAAGATTTTATAATGAAGTAAAAGTTGTAATTAACTTTCTTTTTGCCTGTTTTTTATTTTAAAATTTTCGTGTTATTATGAGTTCATAATGACACTGGGTGCTATTATGAAGGCTAATGACACCCAAATGAAGATGATAAATATGCCATAATGACACTGGCGTAGATTAAAACATTTAGATGAATTTTTAAAATGAATTTGTCATTAAGTAATCAGAAATCAATGTATGATATATTTGTTAAATAATATTAGTGAAAACAAATTACATGTATGACTGGTTAGTTTATTATAAATGCATACATTCAACATATTCAGCACAAGTCAGGTACACCATTTTTGCTGACCACCTTTGAATGTATACTGGTGAACATCACAAATACATTATAATGGAAAAAAAGAACTTATTTAACTTAATGCTAGATATCACTTTTGCATTGCATTCTAATTTTTGAACAAAAACTTATTTCAGATTATATACCACTGATTTAGTCCTTCTCATATGGAACTAATCACCATGTCTACTTTATGATGTACCTATTGTTTTTTAAGATAACTCGAATCTGTATATATTGATCGAAAACAGAGCAAATAATGAATTAATAATGCATTGTTTTTTTAGATCTCAAACGTGCATGTAAATGAGATCAATTCAGCTAAAGTATAGAAAATAATGAGTAAAGATTTTCAATTAGTGCACATATTATTTACATACAAATATAACGATATCCCGACGCACACCTCACTACCCATTGGAATGAATGGTCTTTTATATATTTATATTACAGTTAAAAATAAAATCATGAAAACGACTAACAATTCTTCGAATGTGTCGGCATAAAACATCATCATCTAATTCGATGTTCTGAAAGTGATGTTGATATTCTTCAACACATAATCGTACTGCATACTTCCAGTTTCCATCTACACCTTTTTCGCCGTTTCGGAAATAAGCTTCCAAAATAAACTTGTCTTGTTCCACAGTAAAAGGCATTATAACCTAAAAAAATTTATTTATGAAAAAGGCATAAAATACACGAATAAATTTACCTTGAAAGTCCTGGTTAATGTATTAATGAGTTTTGAAAAAAACTATTTTATTGTAATACAAATGTAGATAAAGGAATAATTGAAAAAGGAAAAATCTATGTACGTTTATGAAATGCCAATCGAAGTTGAAATAAATATTTGTGCCTAATTTCACTAGTAACTTGGAATAAACTTTTGATAAAAATTCTGTAAAAAGCAGTTTTTTTTCGGTCATTCATTGTTGATATCCCGGTACAAATAATATAATTGATTGTTAATTGAAAAATTAAATCTATAAAGTAGGTATTTAAACAAACATTTAGAGACGTTTGATTGATCAGGATTACCATTAATGATAATTAAAAATAATAAGGTTTTTAAATAAACCATTGAGATAAAACATATTGCATGTGACGTCGCGAAAATGTTATCTTAAGATAAGTAGAATGCTGATGTAGTAGCATGATTTAAACTCTTCGTTAAATTAAAAGGTAAGCATATTTATAGTCACAAATCAACGTGTGATTTAAATGGGGACTTTTTACATTGTTATAGTAAGTAGTTTCGTATAAATTGATTTAGTAAAGGAGGGGGCACGTTTTAAATGTAAAATACCTTTCGGTCAAAATTATCCAAATTTTGATATATTCTAGAACTTGACCAATTGATCAAATGTCTTCATTGCCCGAAAGCTCAAAGCTCAACAGTTTTTGATATACAGGGTCTGCAATATCACTATTTGATACTTTCAATATATCATACTTGATATACAGGGTGACACCAAATATATGTATCTGAAAAGAATTATATGGTGGTATTGTTTTGATATTTTGGTGAATGGAAGTTAACACATATATATGTCCATTTAAATTATTATTTCAAGTTAAGTCCCCTAGACGTCCGTTATACAGAGTGTTTCATTTCTTTAATAGATTTAATTGAGTATTATTATACTTCCTAGTTAATTTTCTGATAACTTAATTGAAATGTCTATATTCAAATAAACTATTTGCTAACTGTATATACCTACATAATAGTCACGATGTGTTTATACTGATACTGGGTGTCCAAGTACATAGGACCAAAGCAATATCTTAAACTTCATATAGGTACGGAAAAACCCGTTAACATAAAAAAACCCTTGCAATTGGATGTCGTTGCGAAATACAAAGCTTTTGGAGATTGACAGATAGAAAGTTAGATGTGCTTCATTTATTATGCTCACTATTTTCTAATAAAGTTTTCAGTAGATTGTTTTGATAAAGAAGGCGCTTGTCGAAGTTCATCTGTATTTTGCAAAACTAAGAAAAGAAAATTCTTTAAGATACTAGTGTCTTCACTGTTCACACCATTGACAGACCGGTTTCGCAGGTCTACCTCCATCAACACTACCGCTTTGTACAGTCATTGGAAATAAGAAATGTTTATGTAGAAAAGTTAATGAACGTATTTTAATATATTAAAAATATCTAAGCTTAATAAGATATCAGTTAACTGAACTGATGAGGCAGAAAACAGTAAATAATTTTTGGTCTTGATATAACCATTGTCATAGAAATCAAAAAGTTGCATAATCAAATGTTAAATGTCTATCACCTCCACATTATTTGCATTTAGTATATGATTTAAAACATCTGTAGAAGGATATTTGATTAGCTCTTGATACCTAGCGTATCCTAAAAACCATAGTACAGCTACCACATGGGAACAAGTACCTAAAGTTCTGGCACCAGTCTTGCAGGTGCAGTAAGTACCTAATATTGGGTTAGGTCCTTCTTCCTCATTATTCGGTACAAATGCAATCCACAACTAGTAACGAGTAGCATTTCTGAGGCGAGAATATATCCTTACCCGTAGTTTTCATCAAATTGATATTGAACCTGGCGGTCCTCTATTTCATTGTCCTGTATATAAGAAGGAGCAAGCTTTAATTGAAAAATACCCACAGTTAACTCTTTAAGATAGTAATGTGACAGACGTGGGAATGAGGGAACGATAATTTCATTTAAATCAACCCATCTGCCCCTTCTAGCGCGTAAGTTTTCCTCCTCAACCCTGGATTGAACAACATTTGGCTCTTGAACTTTTTGAAGAATATTTTCAGCTAGCTCAATGGAAGCATCTTGCATTAAAATGGGTGGAAAATATTTATTTATAATTGTTTCAGCAATTTTAAGAAAATCAGCAATATTACAAATGTGGAGTGTTTTTATCTTAAAGCTAAAAAATTTAAAAATTGACTTTAAGTGCCCATTGCGTGCTTCTACGATCCACCTGGTTTTCGTAACGAGACGACTATCATTAGCCTCTTCTGTGGATAACTGTAGCTGACCTATGGGCAAAAAGACTGGCATTTTAAGATTAATACCTAATCTTTAAAGCTGGAATAGCATCCTAGTACCCGCGGTCGAGAATAAAAATATCTCCTTCATTAAACCATTCACGCATTCCATTCACATCTCTATTAAATTCACTTATAAGTATGTTAGCATCGTGGTTTTCAGAATTTGAGAAATATGGCCCTTGAATGTCTAGAATAAATCCGCTCGGGGCAACAAGCAGAGATGGCTTGATAAGATGTTTACCCTTATAAGTACAGTAGGACTGTCGCAACACTTTAAAACAAGAACTTTTCTCTATTTCTAGATAAGTACAGTCATTATACACTATAACTTGAGGCCCATCCAGGTTTTGATTATATAGACGATTTGCAAAAGGAGTTACATGATTTGCGATGTAGCTGTCTCTTGTTGTAGCAGTAAATCCAATATTTTGCGGTACAAATCTTGTAGAAAGAGATTGTGTAACTAGAGATATAGCTGAACTGGCTTGTTGTCTTGTGGAATAATTAAAAATAACTGCTAAAAAACTATCACTAAGACCTTGTCGTAACTTGCACAGGAATGCTAAGAGATCTTTTTTACTTACATATCTCAAAGAATTTCCTATTCTAACGGGGTCACAAAAGTTGAAAAGGTTATTAAATTGATCTTTGGTTATAGGAGAAACTGCTTTAACACGTTAAGCGCCATGGCGGTCCCTAGGGACCGCTGAGAATGTTTCCAGGCACGGCCACGGCGGTCCATTGGACCGCCACGTCGCACATGAGCTTTGATCGCTGTGCAGGCCAAGGGACCGCTGTTAATTGAAATTTACAATGAAACATAGACCGATATGGCCTGTAGGCGATATTTGGCAATATTGGGTTTGAAAAATAATGACTGTAAAGTTTGTTACTTTATAATATTTTAGGTTGTCATAGGACCTAAATTTATAAATTCAGCGGTCCACGCTTATTAGAAGTTGGACATGTTAGCGGTCCAACAGTTGTAGGTAGAAAATAAAAAGAGGAATAATACATGTTCAACATTTATATGCAAAATATATAAAAAAAATGCTAACAAAAACTACAAATAACAAAATTAGTTATGGTATGTGGCAAAACAATCTAAACAAAATGTGGCTTTCCTTCGCAATCTTCGCAATAGGTAACAACTTTCCGTACCTTATTTTTTCTATCAATCCTTTTTCTTTTGTTCATAACAGCCGTGACAGTATTTACGAACACTGTGGGAGGCCCTTCTTTCTTCCTGAATTCGTGGTTATTTATTTTTCGTTTTTTGCTAGGCCCAGGTGTCTGAGTGTTCTGCTCCTCGTCTGGTGGAAAAATAAGGCACTGTACTATCTCTTCTCGAAATTCAGTGATAGACATCGTGCTTCCGTCGATTTCTTTATAAAGAAAGTGGGCATTTACAATAGCAGTACCTAAAAGGAGCTCAATGGCAATTTTTCTGTACCACTTGATTGTTTTTCTTAGAGGCGAACAGTAACTGGACATTTGGTCAGAAAGATCGATTGAGCTTTTCGCCGCATTGTACTCTACAACCGCTACTGGTTTTTGTACAGGTCCATTTCTACGATTGACATTTACAGTTTCTGAAGTATGTCTGGTCGATAACATAACCACATCCCTCTTGTCTTTCCATTTCATTATACATACTCCTTTGGAATTTTCTTTACCAATAATTTCACCAACTTTTAGCTTCTTTTGGATTTTCCTTTCTGTTACAACGAAGCGTACCAAGTAAATGAGTTTCGCGGTCTAAAAGTTTGTTAGCTAGTTCCACACTAGTGTAAAAATTGTCAGTGACGGCAGTTCTTCCCTTGTCTAATAATTTTTCTGACAATTGCATTACAATTTTTGTAGGAACGGTACAACTAGGGTCCCTTTCTTTTCCTGAATACATTTTGATATTCCAAGTATACCCATTTCGACAACAAAATTTGAAAAGCTTTACATCATATTTATGTGCTTTTTGTGGTATATATTGTTTTATTATCAATCTGTCTCTAAACGGCACCAAGGACTCATCGATACAAAAAAGAGATCCGGGTGTATAGGCATCCTGGAACTTTAGTAGCAAAGATTGAATTAATGGTGCGAGTTTATGTTCGCGGTCGCCTTCGGGACACTTTTCATTATCACTAAAGTGCCACATCTTGAGGAGGAGTTCAAATCTGTTTCGACTCATTACTTCTGATACCACACTAAATCGAAACAGCTTTTTTCTAGACCAGTAATGGCGAATGGAAGATAATTTTACGATGCCCATGTATGCCAATATGCCCAGAAATTTTTAATTTCTTCGCATGTGGTTAGCTCCCATGCATGAAAACGAGATGAACTTTGAATGTCTTCACCAGAACAAAGCAGTTGGGTGGCATAGAGATTTGTTTCATTTACCATTAGATTGATTATTTCCGCGTCAAGAAATAGCGAATAAAATTCGACGGGGGAAGCGTCGACCAGCGCGGCAGCAAGTTCTGGCTTAACTCCAAATTGAGCATCAAAATTGAAGGGCATTTTATTACCTGTAGGATCAGTCCAGTCTACATTATAAACAGCAGGAATCAATTTTTCTTCATCGGATAATTCAAGTTCAACTTCCTGATTTTCAGGTGTTACTAAATCACCTTGATATGAAAAATTAGGGTTTTCGTTTTCTGGTTCCGTCAAACACTGTGCAGAAATACTTAAATAATTTGTCGCAGTTTCCTGATGTTCTGCTTCGAATCCTTTACTTGTAGAAGTACTTGGCTGACTTACCCTAGCTACCAACTTCTTGAGTCTGGGACGATCTATACGTGTCGAACTGTCCGACGAACTGCCTTCTTCATTATTATAGTTGTAGATGGGGTCCATCAAAGAATCAGATGAATAAGGCTCTGAATCTGAATCTGCAACAAAACGTAAGTAAATTTGAATATGCTTGCTTTTGTAAATCAACAGCTCTAAATATAACAAAAAAATATACTTACCTCCATAATTATTTGATTGTTGTGCCATAAAAACCATTCGCTTTCCGCGAGACGTCATATTTTTCAATTGAAAATGTCTAAATCACACGTGTTAAGAAATATATGCGCTTCACACATACCCCATCAACCGCGCAAAGGCAACTAAAACAAAACCGTATGTTACGAGTCGCGTAGACAATCCAACCCCACTTCTGTGTGGCTACACTATGGACCGCTGTGGCCTAGTACAAATAAATTTTAGTGTTACACGTCGGTCCCCTGGGACCGCTAAAAATACTATTTTATTTCCCTAACTAATTAAGTGTTCGAAATAATTTTGGCTTCTGGGTATACAGATCGACCCACAGTAATATTAAAAACAATAAAAACTATTTGGCCCAGCAAGAAAATTTCTTCGAATACACCTTGGCGCTTAACGTGTTAAATTGAGAATCTGTGAAGTTATTTTCGTCTTTGTAAGCCGTGTGGTAGCTTTTTTTCTTAATTTCCTTACGTAATGCTTGTAAAAAAATATAAATCTCATTACCTGCTAATAATGGCCGATTTACATATCGTAAACCAGGGAGCAGAAACTCAAACAGATTAGCATTCTCATCCAAATGAATATTACAGCAGTACGTATTTTCTGGCACGTATCTCTCTCAACAAAAATATTAATTCTACCTTTCATGAATATTTTATGTATATCATTCCCATCATTACAAATGCAGCATAAGTGAGTTGACCTTTGTAGCACATTTAATCGCAAACAATTTGGGTTATTGTCTATTGCTTGAATTTCCCTTACAATAGAAATATTGCAGACATTGCAGATTCGAGTTTCTTCTATTATGACCCGCTCTGGTAGAAGATTTGCTTCGCAGCGACGTGCAGTCACAATTTCCTGCTTTCATGCATTTACCTCACCACTTATTTTCACTATAACCCTATAGTGATGATGATATTATCCCTGAAACTGAAGATGAAAATGAAAGCCACACTAATCAAGATGGGGTAACGTAAACATTAATTGTTATTCTAGTTGAAGTAATTACTTTTTCTATATATAGATTGAAAACGATTTTGATGTCGCCTGTAATGCTCTTTATGAGCGACAACCCTTTTGTAGCTATGTAGAAAGCGGTTTTGATGACAGCGATCAAGATCCAGATTACATTCCTGATTACGAAGATGCCACTAATCATTCATTTGTTACACATAACGTAAATTATATTTACTACACTTAATAGAATTCTTATTGTGCCATATTTCAGAAGCAAAGTATCATCCAAGTGTGATTTTGATATGAACAATGACGTCCCTAATTACTTTTCTGGTTCAGAAGAGCCAAATGAAGATTTACGTACTAAACCTAAGGTAAATTTTTATTTGTGTGACTAATTAAACTTTTGGTTTGAACACTTTTTAGGAAAAAAGTGTAAATAAGATGTCCCCAGAAATTTGCATTTCGCAGTCATTAGCAGTGAATGTAAGTGTATTAAACGCGTTTATATTTAGATTAATTATACTTTATAATTTTTATTTCAAATAAAGGATGAAATATTATTTAGAAGTATTCCAAAAAAGCGCATTTGGAATAAAAAGGATTATTGTTTCTTTTGCGAAACTGATGTCCTAAAATTTTCTCGACATATTTTAAGGCACCATACATGCAAGAAATTCTTTCATTGCAGGTTAAAGATAAAAGAAGAAAACACCTTTTTAATGAACTTCGAAATGAAGGAAATTTTATAAAAAACAATGTAGATGAAAATATTGTGCCTGTATGAAAACCAACTTTTCATGACCCAACAATTCCAACAGTGTCAACTTGCTTACCATGTAAATTTTGCAATGGATTTTACAAAAAAAATATTTAGTTCGACACATACAGTCCTGTCCACATAATAAAAACGACAAGGAATGAAGAGTCAATGCACAATCTGATGGACAGTCTTTGTTGATTGCTTACGAAAAAGATGATATTTTACGAAATGAAGTATTTGGAATTATGCGACCAGATTCAATTTCTTTAGCAGCAAAAACAGACCCATTAATTTGTGAAGTAGTCCGTAGGTATCTAAAGAGCCATCGTAACAATCAGTTTCACATTGTTGCTTCACGTAAAATGAGACAGTTAGGAGCAATGCTGTCAGAAATCAGAAAGAGTATGAAGATTAAAAGCCTAAGAAATGTGTTGGAACCTTCCAATTTTGATTTACTTGTAAGCTGTACCAAATCTCTGGCAAAATATAATTCAGAAACTGAAAGCTATGGTGCTCCTTCACTGGCTGCTAACATGGGTACACTTTTAAAGGAGTGCATTGATGTAGCATACAGTCTTTCAATAAAAAGGTCGAATAAAAAATCAGAAGAATTAGGTAACCTAAAGATTCTGAAAGATATTATCACAAATGAATGGCGTTACGAAGTGTCAACCATTACGATTAGCAACCTACAACAAAAAAAAAATGGAATAAACCTTCCCTTATACCACTAGCGGAAGATCTGAAATTATTAATAGGTTATCTAGTGTCACAAAGTAAAAAATGTGTAACATGGTTAGAATCTAACTAACATGATGGAAACGCGTTTAAAGAATTGCAAGAAGCTATATATGTACAGCTTCTTTTATTAAATCGACGTAGAGTAGGTGAACTACAAAAAATGACACTAGAATCATATACCTCAAATATTGAAAACCAGGTTTCAAATGAATTTGATCACTGCATAAGTGAGAGTGAGAAGTTATTAATGAAATGTTTCAAAAGGATTGTAGTAAGAGGGAAAAGGGGCCGTGGTGTTCCTGTGTTATTCACTGAACAAATGGCACTTAATACTAATTTACTGGTGACTGTAAGACAAAACTTTGTACAGGAGTAAAATATATATATATATATATATATATATATATATATATATATATATATATATATATATATATATATATATAATTTGTCATTGCTACGTTGGTGATCTTCTATTTAAGGTACAGGGTACTCATCAACAATTTCATAATTCATAAAATATGTAATTATTACGTTTATATTACTAAAAATTAAGATGCCTAGGGGTCAAACTACCTACTAATTGCGTCCCCAAATGGAGGTTAAGGGAACGACCTTGCAAATGATCGTAGGTGATGTACGGTCAACACCGAAATATGAGCTCGTGACACTAAACAGCCACTGCTAGCTCTAGATAATACCGTGTCGCGGACCAGTTCACGTGAGGCCTCGCAAGTAGCGAGGATAGGGTTGGAAACCCTGCGTTTCTCTAGCTCGAAACTCACTTTTGTTATACTAGTCTTGAATGACTTCCCTTACTTTAACTCTTTCCTGTCGGAGCTCCCACGCTCCAACTCTAGTTCTCTTCAGGCTACTGCTAATGCTGTGAGGCTTTTTCCTTTTTGATCCTACTCTTCCCAGGGCATGCCGCGTTACGGGCGTATACGGGCGTGACTAACACGTAATCTCCAAGCTGAGGACGGATGAGCTCCAGCCTTGTCCTAATACCGCAACCGCGAGCTGTACTTCAAAGACCCTAGCAGGGCGTGGCTAGGGAACGTTGTGCAGGTAGAGGTTGGGGGCCCCGGCTTAACCACGCGAACCAAGAGTAGACAACATCATCAAAAGTCTGAATCCTAAAGGTCTGGTAGTATACGTGACTGTCCAGTAGAGCAGCAACTACCAGTTTGCACCTCGGAGTACCAGCCGCAACTCCGTTATATTAAGGCACCGTGTGTACAAGTGAGGGCTATTTGTGTACAGGCATCTTTCCCCCTTACTCGTGAGGCTCATATGGAACATGAAGGAAACACAAGCACTCAACCCTCCGACGGGCCAGGTACTGGAGAGCCTACAAAACTGTCTGGTGTAGCTCGGAGGAAGCGTAAGGAGAGGATGAAGGAGGCGGAATCTAAGCTGCTTGTCGGCAGCCTCCTCCTCAAAAAATGAGTAGCCGGGAGCTCTAATCGACTGGGAGCACACACGAACGACTGGAACGCAAAATCGAGACCGGTAAGATGCCAGTGCTTTGCAAGGACCTGCCAAGAAAATTACTACTGGGACCCATAAGGATACCAGGACCCTTAGTGAGGTGACCTCGGACTAAAAATTGCAGTTGTTCAAAAAGAGCTAGAGGAAACGTTAACCGAGGAACAGTCGGGGACGATTATGACCTGGATCCTGGAGAGAACAGACTTTCTGCAAATCAGGGTGGTAGCTCCTAGATTTACAGAGTCTTACCATCAAGGAAGTGTACTGTACACTACGCGCTGACGAAACCTTGCTGGGAGAGCTCCTTAGCGGTGCTAAGGAGGTCGCAAAGCTCCGACTTGTCGAAGCAAAGCACCTCCAAAAACCTATGCGAACGCACATCTGGATCCCAGGGACCTCAAAGGAACAGGAAAAAATCCTGAAAAGCATCGAGATCCACAACGCCGGGCTGGCCACTGGCAACTGGTGGGTGCAGCCAGCTCGCGGCATTTTTCAAAAACTTGTTTCAAACTTGGGCCATTGTCCATCCACATCAGTATGAACGGAAACAATGTTCTACTATAAATACCCTTTCCGCAGCTGTCAGAACAATTTTAACACGACCCTAATGTTATTACCACAGTTATTGACAAACAAGTCACACATATCAAATAGACATCGCCCAAGCCATTCCATGCCTATCATAGTTCGGAACTGTTTATTTTAGCAAATACCGTACCATTTGTCAAATTGACATTAAATTTGAAGGATAGGCTTCAAAAAGTCTGTAGTCTACGCCAATTTGACTGATATCAGCGCCATCCAACAGAAAATCAAGATTTTGACAAAAAAAACTCTCGTATGTGAAAAATCCACGTAGGTTGAATTTTTATGAGACTGCAATGCGAATAAACACTTTTACAGCCTTATTCTTTAAAAATCGTATATAACGATCGTTATATAACGAATTTGTAAAGTGTAAGGAAGCACAACGAAATTTGTTAATTTTCTATTCTGTAACTCGATTCGTTTAGAAAAACCAAGAGCAAACGTTTTGAAAGTAAGCGGCTAATATCACACTATTTATTCTCTTCGTCTATAACCACGTTTTCTTTTTTGTCCAGGTTATGTGATTGATTTGCGCGTTTGTTTTTTATTCTACAATTTCCGTATATGGTTTTATTTGATACCGATTAAATAGTAATAGATTTCATTATAAGTTTTTGTTATGAACGAATAAGTTCAAAGGTAAATATGTAACTAAAGATTGTTATTAATTTTATTAAATACATAAATGAAACGTTTACCTCGAGTAGGATTTGAACCTACGACCTGTACTTTGCTAGAATACCGCGCTAACCAACTGCGCCATCAAGTTTCAAGCCCCAATCGATGTAAATTTTGTATTTATGTATGTAGAACCGACGTAAATTCTAAATATAATAGTAATAGATTTTATTTGATTTGGAGTGGGATAGAAAATTATTTCTTTAAAAACTATTTTCTTTAATTCTTTGCATACTACGAACATAACGTTTTTTATGTTCTTACGTTTTTTGTGCAGAAAACGTTCATCGAAAACAACTCGAAAACAATTTTAAATTTATTTAGACAAGCCAAAACAAAATGAAATTTTGCGGAATAATAAATTTGAACCATCGGATCCCGATGCTTTGACAAAGAGTTGGAGATAGTTGGCCATCAAATTGAATTCTGCTGGAGGATCAGTGAGGTATGTAGATGGTTGGAAGAAGGTTCTCCTATATTTATCTTTTAAACTATCCACTTAGAAATAAATTAAAGTAATAAACCATATTTGTAATTTCACTTCATTCTAGGTGCTGGCCGACTGGAAGAGCCAGGTAAAGAAGAAAGCTAGAGCTATTGCTGTTGAAGGCAGCAGAACTCCTGTTCTAACCGTTTTAGAAGAGCAGCTCATTATACTTATTGGTAAGGTATTAATTTATGGATTGGATGATGTAGCAGAAGGGGGATTAATTGTTAATCCTTCCTCCGACTTTATTATTGATTACATGGAAGATCACTCCATTAACTTAGAAGCAACCTCTCCTACATCGAGCTTTAATGGTTCAGATGTGGAGAATTCATCTAGAGTGGGAGATACAAATACTGTGAAAGAATCACAATATCCAGAAGCTATTCCTCTAAGGAAAATTATCAGTGTGGCTGGAAATTCATCAATCTCAAATGTTATTTCAGCATATAAAAATTATTCATCTAGCACTGCAAAGATACTGCAGTCAATTCAAAAAGAATTAAGTGAAATAGCAAAAAAAAAAAAAATTAAGCTAATTAATGTATTATAAATATAAACCGAAATATCCAAATTTTCCGGATACGAGTATATTACGCTCAGATGAAGAAAACTAAATGTACTTAATTTGTAATTATATATAGGTTACTGAATATAAATTATCATTAATATTGGTTTTATTAACATTTTATTGACAATTATTGTGTATACATCTATTACGAGTAATGGTACCCTCATGATGCCAGGTGTGTTCCACATCTATATTATCCACTTGAACAACAGCAATGCCATCTTCTACTTCGATCTCAATATCTTCGTTTATTCCTTCACTTAAGCATTCACAATACTTGCAGCATTATGAGGTTTACAATGAAGCACTCTTTTAATAAGCAACGAAATGTTGATTTGAGTACACCAATACATCGTTTTATGGGATTCCTGGGCCTACAATTATTACGATCGAAAATGAAACTAAAACGGCAAGTAACGGATGATTAGAGTGTACCGGACTAGCTCGCTGGGACAGAGGGCGCGTTTTTGAATTTAAACATCGCAGATAAGGGAACGTCAAAATTAAAATAAAGTCAAGTAAAGGACGCCAGACAGTTATTAAGACGATATCGGTAAGAATACACCTGCACACACGTAGATAAATCAACCTTCAAGAGTCAAAAGATCTCCCTTACCTTACGTTGGCTACCTCCAGGTGCACGCCAGAGATGCTTCGAAACTT
Organism: Vesta saturnalis; assembly: GCA_036346205.1. NCBI lineage: Eukaryota > Metazoa > Arthropoda > Insecta > Coleoptera > Lampyridae > Vesta > Vesta saturnalis. The sequence continues at coordinate 4,267,728 of JARFJB010001166.1, forward strand.
TAGCTCTAGAACACATCATAAAAATATCCACACGCTCAAATACCAAAATAGCGTAGGCGCAAATCGGCTGTTGAGTTTCAATAACTTCTTTAACTCTATATTTCGTTACGTTACCCCCAGCAACAAAATAATGAATGTTAAATGTTACGCTTAAGTCTTATTAACTCAAATACTAATCATTTTCAAAGCTCTGTCATTAATTGAACTCCAAACTAAAATAATATGACATAAACTAGATAAACGTCATTTAAAATACGTTAAATAACACAAAATATTTAATAAAACTCAAAAAACTGTATGATCATGTATACTTCAATTCCAGGAAATTACCATTCGTTACACTCAACATGAATCAATAAAAATTTAAATCAAAATTTAGCTCCCAATAAATTTTTTTGTTTGAATACTAAAAAAACACCACTTTCGTAAATTATTACTTTCGCTGGTCAGGAGGAGATCACAAATTAACACCATAAAATTCAATTGATTGTTCGTCTATTGTATCTAAATATATCTTAAACAGCACACAGATATTTAGGTTTAGTTACAAAGGTTTGGGTTTGACTTAAAATCTTAAATATTTTGCAGTACATTTAATTAAATAATAATAAAAAAAAAATACCAAAGATATCGCAAATTAAAGCAGTTCGTCAACCTTCAGTTGAGATGACGTGGAAGCATTAAATTCCGCAAAATAACACCAAAACAAACGACTGCGGTTATCCGCTCGTCAACAAATAACCAAGTTTACAAACAAAGATATGATAAAGCATTCGCAATAACGTACCATATTGCATTACCTTCTCCACCGGGCAGCAACGAAAGCAACGGGAACGGCTCTAGGATACCAGCAGGTAATTCCTCGATCGGAAAACTAATGCGGCAATTTCCCAGTCTTAATTTCGACAGCGATACGTTTATCTTAATTGGTCAGGACAGTATATAGTTTATGTACGCAAAATGAGTAGCTCTTAAACACGAGATACTTACACACTTTAATGTGGCAAAAAAGGTTTATTTACAAATTATTTACAGTGATATTTTGGTCTGTTGCAGCTGATTTACGAGGGAAACAAAAGGTTGTGGCTTCACAATGGTTTCTTTCGGTAATATAAATCCGCCTTAAGCACGACGACGATCCACCACAAAGATGCACTTAAATAAACACTTATTGAAGTGTTAGTTAATTGACCTCATGGTCTGTAACTTCAGAATAGATAACCAGGAGGGATGAACGTCTACACAAATATCCACCAAACGGGTGCTTTTAGTTGCAAACAATTTCTCCAAAAGTTCGGTCCTCCAGGTACTCGAAAAAGGCATGCCCCTAGGCTCACAGACATCTCGTACTCATGAAAGTCAGATCGAGAATCCCCGCGCAATTAACCGCGCAAAAAGCAGCTTCTTTCCTTCTTCGTAACATTGCACCATCTCTCTTAGCATGATAAAACTGCTAACTCTGCAACGTGCACGACTCAAGTGCAAATTGTCATCCACAGATTTATTTCTTAAATGATAATGATAATTTCTTAACACTAATAGATTGGGATACAATACTCCGGCAGAAAACGGCGTCAATTACTAAAACGCAATAAACAGAATCCACCAACAGCCCCTGCTTAAACAAGTGAACCAAGAAATGATCCTGCACTTTAAATACGAAATTTTCTTATCTACAACTGCATTACATTTTAACGAAACCTTTTATAAAAATTCACAGGGAAACTAAGTTAGATTCAACTTTAAAATTTCCTACTTCCATTTAATTAATCCACAAAATATACAATTGCCAATTTCAGAAATCAAATCTTAATTGCACACGAAAAGTTAAATTCGAAAACCACTACAACTTAGAAAATCAAATAATCTATTGTTACTTTTAATTGTACTTTGATGAACACAAAAAAAACACCAAGTTTCGTTAGTGTAAACTGAGTCACTAGCAAAAAAATTAATAGAAGGAAACACACACACACACACTATATATATATATATATATATATATATATATATATATATATATATATATATATATATATATATATATATATATATATATATATATATATATATATATATATATATATATATATATATATATATATATATATTTTTTTTGAAGGTTCAAAATAAATAATGGAATCCACATTCAGATCTGCATTAAAATCAAAACGCCATCATAAAATGAAAGCGTATGTAACAGTAGAATTAATTGTGCAATCAAAAGCGGTAAAATTAAAAGTGTAAAAGTAAAAAAAGAAAGTGCCTTAAAAGAGCAATTGTTTTAATTTTTAGTATAACGAGTTAAATTATCTTACCATTAAATCAATGGCACTTTTCACAAAATTTAGGCGGAATCCCAAGAATTGCTTACTAAACAACACATCATTCATCAGGAAGTGGAAAAATGGACGCTTTGGAAGTTGGATGAAGTAGCGGAGCGCGAAAAAATTGCGCAAAGAATTACGTCAACGATATTACCAGAAAAAAATAATTTAAAGAAATCTTTAAGAAGATATGCACTTAAGTTACACCAAAATTCAAATCGCCTACCTCATACTTACAAATCATTAATAAATAAAATTTTTCTTATTTTTACAACTAAACGAACGAAGAACCTAAATTATGGTATATTTTAACACAACTCACAATGGGTCTAGTATACCTATCCAAATATTTTCGCTAAATCTATATTGGTGAGCTGTAACTACAGTGCTGATTTTCATCTAACCATTTGTGGGAATTATGCAAGTTTATTATTCCGTTTCGGGAAAAAATACACTCATCAGTGGTCAATAAGTTTCTAACAAATTGTACATCTTCAGCATGCGACACATCAAATTCTAAACCTAACTCACGCGTACTTATTGATGAATTTTCACAAACTCTATCTAAAATTTGTTCCTCAATTTCAACTCGTACACGAGCATTTCATCCGGAGTTTTTGTTTCCTTTTAAACTTCCATACTCTAACAAGTTACGATGAACGGTTCTAAACGTAGTATAATGTGGATGTCTTCCATTTGGAAATCTTCGTTCATAAAGTCGAGCAGCTGCACGAGCATTGCAATTAGTATTACCATAACATAAATGCATATCAACCAGTTCTCCTTTGGAATAATTCATTTTTTCACAGTAATTAGACACAAACAATGAATTACCAAACATGCGTAAATGCAACTATTTTAGCAAACATAAGATACGTAACTGTCAAATGCAAAGCAATCTCTGATTTATTTAATTTGGTTATTGCTGAGTAATGTAGTCGTTTATGTTAATGCAAAATATTTCAAAAACGGGTGCCTAATCGAATAAATACTAAGTATGATTTTTTTTCAGAATTAAATGTTGAATTTAACAAAAAAATATTTCATCAAAGAAAGCAGGACGTACGTTTTTTCTTTACTTTTTGATTAACTTAATATATTCTACGCCACTGGATGGAGCCAGTTGACTCAAACTCACCTGATTAATTGTATTATATTAGACATTTAGGTGTACTAAATCTCAGTGTAATATCTTTTGTAGTTTTTGAGGAATCTTAAAACATCTTAAAAAAATTATTTTTTAATCAAGCTGTATCTCGGTTAGGAAGCATTTTCAGAAAAGCGTTTATGATAATTTTTGTCTTATTTTGAATCATAGAATCTCCAGTTTTCGTTGGTCGGTGATTTTAAAATACACCCTGTATATATATATATATATATATATATATATATATATATATATATATATATATATATATATATATATACATTGAAGGCTAATCTGAATCACCTAATAAGCAAGTGGTTTGGTTCCAATTTGTATAATTGTTTTCTAAAAAAAATTATATCCGACATATTCCAAATCGCAGTCATATACAGATCCAGGTTGTCTACAAATAATGTATAAAATTTTTAAATTGCTGTCACTTATAATTTGACAATTAAGACTGAAATATCGCTTTCTGTTTAAAAGTGCTAAACGAGGCACATTCACATTATTTAAGTGAGGGAAAATAATTGCAACATGTGTGCAATCAATTATCAATTGTTGAGGAGTAGTGGGAAATTTTACACACTGCCGTAAAAGGTAATTATTAATCATTTCTGTTACCTCTGTTATGCATCGACTGACAGCCGGTTGGCTCATGGAACAGTGGTAATCTTTACTAATACACTTTTGATAGCTTCCATAACAAAAAAAAGTGCAAAACACTTAAGAAACGTAATACATTTGGTATCTTAGAGTTTCGTCTGCCACGGATCATGAATTGCTCTACTTCTAAAAATAGTTGTCTTGCATCATTGTGGTGAAACCTATACATCTTTCTAAATTCTTCATATGGAATATTAAAAGGATATGAGTCATTTCTCAGTTGTCTTTTGTACAAGTGATAATCAATCCTAGAATCCAGAAACCAAAACACTTGTATACAAAATCAATGATTCTATGTTTACCTTCTCTGCAATTCCAACGCTAATCCAAGAAAAAGATCTTCATTAATAATTAGGTAACAAAATACAAAATAAGTATGAATTATGTTACAAGAGTAGAACCGGGGCACCTTCCACCGCCATCTTGGATTTTGACATAACAAGGATGTCCACGTGGGAGACCATATTTTCCACCCTTATTTTTTATGGTTCCTTTTCGGAGGCCTTTTTCAACCCCTAATTATTTTTGTTTTTACAAGGTCACGTGTAGGACGCGTTTTTCTACCCCTATGGTTTCTTTTCGAGGGTCAACTCTTGATGGAATTTTCAACCCTAATTAGAGTCTTTTTTGTACTTGCTCACGTGAGGGGCAGATGTAGGGGTTGGTCTTGTACTTGGGGTTGGTCTTGGAGCTTGGAGCTGGTCCTGGGCTTGGGTTAGGTCTTGGACTTGGACTAGGTCTTGGACTTGGACTAGGTCTTGGGGCTGGGGCAGATGTAGGAGCTGGTTTTGGGCGTGGATTTGGGCTAGGTCTTTCAGGCAATTATAGGTCATTTTGACCTAATGAGGGTTAGCATTCTGATTTAAAAGGATGTTATTTAGTCTATTTAAACGAGGTTGCTGGTAGAGTATCTGTCAGTATCGTTTAGCGATTCAAGATGGAAAGTCAGTTTAAGCATCCCTCGGGTTGTGGGAAATCGTACTTTATCGTGGATTTTCTAAAAAATATCGAAACTGCCTGCGATACAGCTTTTGAAAAAATTATATGGTTTTACAGTGAGTGGTAGCTTTTATTCAAAGATCTCTCTGTGGAATTTCAAAAGGGTTTACCTGATATGGAACAGTTTGACGGGGAAAAGCCTGTCTTAATAATAATTGACGATCTAATGCGCGAGACTAACGGTTCTGTGGTTGATATTTTTACAAAGGGTTGTCATTATCGAGATCTAAGTGTGCTTTTCTTAACACAGAATATATTTCATCAAGGACGTGGACAGCGGGATATATCTCTCAACGCACATTACATAATTTTGTTTAAGAACCCACGTGACTGAGCCCAGATACAGCATTTAGCAAGACAGATTTCGCCGGACAACCCAACACTTTTAGAAGCAGCGTACCAAAATGCTACTTCAAGCCCGCACGGATATTTATTGTTCTATTTAAAACAGAATACACCGGATGTGCTACGTTATGGAGCAAACATATTCAGGCCTCAAGGTATCTGCCAGGTATACATAGCGAAAAAAGGGTTTAAGTCTCACAGTCATAAAGACTACATCACATACGATGGCTGACGTTTTAAGAGAGAACACTGATATCCTGCATGTGTAAGTCAGATTAAGTAAAAGTCAACGTGACGCTTTATTGAAATGTTTGGATAGTAAGCAAGTAGAGTGTGCACATAATATTTTAAAAGGTTTTGTATCTCTGTCAGCTGATCAGAAGCATCGACTCTCGCAACATAAGCACACTTTAAGACACTTGGCATAGAGAGGCGAATCTATAAAAAACAGTTTCTTGTACAGAAAGGTGGTGCATTTCTACCACTCCTGTTAGGACCATTACTCTGCGGAATCCTAGGTAATCTGTATCAATAACCATGGATCAACGATATGGGTAAAGTTTTAAAAACCAAAATGACCGACCATGACAAATGACAGCAGTACAACCAAGTTCTTCAAAGGTATCCACACTTTTCCGTTCGTCAGCCCACCAGAATAACAATCAGCGGTGACGCTGTTGCTGATGATATTAGAGATTTACCGCAACGCAAAGGTCTGACAGATGACGAGATAGTATCAACGCTTCCGCCTTCATATAAGAGAAAAGGCGCGGCTTTGTTACGTGTATTGAATACGAGCAGCGATGTTTTTTGGGATAAAAGAGGAACTGTCACAATAAAAAGCGAGATCATACCACATTCCAACATTATCGCTCTGGTTCACGAAACGTTAAGAAAACGAAAAACTACAAACCCGCGCGGTTGGCGTCAGTTTGCGACGTACATTAAAGAGATAGGTATACCACGAGGGTTTATCGGAAATGCGCAAAGGCATGATGTTTCTGTATCACCCATCGTTGAACGAACCCTCACAACAACAACTATAGGCGAGAATTACAATGCTGATAGTGAAACGTGGGAAACACCGAGAAGAATCTCTCAAAGAAGAAGAAGAGGAATTTCACTAGATTGGGATTCGTGGCGGCCATAACATGGATGCTGTATACTATGATCTCGCTCACCCAGCAGGGTTCGCTGGTATAACACCTTGGCTGCAGGCACAGGAAGCTTATACGGTACATAAACCACTCAGAAAAAAAGTTTCCACGAAATAAGTATATTGTGAGTAACCTTTACGAGTTGTGGCAAGCGGATCTTTGTGATATGCGAACTTTAAGTAAACACAATAGTGGACACAACTACATACTAACGGTAATTGATGTATTTAGCAAGAGGGCATCGGCGAGAGCACTTATAACGAAGACAGCCTCATCTGTAATTGAAGCATTCGCGGATATTTTTAAGGACTGGGACAATACTCCGGCAAATTTACAGACGGATAAAGGCAAAGAGTTTGTGGCGAGCAGTGTACAAAACTTTTTCAAGAAACAAAATATCAATTTCTATGTAACAAATGACCCTGATGTAAAAGCATCTGTAGTTGAAAGATTTAATAATACATTGAAAACAAAGATGTGGCGGTTTTTCAGTTACAAAAATGCCTACAGGTATATTGATGTACTCGAAAGACTTGTGAATGATTACAACAATAGCTCTCATTCAAGTATAAAGATGGCCCCCGCGGCTGTACACGATGAAAACATTTTGGAAGTGTAGAATAACCTGTACGCGAAAGGTTTGGGTCCAGTACGCCATCCTAAATATAAAGCCAGTGAGCATGTCAGAATCGCCAGAACTAAGTACACGTTTGAGAAGGGATATGAAATGAATTTGAGCGAGGCAGTTTTTACAATTAGTGCGGTGGTAATCCATCTTAATAACGATCCTGTTGAGGGTGCCTTTTACGAAGAAGAATTGCAAGTTGTTACGGTTGATAAAGATACTCTATTCAAAGTCGATAAGATTCTAGCAGTGAAGGGCCGTGGGCGATATAAACAATACCTGGTCAAGTGGATACAGTGACAAATTTAATAGCTGAGTGTTAGTTTCGCAGTTGAGAGATATGTAAAAATGGAGTTTTATCTTACCTTATTGAGTTTTATTACGCTGTAAGTGCAACAGATAATTTATTATAGAATAGAGCAACCTGGCGAGAACGTGTTAGAAACGATATTAAAAATGCCGCATAATATTTTCAACGCGACAACGAGAAGATCATTTATATTGAAGATGGCTGGTACGTGATACTATTCACTTCGGGAAATTATGCCAACATAGAAGAAATTATCAGCGAACTAAATAACCATGTACTAATAAGTCGATTGCTAACAATCGAATATCATAATCTAACTAAGCGCCTCACTACGAAACTAAAAACTCAGGTCTCGCTATTCGGATTCTGATAACGTCTAGCCTTACAATTGGGTTATCGCCCGTATCAGAACATAGCTGTGGAACCAATACCCCCTCACCCCGCTAGTATATGGATAGGATTACCAACTCAGATGTTTGTTTGTTGCGACATCGTTGAACCGCAAATTGTGGGTGATGTTTTATCGCCGCTTATGCGTATAATAAATATTACTTCAAAAAACTATGCTTACGGGAGTCATAAAGTGTGGTTCTTCGCCCGCACACTACATAACGGTAATGACACGGGAATTTGAAAACATCGAGATTAATATAAAAACAGATACAGGTGCAGCAATGCCATTTGAGTTTGGAACGTCGTGTCTGGAGCTGCACTTTAAGAAAGTACAATAATGGTTTGCCCTTATCAGCAATATTACATAAATCAGGTCGGTAACGGTATCGGCTCTATCTACAGAGGTGTGCCATATCAACGTGGTCATGGAATAGGGAGCTGGTTAGGTGATATATTTAGAAGTATAATACCATTATTTAAGCCTAGCGCAAAGGCTATTGAAAAATAAGCTTTTACAACGGCTGCTAATATTCTTGGTGACGTCATAGAGGATCGACCTATTAAGGATTCGTTTCAAGAAAGACTTCACGAGGCAGGTATAACCCTTAAGTGTAAAGCCGACGAGAAAATCGATAAAATGATGGAGGGTTCGGGTTGTAAAAGAGTACGTCTGTTCGATAATAACCAGTCTCTATCGAGAGCTGGTACTAAGATGAAGCCTACTTACGACGATATATTTTCAAGATAATGGCTTTTCTACATGCCCAATCGTGTGAATGAGTCAAGTCTGAATTGGATTTGTTCGCCTTACCGTCGACGCAGACAAGTATCGAGAGTGGTGAATGGATATTTTACAAACCCTTATCAGCTCTGAACTTACTTAAATCAGAAGACGGTGTCACAACCAAACAACACCTACGCCTACCGTACATATATCGAAACGCTGCTGAATTATGGAAAGGAGGCCAAGAGTTCACATCTAGGATGTACTTTATGGCACAATGATACAGCTGGACCGATGAATACACTAGGAAACGCAAATAACGGTTTCTCAAAACGTCAAGCACTTGCGGCTACCGGGAAACAGATAGAGATGATTGGTCACGTGCACTCGGATTTGTTTAATCAAGAAAAGTTTCTCATAAGTGGTGTTGAGTTAAAGGCTAAATTTTTACGATCAAGAGATACTTTTAGCCTAATGGCAGCGCTCGCTTCAAATAACAAGTCGCGAATTATAGACGCTAGTTTACTGGTGAGACGTATACGAATCAATCCAACTATTCTAATTGCGCACGCTAAAGCTTTAGAAACAACTGCCGCAAAATACCCTGTTACAAGGACCGACGTAAAAGTGTTAACTATACCTGCAGGCATGCAGCGAAAATCATTGGATAATGTTTTCCTGGGTCAGTTACCTAAACGATGCATCGTAAGATTGGTAGCAAATAAAGCCTTCAACGGTGATTACCCCTCAAACCCGATCGATTTTCATCACTACAATATTAACTACATGTCGTTATATATTGACGGGCAACAAATTCCATCGAAGGCCTTACAACCAGACTTTACAGCTAATGGTTTATACGTAAGAGCGTAACACACCTTATTCTCTGGTACGGGTATTCAATTTTTTAATTAAGGTAACGATATACGAGAGGTGATTACCCCAACGGCTACTGCTTAATGGCCTTTGATCTAACACCTGACTTGTCTGCAAACGCTAGTACGCACTGGAATTTAGTTAGTAACGGCTCGCTTCGACTGGAAGTCGGGTTTGAAGAAGCGCTCACCGTAACCGTTAACTGTTTGGTGTATGTAGAATTCGACAACGTGATCGAGATCGATAAACAATAGAACGTCGTTGTGAATTTTAGCTGTTAAAAGTGGTAGCTCTAACCTGCGATCTTCAGTGTACATCAGCAGCCGAAAGAATATGGACGCATACTTGTACGTACAAGGGTTTAGTGGTGTTAACAACGCATTCATACCGAAAGAAATAGCCGTGGTTACAGATCATGGCCGTTTATCGTTAATGCTAATAAAACCACATCAAGGTAACTTTATATCAAGATCCATGTCACAACAGATAAAATTTTTGGAGGCTAATTACCATGGGCTGAAATGGTGGTCGGGTCATGTACACTACAACAATTTCCGTGAGGAGTTGATGAGAGTGTTGCGCCCCTTTAACAAAATTCACGTTAAGGGCAGTGAAAAATAACAGTTTTTAAGGTTTCTTAATAAACCAATAGTAAACCTGGAGGAGGCTGGTTGCCCGTCGATTAAACAATTGAAAAAGGAAGCAAAAGCATATAGCTGTTTAAACCGTAACATCACTGGGCCTATGTTTGCAATGGAAAACGCCTTACTACAGCAAGACTGGACGCACACCAATTCCAAAGATGTATGCGGTACAAGTGTTGAGATGCTTGAAATCGATCCCCAGCCACAAGAAGAATGTGTTTCGGCTTGTATGTGCTTCTAATCAACTACCGAGACACGCACCTAGGCGTGCGCAATTATCGTAAGCACGGATCCTGCAAACAAACCAGGTCAGCGTTGGACCGCTGTCTACATTGACGAGAATGGTAATGGGGAATATTTTTATTCCGTTGGACGAGCTCCGCAAGGATATCATTTACGTTTCCTCGAGAAAAATTCCAGATGCTTCCATTACATTAAAACAATACTGCAAGATTACCATTCGGATGTGTGTGGACTTTATACGTTAATGTTTCTATATTTTAGATTACATAATTTACCTATGTTTGATTTTGTAAAAAACTATTTTAGTACATGTTTAATTGTAAATGACGAGATAATCAAATTATTGTTTAACACCTGTTACCCAACCATTCTATTCTGATAAATAAAGATATTTTTTAGTACCTTACTTTTTTAATTAAGAATTGCGTAATACCTACTGTTTTTTTCTTTCTTTTTAATTCAGCATGTGTGTTTTTAAAAATCGTGTTACAAAATTTATTATTTAGTGTTTTTTAAAAGAAATTATGTTAACCATTCGGTGTTGCTAATCAATTTTTAGACTATTAAATTTAACAGGATTACACAGTAATTAGCTGAAAGTAAACATGAACATTGGTTTCTTGCTACATATTTTTGTGGAATTTAAAACATGTAATTATTACTTTCCAAACATTTAATGAGGTTTTTTTTAAACAATTTGCATGTGTATGTACAGCATTTTGTTCAAACCGCTTTGTTATTAATTATTTTACGAGAACGGTAAACACGAGATGCTGTAAGCGTGATAAAGATAATGAGGTTGTTTGTATCTTTATGTAATTATGGGAAATCAATAGCAGTTTTTACATCAATTATTCATAAAACCTGAAAAACATAGAAAGTTGTTTTTAGTTTGATTAGACGAGTAACAGAAAACGGGTACCACTCGTGAATCAGTCCCTCAAAAATGCTCCTTCAGTACAGAGCTGGTAAGTGTGCTGTTAAACCTTTATTTATTTACTTGTAAGGATTTTTAATTACAGCTTTAAAACACATCTAATCTATACGTAACAACACGTGTCTTTAAAGTATTAAGATGTACAATATACAGCAATTTAACGAACGGTTGGATATGAAACATATTTCAATGCAGGTAAAACTATGTTTTAATATTCGTTTTAGAAAACAATATTGTAATAACTGTTATGTAATTAATTAACTTAATAAAAATTTTTTGTTTCATTAGAGAATAACCCCAATGTCAGTAATTTTTTTTTATAACTCACTGAGAATTTTTTTAAATTATGACATTTGCAATAAAAACAAGTGTTCCATAATTAAATTTTCCTTTCATTCAAATTACCCCACACGTAATCAATCCATAACACAAGTGCTGCCTTACAAGAACCTCCTTATTAGAAATACAATGTATAAATAAATTTCTCGTATAGGTAAAAGATCATCCAAACGTACCCAATAGCAGATGACTATTTTAAAACAACAGGATCGACAATTTTAATAATAATATCTTATTAGGACAATTATGCAATTTCCAACATTGTATGCGTGTTCGTTTGCCTAACCTCCAGGGGTAATGCTCTTAATACATCCAAAAGGACCTTAATTAGGGTAAAGATTACCATAAAAAATCCTACATCTGCCCCCAGCCCCAAGACCTAGCCCAAGTCCAAGACCTAACCCAAGCCCAAGACCAGCTCCAAGCTCCAAGACCAACCCCAAGTCCAAGACCAACCCCTACATTTGTCCCTCACGCGAGCAAGTACAAAAAGTTGCTGTCAAAAAGACTCTAATTAGGATTGAAAAAGGCCTCCGAAAAGAAACCATAAAAAATAAGGGTGGTAAATATGGTCTCCCACGTGGACATCCTAATGACGTCAAAATCCAAGAGGCGGAAGGTGTCGCGCTTCTACTTACAAGGAGTAAACTGTTACATTAATAACGTTACCTTTCCTTTAACGACATTTCAACAGCTTTCGTTACGTTTCGAACGGTAAAATAACGATAGTTGTTGAAAATGTTCTTACAGAATAGTAATAACGATTATCGTTCAATTATCGAAAATCGATATTTAAACGATCGTTTTGAAGGTAACGAAAGTTATAGAATACGGGTGTAGTCTACATACAACATTTGATAATAAAAAATTAATTTTGAAGAGTTGATTAAAGAAAACTTAGCAGATTGGTACAAAGTATAGCTAAAACTAAATTTTTAATGTTTTTGCACTTTGCCAATAAATTTATTACCTGAAGGTTACAGCTAATAAATTTAAGGTTTATTTTTCTTTAGGATATGTTACAGAAAGGTGTTTTCCACAATAAAGTTCCTTTACAACTGTAGAGAACATACTTTTTATTGTTATTTTAAAACTTGCTATACTTTATGAGCTATGATTCATGAAAACAAACATTTAACCTGTACTTACTAATAAAAATAAAACATGAAATTGAAACAGATGTAAGGTATTGTTAAATTTATTAGCATTAAAAGTTTAGTATAACGTACAAAATGTCAAGTATGCAAATGTTTGACGTTGATTCTTATTAAATTCACAGTATAAGAAATTAGAACTATTGATATTAGTACTTGTATTAGTAGATATTGTAATATTCATTATCAGCTCAACCTTATAAATAGATAAGAACTGTAATGGTGGATCGCTTTGCAATGCTCTATAGTAGTTACGTTAACTGTACATGGAATAGGGAATTGCTTATCTATGCATAGATATGTATAACGTGACAATACTGCAAAAAAAGAAAAATTTAACTTTTGATACACAAAAATGTAAAGCGCCAATTCGATTTATCTTTAGTCCCAAACGTGATCATAAAAGCTATTCAATCTCGTATTTATGAACAGAATCACGTCTGTTGTATTACGGTATTGAATGTTTGTGTTACATGGTTTTCATACACATATACTTTATTATTTTTTGCGTATGGTATGTCATTAATTGTGTTTACACCATTTAATGGATTAATGCAGTCTTATATTAAATAAGCGTAAAATAACTTTGTATCTTTGTTTATTTTTATTATACTAAATGTAAGGTAGATAGCAATAAAGCAGTTTAACTCTGCTGTTACCTTCGGGTCTATATGACCCGAAATCAAATTGTTTTTTAGATAACTTTTTTGTTTATTAACCCTGCATCACTCGCGCTATGAGCGTTTCTCTCACACTCGCCAAGAATGTACAAATTATATGAATAGTTATGCGCATATGCTGTTACCCCCACTTCTAGCTGACTTTCTGTCTGTCCTCGGCGGCATTCTTGAGTTGGCGCCTTACTCAGTACAGATTTGTGTTAGTACCGGGTACTTGTCAATGGTCTGTCGTTCACCGTGAGACTTTCTCTCATCGCGCGAGTTTTAACGTTGATATATTTGTTTTTGGTTGGTGAAAGATTTGGTAAGAAAGTTTGCTTTTTTCATTATATAAAATATGTTCTATTGACGTAGTGACATATTCTAGATTGTCAACAATGAATAGGGGTCAAATGCTTGTCGAATTAGCGAAAATTCGATATGAAGAAATTCAAAGAGAGGAGATGTTAGTCAATATACCATGGGCAGAACAAGAAGAACCGCAACAACAAGAAGTCATGGAAGACGAGGGGCGAGAGGACGTCGAAAGTGATGCTCCCAGTCAACATAGTGAACAGAATACTGACTCAGAACAATCTGATGAAGAAATTGAAAATTTGGTTTGTGAGATTCCTGATAATCCAGTATATAGATCGATACATCATTATACTGGGAAAGACAAAACTTCTCAATGGATGGCTCATCCCCCCCCGACCTAACGTACGAACACCCAGAAAGAATATTGTCACTCACCTTCCTGGAGTAAAAAATATTGCAAAAAATGCAATGACTGTGGAAACATGTTGGGGATTATATATAACGGAACAAATGGTTGAACAAATAGTAAAATTTACAAATATCTACCTTGCGAAAATACGAAATAACTATACCAGAGAAAGAGATTGCCGGGACACAGATCCAATCGAAATATATGGTTTTATTGGCCTCCTATACTTAGCTGGAGTACGGAAGGCGCAATATCTGAATACAAAAGAACTTTGGAGTGATTCGATATTTGCACCTGCTTGCTTCAAACTAACGATGTCAAGAGAACGATTTCATGTTTTAGCAAGAGCATTGCGATTTGACGATATCAATGACATAATTTGGCTCCCATTCGAGAAATATTCGAACAGTTTGTATCCAAATGTCAAGAAAATTACCAAGTAGGAGAGTACTGCACAGTAGATGAGATGTTAGAAAGCTTCAGAGGACGTTGCAAATTCCGTCAATATATAGCAAACAAGCCGGCCAGATATGGCATCAAAATATATGCCCTCGTAGATTCCAGGATGTTTTATACCTGCAATATGGAAATATATGCAGGAAAACAGCCCTGTGGGCCTTTTCAGTTTGACAACTCTGCATATGCGGTTGTAATGCGCATAGCAAATCCCATATTGAATACAGGTAGAAATATCACTACCGATAATTATTTTACATCGGTGCCGTTAGCCAAAGAATTACTTGCTAAGAAGACAACTCTTGTTGGTACCCTGAGGAAAAATAAGGGGTAAATCCCACCAACATTTATAAATGTAAAGAGACCTGTGCGTAGTACCATGTTTGGTTTCCAGAGGGACATCGTATTGTTGTCATATAAACCAAAACCCCAGAAAAACGTGTTGATGTTGTCTACGTTCCATTCTGGAGACTACATAGATCCTCAGTCTGGCGAACTGCAGAAACCTGAAGTCGTCACATTTTACAACCTAACTAAAGGAGGCGTTGACGTAGTTGACGAGTTAAAATCAACATATTCTGTTTCTAGATTTTGTTGCCGATGGCCCCTTCGAATTTTTTTTACAATTTTGGACGTTGAGGCTATAAATTCCAATATCGTGTATAAAAGTAATACCGGTGTTATTGAAGAGCGTAGAATTCATCTGAATAAGCTGGGGGAATTTTTGATCAAACCACTGTTAGTTAGGCGTTCATCAATCAAGTCATTGCCATTTAAAATGCGTGAAATGTTGAGAGACTACTTGAATTTGCCCCAGCCTCAGATTGAACAGACTACAGAAGCTTCCACAGCATTTTGTGCATTTTGTCCAAGAAGAAAAATAGGAAGTCAAAAACGATGTGTTAGCTGCAATGTTGCCATTTGTACAGAGCATACCACCTTCACGTGTCCAACATGTTGTGGCGTAAACGGTGACAGTGATGCTTCAAATGATTAGAATTGTCAATTATTTGTTATCTATTTGAATTAATCTATGCCATATATTCACTTAAAAATACATTGTTTAGTTAATTTCATTATACCTATAAATGTATTTCTGGTTTTTACAAAGTACTGATAGGGCTAAGTTTTTTAATTCGTTTAAAAAATAAAGTATTTGGGTTCATGAATGAGTTCGTTTCATTGAAAAAAAAAAAAACGACTACATCCAAACAATTTTTGAAATGATAATTGTGTGAGAAAAATGCTCACGCGCGAGTGCTCGCGTAATTTTTGAAGGCGCGAGTGATGCAGGGTTAATATCTAAACTTCGTAGTTAACGACTTTGTTTCTAATCCATTGAAGAATGAGGTGGCTTGTTTGTTTTAATAATTTTTTTTTCCTTATTTTTTAAACATGATTGTTACATTGATGTTCCTCGGGTCATTATGACCCCAGGTTGTAATACATTAGTAGGACGTATAAATTTGTATTCCCAATTATTCTATATTGAAATTTGAGGATAGATAATATGCATATCATCACATGCTTGTTCAAATTTACCTACAGGTCTGTAGCCGCGTGTGCAAGTCGAACAGGAACAAACTTGAAACTTGCAGCAGGTATAAATATCATATCGCACTATGCAACCGACAGTTTTGTTTTTTACGTTGCAGAGTAAAGTGCGGTTTGTTGTACGTACTACTAATTCTTCTAAAGTGCTGAAATAACAATTAATGGCAAAAAAATATCCTAGTGGTGAAGACATAGAAAAACTTATTGTCAATTTGAGTCACATTAGTGACGATGAAGCTTCCGGAGATAAAGATCATATCAGTGAAGATAGTGAATATGAACAGTCAGACGATGATTTCTTCGACAATTGATGCTCAATCGGTTCAATCTAAAGATAATGCTATAACTTGGATGTTAGATCCATTTCCTCAATCAGGGGTGCAACTAGTGCAAATATCATAAAAGTCGCTCCAGGTCCAACTAGATACAGCAGTGCACGAGTCCAGGATGTAAAATCTACATTTCAGCAATTTTTCAATAGTTCTCTGGAAAATATAATTTTGAAAATGACTAACATCGAAGGTCGTAGAGTGTACGGTGACAGGTGGCAAGAATTAGGTGACATTACGTTGCAGGCGTACATAGGTTTGTTACTGTTAGGAGGAGTTTACAGATCGCATGATGAATCTATGAATCTACCAGAAGTTTGTGGAATGCAGAGACAGGCAGACCTCTTTTTCGCGCAACAATGTCGTTGAAGCAATTTTATTATATATCGCGCGTTTTACGGTTTGATAATAAAGAAGATCGTCAAGAAAGAAGGATACGGGATAAGTTGGCTCCTATTAGAGAATTTTGGGACAAATTGGCTGAAATACTACCAAAATTGTACAATCCTGGGCAAAACGTAACTGTGGACGAACAGCTGGTTGCATTTAGAGGTCGTTGTCCATTCAAGCAGTATATGTGATAGTGATAGTGATAGTGCAAGTTATTATGCTTTAGAAGTTCACGTATGTAGGGGAAAACCACCTGGGGGAAAACCTGTGAAGGATCAGGGGCTGAGAGTAGTTTTAGACTTACTTATGGACTAAGACGTCAGAACGTAACTTGTGACAATTTCTTTACATCGTATAAATTGGGTCAAATGCTTCTCAAAAGAAATCCTACTATGTTAGGGACTGTCAGGAAAAGCAAGCCTGAGCTACCTATCATGGAAGTAACTAACGTTGTGCATAGTTCCAAACTTTATTTTACTAAAGATACCGCACTTGTGTCTTATATTCCAAAAAAATACAAGAAGGTCATTCTAATGAGTACGTTTCACAACCAGAAACAAATAAGCGACAGAGAAGACAAAAAACCACAAATCATATTGGATTACAATTCTACCAAAGGAGCAGTTGATACATTAGATCAGCTAACCGGTGCATACACATGCAAACCAAAAACAAATCGATGGCCCATAATCTTATTTTACAACATTTTAGATACCAGCGCCTATAATGCTTTTGTCTTATGGCGCGAAATAAATCCAGACTGGAATAAAAATGTTTTGTTCAAAAGAAGACTATTTTTGGAACAACTGGGCAAGCAATTGGTAAATCCTTACATTTTGTCCAGAAAACATCTTCCCCGTAATGAACAAGCAGCTGAAATTGTAACAGCTATTCAACAATCATTGGTGGAAAATTCTACCGCACCTCCTCCTGGAACTAGCAACAAAAACAAACGAGCACGCTGCAAATTTTGCCCTTCTAAATGTGATAACAAAACTAATATGACCTGTATTAAGTGTAAAAAATATTTGTGTAAAGAACACGTGACCTATTATTGTCCCGACTGTAAGAAGTAGTGGATCATATCAATTATAATTAATTATAATTATAAAAAAAAATAAAACGGAATAAAAAATGTCTAATAATTATTCAACATTTTTTATTCCGTTTTATTTTTTTTTATTTAAACTTGGTTGAATTTATTGTAAGATTCACGTTTCATATAAAAAACATTGCATTAGAGATATACAGTTAATAAATGTATAAAAATTGTTGTTATTTTGGTTTTAATTCATATTTCAGGAGTTCGGGTCATTATGACCCGAAGGAGCACAAGTGTATAGTCTTGACGAGAACAGCAGGGTTAATTACGCTAGGTCTCTTAATCGACTCAATCCCCCAACGATATGGTTCTTGTTATTTATCACGGTCTAAAAAAAACATTTAGAAAGGCTTATGAGAAACATGAAACGGGTGCAAAAATAATTAAATGTACGCACCTAAAGTATGCACAGCCATTCCAGTACAATGAATCTTGAATCGCAATACCCCACTTGTGACCCATCATTGGAAAGCGGTTGTCATTCAGGAATACGCCACACATTTGTTTTTTAAAATCCGATGACATTTGCCCCAAAACTTTTTACTAATACAGTTTTAACGACATCTTTATTCCTTATAATAATCGGCTTCGGTCAGCTTGCTTTGGAAAAATCTCGGGAAGGTAGAGTTGCATCCCAAGCAGAGGAGGTAGATTTTTTACCATCCAAGTTGCATCCCATATCCGTCCGAATTGCATTCATCGACCCATTTTGTTTTAGCACAAAACTTAATATATTTTTGGATAATAATAGACAGCGCTTTCACATTAACTTGATATGAAGTATTGTGATATCGAAATAAATATAAAATTCCGGCATGGGGGTCGATGTTTTATTATAAAGAGAGGCTAAATCACAAGTTGGCTACCGATAATATGAGTGTTACAGTAGTCTTTATCTAATCTAAACTAGTTAGCAATTACCTTCTTTCGAGGCAGGATGCAATTCGGATGTGACCTTTTCTTGGTCAGGTAAAGGTTATATTTTTGGGATGCAATTCGGATCGCGCCAGAAAAACATTGACAAACTTTGATTGTCACTTAATTCTAAAAGTGTAGTCTACAGTTTAGAAGAAAGGATAGAAATTATTTCTCTTTATTATGAGAAGAATCGTTCTGCTATTACTGCGGGTAGAATATTTAATAATAGACATTAAGGAGAAAATACATCTCATACGTACATTTCGAAATTGGTCCCCAACAACCTGACAGGAATGAACATATTCAAATTGCCGTACTGGATCATGTGGGACTAAACCGCAGAGTAAGTACTCGTCAGTTATCACGTGATACTGGAGTGTCCCAGTCATCGGTGTGTCGAATATTAGAATCACAAAAATTTCATCCATACAAGATCTAACTTGTGTATTAACGCAATGAACATGACGATGACGCCAACTGGAAGTCTGTGACATTATGACTCGATATTTGATGGTTAGCCCGAACTTACTATAGAACATTTGTTTTTCCGATGACAGTGCTTTCTTGTTAAATATCGACATCATTGCAGATAATGGAGCGATAGCACACAGTATGCTGAAAAGTTAAAAATTTGGGCAGGAATTTTTGGCAGGTTACCTTATGTTCGTTGCACTTAATAATTATTTTATACTGAAGATAAATATTTATTAATTATTGTAACATTTCAAGTAATAAAATAACCGATTTAAATTTGTTGGAGGAGCATATTGAACCCATGAGGTCGTAGACAACTGAAAATGACCACTATTATTCCGAAGTTCATACTCATTTTCAACAAGATGGGGCTATACCATACTATGCTGTTGCAGTTAGAGAGTTTTTAAACGCATCGTTTCCAGGACAGTGGGTTATTTTGTTGTATTGCTCAGATTTCGATAAAAAATTTATTAGTTTGAGATCGTCATAGAAGCGGCAAATGTCATCGGATTTGAAAAAACTAACGTGTGGCGTATTCCCCATGACAATCGATTTTCAAGGATGTGTCACAAGTGGGGTATTGCCATTTAAGGTTTTAAGCGCCCCCAACTCCTGACTAATAACAAACAAAAGTGATGCATATATGGAAATGTCTCCCTTAAAACAAAAATCGGCCTGTCCCGGATTTCTTCAGTGAAATCAGTTATATAACAGGTACTCGAATAAGGAGCTATTCGCTGACTCACCCTGTATAATATTTGGTGTGGAACAGGACACGACCTTCCAACCTACAAAATGAAAATTAAAAAAAATGAGATGATTTTAGTAATTCTCCTAGGATAATTATGGAACCTCTTTTATAACAAATTCATTACGAAAATAGGCAACATTATAAAGACAAAACCAATAATCTGTGTCAAACAAACCTTTTAAAGTTCATGGCACATAGAGGTTAATAGACATCTAGATTAGCGTTTTCAATCATAATTATCTAATTTTTGCACTTATTTCGCTTTATATTAGGAAACCTTATAAAGGAAAGCCGTGTAAAATTAAATTTTCTTTAAAAAATTTGTCTACACATTTTCTTAAACTGAATTGAAAAACTTAGAACTAACAATTCTCCGGGACGTTTACCGGTCGATGGCCTTAGACCGGTACAACCCATAATGTTCGTGATATACTGTTTTTTGGACCATAGTATTAAATTTACCACAATTGAAATTATTTCATTTCTACTAAATAAACGAAAAGTCAAAAGTGACGTTTTAAAAAGAACTGTCCAAATATTTTGCTCTTATTGTTGTGAAATATAGGTAGTATATATATAATTTTACGTTGGTAAGTAAAAGACGTCGGTAAGTAAAATCTTACCGACGAGTTGGGCCTCGCAACCAGCAAACATATCCTACTGTCTTGGAAACAGATATGGTAAACAAACGAAAAAGCTCAATCGTGCAAAGAGAATTTCTTTGCCGTTAAATTACGTGCAGTATAAAAAATTGCATAGAACATAATCAATGTATACGATTAAGGTCTATGTATTGGTATTCATATACCTTGGAAATATACAGGTTTTAGGTATCGGACCCTCAAAAATTTTATTATTGTAATAAACGTTCGTCAAATTGCCATTGTTACTGTGATAGAAAAGATAATTAGTGAATTTTTAATATCTTGATAATACGTCGTAATTTGCTAATGTTTTCAAAATATTTTATTTATATATTTTATGTAAGAAATATGAGAATGTATGTAACTGATATTTGAAAAACATATGTTAGGGTCTGACTATCAGGTATAACGCTTTACTGAAGGGGTGTAACGAATCATTGAAATTTCTTATTCACCGATTCATAATGTAAAAATGTCACTAGCTTAATAAGCAATTGTGTCGGTACAGACCGCGATCAAAATATACCTTTGTCTGTTACTTGGAAACTCGAGAGCTACTTGTAGGGTTGTTACGGACGAATGCATATTTTTAAAATTAAGATGTCGTGCAATACTTAATATGAAACTGTTCCAACGTAAATTAATGTTTCTTGTTTTTATATTACTTTTGAAAAATGGGGGTTGATTGCGAGAGTAAAGATGATTAGGTTTGAACTCGGGGGAAAGGGAGTTACAGTTAGAGTGTCAATCGACATAGATCGATTTTTGGTTAATTAGAAACCCCCATTGTAAACAGTTTGTCTTTAAAACATTTCGTGCGTTAAATTTTGTTTGAATTAGCAAACACTAATTTGTCTTTTCTTTCGAGTGTTAGTTGTAATGTGTTTTCAAATATTAATCTATAAATAACAGTCACCCTTTTTAAAGTTAAACCTCGTAGGTTAAAGATTTGTGTCTGTGATCAATTAAAGGAATAGATATTCAAGTCTAAGTAGGTATTTTTATATAAATGAAAGCTCGCAGTAAATGATTTACCAGCCTTGATAACATATTAAATACCAAACATTGCCTTGCAAAGGTATCTTATTCGTACGCGGGCCCATTAAGCTGAAATCTGCTAAAATAGGACAGTGCAGAGCTATCTCTGGTGTTTGTATGAATTAGCGTTGTTGTTTGTTGTTTATATTTATATTTGTTTAGAGGTGGGCTGGTTAACGGGCACATGATACCACTGGCTATTAATTATAAAAGGCAATTGCCAGTGGGTACTCATTCCCAGGGCCAGATAACCATTAAACACCTCGAATTTTATTTTTATCGTTTTTATTGTTGTATAGATGAATGTGTGACCTGTGAAAGGAGCACTGTATCTTTCTAACGCCCTCAAATTTATATATCGGTCACGATATGATCTACTTATAATTTACCCTTGTAAGGCTTTGTTTGAACAAGTTTTTTTGGGTCAGTTGTTAGTAGAATTATTTGCCTGTGAGCTGATTTCTCTTTGTGTGTGCTTTATTGAAATTTGACTTATGTATTCTGTGCTTTATTCGTCACAATTGGTATTACGATTTTTATTATGATTTTTATTTTGATTATTTATGACCCAATTGACCGTGACTACATGTGTTTTTTTTTAATTATTGTGATTCTGTGTACCTAAACTGATTTTTACTCATTTTCTCTTAATGCTATAATTTTTTACGCACTTTGACCTGCTTTAATAGTGTTTTGTTATGCATTTAACCCTATCATTGTTTTTTTTGTTAGTAATTTGATTTAATAAAGCACTTGTGCGATTAATTATTTATGAATAAAGTGAATTTCACTGATGGTTCTTTCCCACTCGTTGATTTTAATTTGAGTTGTTTCATTTTTTTACCTTCCTTTTATGATGCAGCTTATATAATTCAGATAGCACAACATACCTACCACTAGACGGCGACTTAGACTGATCAGATTCGAGGTTTACGAGTAATTAAATATCAGACTGGTGAATAAATCCTAATGTTTTAATTATTGCCAGGAAAGTCAAAGTAAGGAAGGCAATTAAATTGAGTAATAGTAACATTATTGTCAGCCAAGTCAAGGTAAATCACTTAGTGGTTGATTTGGCTTTGAATTTGCATTATTGCAAATAAGTTCAAATTACGCTTTTCAAGATAGGGTACCTGGGGGACGCTGCAAGATGTTACCGAAATATTTCATAAAAATCAAAAACAGCTCCTAATAATCCCCCTTCGGGGCGCAGAATTTCTCACAAAATCCAATCAGCTCCAGAAGAAATGAAGAAAAACTTAAATATAAAACTTTCAGTACGTATGAGTTTCCATTATGGATCTATCGTGTGTATTAATATACATTCTCACACATGCAGGCACGAAAGCGCGCATGCACGGACGCCTGTACGCACGCAAATACGCACGCACGGACTCTCGAACACACACACACACACATACACACACACATACACACACACACACACACACACACACACACACACACACACACACACACACACACACACACACACACACGAACACACATATACATGTTCACATGTATACGCGCATGCGTGCACAAACGCACACATGCACACAAGAAACCACCCAACCGCGTTCACACGTACAAGCACACACGCGCACAAACGCACACACGCACGCACGTACGCACGAATAGACGCTAACACGCATACACCCACACAGGCACACGCACGCGCTTACCTCCACGCTCACGCACACGCACGCCCACACGCACACTCACACTCACGCACACGTACACGTACACGTACACGTACACGCACACGCACACGTACACGTACACGCACACGCATACGCAGACGCACACGCACACGAACACACGCACACGCACATGCACACGCACGCGCCCGCGCATACGCACACGCACACGCACCCGAACAAGCACACGCACACGCACACGCACACGCACACGCACACGCACACGCACACGCACACGCACACGCACACGCACACGCACACGCACACGCACACGCACACGCACACGCACACGCACACGCACACGCACACGTACACGCACACGCACACGCACGCGCACGCGCACACACACACACACACGCACACGCACAAGCACACGCACACGCATACGCCACGAACACAAGTATACGCGCTCACATGTATACGTGCATGAGTGCACAAACGCACACATGCACACAAGTAACCACGCAATCGCGTGCGCACGTACATCCACGCACGCGTGTACGCTAACAAACGCACACACGCACTCACAAGCACGCACGCACGCACGAATCCACGCAAACACGCATACACTCACACAGGCACACGCGCACACACACGCGCAAGCACACGCACGCGCATACCTACACGCTCACGCACGCGCACACGCACACTCACACTAACGCACACGTACACGTACACGAACACGTGGACGTACACGCACACACACATGCACACGCATGCGAATACTAACACGCACACGCACACGCACACGTACACACACACGCACACGCACGCGCACACGCACACGCACAAGCACACGCACACGCATACGCCACGAACACAAGTATACGCGCTCACATGTATACGTGCATGAGTGCACAAACGCACACATGCACACAAGTAACCACGAAATCGCGTGCGCACGTACATCCACGCACGCGTGTACGCTAACAAACGCACACACGCACTCACAAGCACGCACGTACGCACGAATCCACGCAAACACGCATACACTCACACAGGCACACGCGCACACACACGCGCAAGCACACGCACGCGCATACCTACACGCTCACGCACGCGCACACGCACACTCACACTAACGCACACGTACACGTACACGAACACGTGGACGTACACGCACACACACATGCACACGCATGCGAATACTAACACGCACACGCACTCGCACACGCATACGCACACGCACAAGCACACGTACACGCACACGTACACGCACACACACGCACACGCACACGCACATGCACACGCACATACAGACATCCTGGCCGATCTTAGCGAAACTTGGCCAATCGCTTCAAAATGAGCTAATAAGTAGCTTTAGCGATAGTGAAGAAAAGTCGATTGCGTAACTTTCTATTCCTACATATGTATATGTAGGTTGGAGGGTAAAAATGATTTCTTCAGTAATAAGCATCTTGTAGACGTGCTTATTATGTAGGCGATTTAACATCAAGAGATTGCTTAGAGTTGTTAGGTCAGGGAAAAGTTAATCTAACTACAGGATACGTAAAATTGCGTTCAGACAAGGCGAGAAAGTGAAATGAATATAGATCTTATAGCGTAGAAAACGTATTGTGTTACATAAAAGTACATGTTGTGAAGCTAGAAGGTTTGATAATATTTTTTTTTTACTTCGTGTGCATAGAAATTTTCCCGTTTTTACCGAGCGAAATGTTTGAATGAATTTTAAGTCAAGAGGGGTGAAACCTCTCTTATGTAGTGTGAATGTGACTAACGTGCTGTGAAACGTAACTCTAGCCGTGAATATTCCACTTCACGAAGGAAATGTAATCGTGATCAATTTTGTTAAACGTTTTTAAATAAATGGTTTAATAAACTTGCTATTGTTATCGCTTATCAGTTAGGCGAGGTGTTGTAGTGCTTAAATGAAATATCACTATTGCTCGAGAAACTACGTACAGTTCTGGTGACGGTAAATGCACCAAACCGTCAGCCTTTGCAGATAAATTTATTAATAGCGAAAAGAGTAACCTCGGTGGAAAACAGCGAATTTAATCTTACTTAAATTACAAAAAAAAATACTTTAAGCTAAGTAATAATTTGTATGTCTTCTTTGAGGATTACACTGTTTGGTCGTCTTGGCATTGAATTTACCAAATTTCTTAAGCAAACTTGTGGAATTGCTTCGAATTCCTCAAAAAGGCTTAATAGTAGCTCATCGAAAATTTTGCAGGTATTTTTGGACGATGACGAATATGCCAAAAGTGTTCGATCGGATTCAGATCTGGACTACATGCTGGCCAAGGAAGTCTACTAATTTCAACTTCATTGAGGTATTCAGTAACGGTTCTTGCTGTATGTGGTCTGGCGTTGTCATGAAAATCTATACCATCTCCAAGAAAATAAGAAAGTGGGACAACAGCGTATTGTAGAACATCTTCCACGTACATGTGAGCGTTTAAGCACTATTTTTTACAAATATGAGCTCGGTGAATGCTTCTGTGGGTGGAACTGCCTGCAAACACTACCACAGAACCACCATGAAAAGACAGCCGTTCAGAAATGGCACAATTGGGATGTCGCTCATTTCGTCTTCTCCGTACTCTTTTGGGGTCCATGTGGTATGAGGAAAGAGGTAAAATTGGGGGATTAGTACCACTTTTGAAAATTTCTATTTTTTTATATTTTTTTTACTTTTAATATGTAATTAGTAATATAATTGTGAGTATTTATTATCACTATAATTCTCCGTACAACAAACGGTTTACAATGTATTAGCAAAAGACCTTTACTTTAAAAAACAGGTTTTTCCTAAATATCTCCGGAACTACTTAACACATTCAAAGACCATTAGATAGGAAATAAAATTTATCACAAAAAGTGTTTTTTGCAATTTTTTCGAAAATGTTGTCATTTTCGAAATTATAAAAAAAAATAGATTTTGGTACCCGTCCACACGATTTTTTTTTTAAATTAGTTAATTTATTTAGTGAAAATTGCATTATTAAATAACAGTTTCGATATAAATAATTAAAGGTAAATATAAAATACTTTCTATGAATTCCAACTACAAAGGAATGTATCTAATCTTTTACTACTGTATAATACTGTATGTATTTAAATAACGCAAACACCGACAGATGTGTCAAACAGTAACTAGCTTCTGTAATTGCGTGATTTTTAGTTGATATAAGTGTTATTAATTAAATTATTAGATAGAATAAGTACTTTTTGTTAATGGAAACGCCGAATTTTATATCAATCGTTCTGTTACTTCATAAAGAATAATTTTAGCACGACGAAATAAATATTAATTTAGTAGTTGATTTAATATCAATTAAACCAAATGCTTACGCGGTCGCCTCATCGTTAAAATTAAGGGATATCAAGCCGTTCCCAACTTTTAAATGTCCTCTGTATAGGTTAGTGCTTTCACAAAATTATGAGGTAAAGAGTAGTTAATACAGGCTAATTAATAGAATTCAACTTAGTAAACACTTTTTCTGTAACAGAGTATAAAAAGTCAGGTAAATTTATTTTGACAAGTAGTAAAAAGTTACTTTGCTATGGAGCACCGTTTTGGTTAAACCGTAATTAGTAAAATTTAAATAAATTCACAGAGTTCATATTTATTAAGAATCATTCATTTTCATCCATCATTGGTGAAGGAATTTTGTTTGTCAAGGGGACTTGTGACCTTTGTTTGCCGTACCCGCCGTCCGACCGTACTAATCGAGTTTTAGGTACATCTTCTATCATGACGGTTAGACCCTGAATTTTATCCTCCACTGGGAAACCCGACGCAGCCGTTTGGGAAGCCATAGATGTTTAGAAGTGGACCCAAAGACCGCCCGATCGATGGTTTATCTTTGAGTAGCGCTCGGATCCAATTCCTAACCCCTGGAGCGAACGACCGTTGTCTACAACCGTCCAGGAGCATTACATAATAGCAAATACTGTAACTTATAATTTTCTTTGAATAAAATATATTTTTTTTCCCAAACGAGTCTTAATTTTTGTGTTGGACTTCGTTGAGGGCAAGCTTCACTTGTCACCACCGAAAATCCATTACAGTTATTAATATTAGTATTAATTTACTAGTCTATTAGTAGCAGTTGTCTACCTGGTAGACATGACAATCTATTATTCACAGTCAAGCTTAAAAGTTAACTGTTTGAATTCTGTGCAAATATGAACATGTGTTTTGTGGGTGGCATATGAAGTAAGATAATTAACCCTTTTAAGCCGCGAGCCGTACATGTACGATTTTTTTTGGTGTAATGACAAACCGGGTGCCGTACTGGTACTGGTGGAAGTCGTAAATCTTTATGTTTCACTGCGTCGTGCATACTTTGACAAAAAGTATGTTCTTCGGGAACATATAACGTAACGTTATGGAAGGCAGGTTTTTAGTTTTGTATATTTTTATATTTTAACGTGTATAGCTGAATATACCTACTGTCGTACCAGTACGTTCATATGGATAAACCTATTGCTGTACGTGTACGTCATCATCTTTATCGTTTTTTTTTATTTTTATTAAAAATCAATTCTATATTCAACATTTTACTGTTTTTAAAATAAACATGTTATTGTAGTAAAGTTTATAATGTATAATACCATAAATATTGTTATCTAATATTTTTTTTGGTATGGTAATTTGAGAAGCACTGGACGGGACGCAATGCCACATTGCACGGTACACACATGTAATGGGTGTCCCTGCGACGACGCTTGTTATACCTTGTGCTGAAAACACGGCGGAGACGTTAAGTACGCTATCCCTGCGCTGCAGTTTGGGGTACACGAGCTGTAAAATGCCTTTCTACTAATCTCAATGGATTGTCTATGCGTGTTGGTACATCCCTGCGACCTTGTGGCACGAAACATTGTTTAATACGTTAAGCCACCACATTTACTGAAAAGTCTGAGAAAGGTGATTTTTGTCCCATTTTCACAATACATATGCGTTGTAGGCTGACAAATCCACTAAATAAAAAAATAACTTCTTTTACCATTTCGGTGACTGTCGAGCAGCGTGTACAAAACTGACCTGCATATGAACTTTGTCCACACTGCCCATTTTGTTATTGTATTCCAATACACATTCTGGTTTTATAATTTCTTTATTTCTATTTCGACTACATTTTCCTGTTTGTTTCATGTTTGAATTATAGACTGTGGTTAACACTCTTCCGCAAGCTCCTGTGCTTTCATACAGACATTGAAAAAGAAATGGACTGCTATACCAATTACCCAAATACAAAATATGTCCACGTTGAAGATAATCCTGCATAAGGGTATTGACGATAGCTCCTGATTTGCCATATTTTTCATCAAACACAATAATTTCCGTATTACCTGCAGAATATGGAATACATTTTAGGACATATCCACTATATACATCACAAATCTCGTCAAGTTTGATACCAAATCTTGTCCTTTTTGAAGGAATTTATTGGTTGAGCAATAAACGCCCTTTCCAACGTAATAAACCTTCGTCTATAGGTACATTAATCTTGGAAAGGCTATAATTGATTAGAAAATTTATAATTTATATGTTCTATAATTGGTTTGATTTTATTTAGTGGACCTACTAAGTTTAAATTATGATTGACAAAGTGCAAGTTTTTTTCCAAAACACAGTCTCTATTAAAAATATTCTTGAAAAATGGCGTTGAAATTGTTATATTTGTAGACCAATAGTCACACAATTTTGGTTTCTGTACAATGCCATGAGGATGGACATTGCAAATAAAGCAGTTCATTTACATATTTCCATTTCTTCTTGCTTTTTGTATTCGAAAACTTTATCAGTAGTGATCATATTCATTATTGCATCATCAAAATACATTAGAAAAAAATCGATTTCAGAATTTTCATCGTGTTGGTTTGCAATACCCGACGTTTCGCTATCAAATTCAAAAATTTTCGACGTAAACTTATCAAATTTCCATGAATAATGACTATGTACATTTGTTGCGCTATGTACGACCTCGACGTCTTGTTCGCTATCTGAATCAGAAAAAATATTGTAAGGTTATGTTGATGCACCGTGTATGTGTAGTACAGGGCTTCTATAAAAGAACTCCGGGGTTTTAAAAATTCATATATTAATAACTGTAGAAGATCAACAGTTGGCAGCACTGCGGAGCGTTGATCTTGAAACAAAGTAGCGGCTGTCAGTGACTCAGTCCCGTCTGGATTGCCGCGCTATGGCGACGCCGCAACAAAAAGCTCAATGCGTTATTTGGCTTATAGAAACTAATTCTGTTGTTACTGTACAATGAAACTTTCGACGCAATTACGGTGTTGATCCGCCTACGGACAAAACAATTCGCCAATGGTTAAGTGCTTTCAAGGAAACAGGAAGTGTTTTAAAACAAAAGTCAACGGGTAGGCCGCGTGTGTCACAAGTGAATGAGGACAGAATCCGAGCTTCATGCCTTCGAAGCCGTAAGAAATCGTTAACAAGACGCAGTCTGGAGTTGGGATTACCGAGATCAACGGTTCATAAGGTCATTCATAAAAGACTTCGTTTAACTGCTTACAAGATCCAACTGTTACACCACATTAAACCGGCAGACAAGATTAAGAGATTTGACTTTGCTATTTCTATGCTACACAAAATTGAAGAAAATAATGATTTTTTAAAAACTGTTATTTTCAGTGATGAAGCTACTTTTCATGTGAACGGGACTGTAAATAAACATAATTTCAGAATATGGGGTTCGCAGCCGCCCCATGAGTTCATTGAGTATGAACGTGGCACGCCCAAAGTGAATGTTTCGTGTGGCCTTATGCATGATAGAGTCATAGGTCCTTCCATTTTTGTTGAAAGGAATATCAATGGTGATGTCTATTGTGGCATGTTAGAGGAGTATGTTTTTCCTCAGTTAGATGACATTGAGGTGGAGAAGGGTTTAGTCCACTTACAACAAGATGGGGCACCGCCACACTTCAGTATGCGTGTGCGTGAGGCACTTGACGGTCGACTAGGCAACAGATGAATTGGAAGAGAAGGACCTATTCCATGGCCTCCAAGGAGCCCTGACATGACTACGTTGGACTTTTTCTTCTGGGGGCATATCAAGAATCTTGTGTATGCGGAGAAAATCCGTGATGTTGGCCATCTCAGGGAACGAATAATCAATTGCGTGGCAACCGTCCCCTCAGACGTTCTGGCCAGGACATGGGAAGAGCTTGAATACCGTTACGATGTGTGCCGCTAACGGGGCTCATATTGAACTGTATTAATACGTAAAAAAAAACTTGAAAATGCAACCTTTCGAATAATGTATAAAACATTCATATACGTTTTTTTCTTCATTAAAATATAATGCCTCAAAACCTGGAGTTCTTTTATAGAAACCCTGTATTTTGATAACGTGTTTGGAATGTAGCTGAAGTGAGCTTGCATGAAAAGAATTTTTTTTGTGTATGCGTTATATAAGTTGGTGTAATTGATACGCCACTGGAATGTAAGGAAACATTGGTAATCGTGTCAAGGTATATTTGAATGCTGTAGAATTATTTTCCTGTTGAAAGCGTTAAATTTGGTTGAGAAATGTTTTGAGTAAATTTTTAATGATACCGCACTGGTAAGACTACTAGTCTTTTTGCTACTGTGTATGAAGGAATTTGGACTAACGAAATGATTGTAGACGTATAAGTGAGTGAGTTTATGATTTTTGTTTTTGTAATATTGTGCAATAGTAAAATTTAATACATGTTCAATAATGAAGTGATAGAGTGTGCGGAAATAGGATTCACCCACATGTGAGATTTGCATAAAAAGTTGAGATATAATCTGTTAATCTACAGTGTGGATGTAATTGCAATTGATGATTTCTGTGAATTTACAAAGTAATCAAGATGGCTACCTTTATTTCGCATCGTTAGAGTCCTCGTCTACGTTGGAACCTTCGACGCGGCAAAGAATCGCACGAAATACACGGCTGGGATAGGTGAATTTTGATCGAATTTATTGTGACGTATTGGTAATATGGCGGGCAAAAGGTATATAAGCGAGTGCGAAATTTGAGGAGTTAGTTAGAGGTTTTAGATAGTTCGAGCAGAGCATGAGTAAGAATCGCGCGCGCGTTGGTGTCAACATAATCATTAGAATGGTTAGTATGAGAGTTTATTTGTGAAAATTATAGTTTAGCAGAGCATGTATAGCGACTGCATTAA
This sequence comes from Vesta saturnalis, assembly GCA_036346205.1. Taxonomy (NCBI): domain Eukaryota; kingdom Metazoa; phylum Arthropoda; class Insecta; order Coleoptera; family Lampyridae; genus Vesta; species Vesta saturnalis. The sequence continues at coordinate 4,299,516 of JARFJB010001166.1, forward strand.
CTAATAAGGGGATAAATCGTATATAGTCATAAATAAATAATTTAACATATTGTGAGTTGAAGGTAAACATTAATGTTTTTCTTCAAGAAAAATGGGTAATTAGACAGATTAGAAGTTAACACAGCAAATATTTTGTTATTAGTGTTCAATTGTGGGACGCGTGACCTAATATTATTATAAAGAAAACCGAAGGTAACCATTTAAGTGACCGAAATAAAAGTTTTTAAAATTTAGTTAGGATGTTGGTGACCATCATTGACATTGAATGTGTACAATCGTTAGCAATACCAAATTGATTGTATAAAAGCAAATAAGGATTTTAATGTGTACATGGAAGTAACCATTTTTCATTGTGGTAAACGTTTTGTAGGGCAAACATCACAGCATAAGGTGATGTGATGTTAGGCTTAAGAGCCCCTATACCAGGCATGAGAATGAACAAGAAATATAAATTTACAGGTAGACGAGGGATACTTACGATTTGGGAATTTTAATTTGTACAGGGTGCCTTCAATAAGTTAAGACGACCCGTGTATTTCAGAACTTTTCTTAACCTTTTGGATAGGGCAGTCCGAACCTAGGTTACGAACGTAAGCCTCTATCCAGCGTAAGCGATTTGTGATTCTTATTACAATCGCTTTATTTCACAAAAAAAAGAACTTAGCGTTTTTTCGCTCATCGTTTCCGGTATCGTGTTCTTCGCCGCTTCGGAGTTAGATCTGTCACTGATAGCATACAGATAATACAAAGAAGCGGTCATCAGAAGAGGATCTACATCTTAGCAGCAAACAGGAGCCGCCCGAATCTATCGGGAATAACGCAAAGAAGTATCCAGGACACCGAAAGAGCTAATCCAGGAGTCCGCCAACAACGAGACAGGATCGACGTCGGGTAATAACCTATAGGTATCTTTAATAAAGAAATATTTTTTAATTAATTTTAATTTGTTTGAATTTAACAATTGCTTTCCTCCTTTTCTAGTTGGGTCTCTGATTTACAAGTCTTTATTCCTCGGGGTGTGAGACTGCACCTCGGCGGAGACCCGGCCTTCTCTTAAACACCTTTATTTCTTTTTGTTTCTTTTCTACTACCCTAACTAACAACAACCGTGATGGTTAAGCAAGGTCGCCACTGAGCTGCCCTAACGATTGTATCTCCAACCCCCGACGCCGCCCGTCTACCCACACCACCAACCACATCCCAAACTCCTCATACCTATGCACACACACTCGCCTCACTACCACCATCCTCACGCACACGTTCCCATTCAAACGCCTCCTCCATATCCACCACATCCACATACTCCTACATTTCCACACGTTCCACCTCTTCCACAAAACCAGCTAAACCCGCTCACACACACACATACCCGCTCTGTTACCTACACCTGTTCACACACACACATACCCGCTCTCTTACTTACACCTTCCCCTATCTTGATTCCTATACCCGCTTCCCCCAATCCTATACCCGCACGCTCCCAATCCTCGAGATATTGCATCCGAAACATCCCAAAATCTATTAAAACCCAAAAATCCCTTTTCAATTCCTTGAAATACCTCAACCTTCCCTGGTTGAACTTAACGTTCAACCACAACCAAACCTTTCTGGATGGTACACAGTTTAGGCTGCGACTCCACTTCGGCGACCCAACCGTTACCCTCACCCAACTCTCCGGTTCCCGCATACCTAACACCACTCCTAGAGCTCCTACCTTTTTATGCGTGATTTGTCATGTAGATCCTTGCCAAAGAGATTCTGGATGCGATCGATCTTCCACAAGTGAAGAAGGCCGTTCGAATCACCTCAAAGGCCATAAACACCCCAACTTCTTTAATCCGCATCATAACTCCTTCCCAAACCACCCTTGAGTTCCTCCTCGCACAGGCTGTTGTCATGTTCGGACGACACTACCCGTGCGAACCCTCCTTAATTCCGCAACCGTTCCCCAAGTATTGCTCCCACCCGGTCCATCCGCTTTCCTAACTACGGCGAAAGTCACAAATCCACCTCGTGTTAATCCTCGGCAAACCCGAAGTGTAACAACTGTAGGGGAGCCCATCCCACCTACTCCTTCCAGAGCCGGAAGCGACGGGAACCCCCCAGTTTCCCGTTGAAGATTGCACCCCTCGACACTATCCTGTCTGAAGAGTCCGACTCCGAAGACACGGCCCACCTGAAACCACCTCCCGACACCAAATCCCTTTCCATCAGGGACTTCTTACAAGTCCTTATTCACTCCTTGATCCAGATGTTCCCCCACCAGCGAGATAGGGTTATCCGAGCCTTAGACTCACTACCCCGCAACTTCTTCCAACGGAGGATCACCACCTGGGTATCCGGTACGCGGATGAAGATCGACGTTATCCGCCAACCCAATCCTTAACTCATTCTCAATGGGTATCCTAGTAGGGACCATTAATGCCAGGGGCGTGCGTCGGAAACGCCCCTTAATCAAACACTTTTTACACTCTCATAATATTCATATCTTTTCGATAACTGAAACCAAAGTCGCATCAAGATGCACCCTTAATTTCAACACCTTTCAAACCTATTCAAATAATAGACAACATGGAACCGCCCTCTTAGTTAGAAATTGCTTCCCATCCACTCCCTTTCAACTTCCAGCGCATCTGCAGCATCTCGAATGCGTTGCTGCGACGGTGCACTTTCCCACTCCTATAATATTTATTTCCTACTACAACCCGCCTGACCACAACACCTTCTCCGATGACCTCTTAATTTACGCCTCAAGCCTTGCAAATTCCGTTATCCTAGGTGATTTTAATGCCCGCCATACCCAATTTGGTGCCACCGCAACTAACGACAACGGTATCTGGCTAACTTCCGCCCTGTTGCAGTTGCCGCTCTTGCGAATCGTCAACAAACAGCCCACATACTTTGCAAATTTAGGTGCCTCAATAGTAGACCACATCATAGTTTCCGAACCAATAGCTCACTATTTCGATCGTGAGTGCTTTCTAGGCACCACCATCACATCTGATCACATACTCCTACTGGTCAAAACTCCATTTTGTCCAGCTCCTCCCACACCTCCTTAATAACACAGTCATTAAAGATTTTTCGAAAGCCGACTGGAATGTGTTCTCTGATCATATCTCCAATAACCTTCCCACACCTAATCTTCAAACGACCCAAGATCTCGAGAGAGCCATTAGAGACCTAACTTCCGTAATTACGGAAGCGGTCGATACCTCTATACCATTAAAAAAAATTGACATTTCCCGCAAACCGCTCCCACAACACATTGTGAACTGGATCAAAGAGGAAAGACGAATTTACCATCAATTATTGCTATCCAGGGATCCGGCTCTCAAGACCGAATACAATCGCCTCAGCGCCTTAATCAGGCGAGAAGCCAACAAACACGCAGAAGACTCCTGGTCCAAAGCCACCTGCCAACTAGATTATAGAAATGGCAAACTTTTCTGGAAACAGTTCGATAGACTGACCAGAAGAAAAGTAAACCCTAAATCACACCTTACCGACCTTCAGGGCAACCTAATGTCCTTTGACTAAGGAAAGGCCGATTTCTTTGGTCACCACCTTCAAGCCATTTTCCAATCCACAGATGATCCCCAGTTCGACAACCAGATCAAGGCACTCCTCGAGGGTAGCCTTGAAGAGTTTCGCAACCTTAACCTTCCTGAACCCCAACTCGATAGCGAGAGTCCCTTTTATACCCCCAACACGCCCGACCAGGTCCACACGTATTTTAAAAAAGGAAAAAACTTAGCCCCAGGTCATAACGGTCTAAATAGTAAGATCCCCCGGCACCTACCCGACCCAGCCCTCCGTCTACTATCCGATATATACATATATATATATATATATATATATATATATATATATATATATATATATATAATAAATGCTTAACTCTCTCCTATTTTCCGACGGACTGAAAATCGGCCTTCACCGTTATGATACCAATACCCCACGCTGACCTAACCTCACCTTCCTCCTATCGACCCATTTCCCTCCTGAGTTGCCTCGGAAAATGCTTTGAGCAGATTCTAGCCAAGCGACTCAGGGACCACCTCGAATTCTACGACCTTCTGCCTAACAGCCAATTCGGCTTCCGTCCCAAACGAGCGTGTCACGATCCCTTGTTGAAGCTGCTTACCGAGACCACCAGAGCATTCAAGCAAGCATTTGTCAGGGTCTGGCACGCCGGTCTCCTGCACAAAATCCGAAACGCAAACACTCCCGACCCCTTCTCCAAACCCCAACCGGTCAGTTCGGGTCAAAGTAGGGAAAACCTTCTCAGATCATTTCGAACCTACAGCAGGCGTACTGCGAGGTTCTGCCTTAGCTCCGATCCTCTACACTATCTTCGCATCCGATATACCCGAAGTTACTCAACCCGGAGTATTCGTAGCGCAGTTTTCGGATGACACCTCCTTCTGGGCGGTTAATTGGAACAGCGTAACGGCCTCCCGCATCATATCCAAAACCCTACGGAACTTCTCCAACTGGGTTAACCGGTGGAGAGTCTCCGTCAATCCTACCAAGACCCGAGCAATCCTCTTCCGCCATCCACATTACACCGAAGATAAGGGCCCAAAGCTTGCCTCCAGAAATGTGTCTCTCACTCTAAATCAGGAAAGACTCCCTCTCCAAGATAAAATTACCTACCTAGGAATCATTTTCACACTAACCCTCAACTGGCTCCCGGATGTTAAAAAAACCCTCAACCGTATTAGGAACCACGCAAACCTACTGGGCGCCCTACGGGTAGAATCAGAGGTTGTCACCCCAAAACCCTCTTACACACGTATAAAGCATATATCCGGCCTGTTATGGATTTCCGAGCTCCCATATATACAAATATAAACCCCAAACACCTTCACTCCATCGCTTCCTGTGAGCGCCAAATTTTCCGACGCATACACCGGTTACCCTTCAGGTACCCTAATACCCTTACTATCCAACGCGCCAATATATCCCCAATCACACATAGAATCCAAACCCGTCAGAAAAATTTTACCCACAATAGAATTTTCGTTGATACCATCCCAACCAAAGAGATCCTTACCACTCCTTAACTACCGCTTTTCCCCATTCCCACGAAGGAAACCCAAGCTCAAATTCGAACATCCACCAGCCAGCCTCACAAAACTCCTCGACGACCTCCCCGAGGAGACAGGAGAATCCCTTGACAACATCCCGTATGCCCTCCGCATCCCCACGTCTATTGGATGACGACCCCAGCAAGATACCAGCCAACGAATATAAGCACACCAACCACGCTACACATACCACAACCACCATGCACACTTAACCCATTAACACATTCATTACTTAATAAAACCTAAATAAATTTTTCTTTTTTTACACCCAAAATAACCACACCTCATGATTGTACAACATACAGTAACACCAAACACCGCAACACAACAACAAAGAATGACCAGGGCTGAAAAGGAGAAGGATTCCTGAACAGCCCACATATAACTAACATAAGCTAACAATAAGTAAATACTAACACGTAAGCATGAGCATACTAACAAAAAAAAAACCTTTTGGATCAATTTATTTTGAAGTGTGACTAAATTTGAATGGTGAATGGTTTTACTGAGTAGGCTGCAATACTGTCTTTCACAGTCAGATAGGATTAACTTACCATCCCGCCTAAGACTAATTATTTGAACAAAATCGACAATCTTTCCCGGACTCAGCTTTGTCAGTTGTAGATTTATGATAAGTGTAAGGTGATTGAATACGACGCCTAGTGCGGTTTGGACATGTAACAATATTGCCACCAATAATATCTTTTTCGCAGTCACCTGAAGAATAAATTTCGCTATTACTTTCGCTTTCATCAGAATTTGAATCGTCGTCGGAATCATCTCCTAACCCCTCAAACGCAATTTTTTCAACTCACGCCTGCAATTCGGTCGGTGTACGTTTCGACATTTTATCTAAATAAATAATTATTGGTTTTTACATAATAAAATGAAGTATAAATAATCCTGTCGGTGTATGAAAATAAGGAAATGTATAAACGTTTTGTTAAATCACACAACTGTATTTATATGGTTCCAACACGACGCTGCTACTAAGTAAGTTGCGACACATATAATCGTTTAAAAACACGGTGACTCACGGCATGCCGGCCGCTCGGTCAGCATCCGGGCGCGTTCGAAAAGGTTAAGGGGTGACACATTAATTTACACTAACAGTTTATCATTGAGTTATCCATATTTAAACTTTGATGGGTAACTAAATTACTGATTTTTCTTTCTACAGTTAACTTAAAAGACATTACATTAACTGCGAAGTTTTAGGATTGATTCCTCTTTTAATTAATTATATTTTAAATTTTTTTGCTAAGTATATATTACATTTTTCGTTTTAACTCGTAATGTTCCTTTTAAATACTGTCTAGACCATATCAGCTACATTTTTTTGTTAACTAAGAAAGTGACTGATTTTTATTACTTCTGGCTCGCGCCCTCTTTGCTCTTAACTTTTAGCTTACCCATCGACATTGTTAGGGACATGCACTACCACTACTATCACTGAGCTACCGGGAATACCCTAAGCTATTTTCGAATCTACTAGTTAGATCTTTGCAACGGTAAGTTTAGGTACACAGTGGAGATTTGCACATAACCAGATATAAAGAACGTTTTTATTCACAATCGTTCACATTACCTACAAGTTGGTTTACTAAAATGCTAATAGAATTGTTAGATGTTTACGGTTACTTCTATTAACAGTGAAACCCAAGTTTACATTAGTGTAACTGTAAAATAGTCCAATGGGACAGGTTTTATAATACTGAAATGGGCATAACTATATCCACAATCCTAAAGGTTTGAGGGAATATATAATACTTCTAACTAAAGTTATTTAGAAGGTATAGTGTCTAAATTAGAAAAGAATAGTATTACTAAAACTTGAAAATACATCTACAAAATAGAACTTCAAGCACTTTTAACAGAATATATAATGTACATTAGGGTGGAGCGAAAAAATCAATTTTTTTATTTCTTGATGTAATAGTGAAAAAAAGTTGTTACTAAAGCTCAATTATTACCTTGATTTAAAAAAAAAAAATCGGAAAATATCTTCTGCCCTCTACGCACCCTTAAAGAAATCGAAAAAGTGAAAATATCAACTTTTTTAATTTTCGTTCCAATAGTGAAAAAAAAGTTGTTACTATAGTTTAATTATAACCCTGCTTAAGAAAAAAAAATCCGAGAGTATCTTCTGCCCTCTACACACCCTTAAATAATTGCAAAGTGTAAAAAGTAAATTTTATACTTTTACTCGTATTTTTACAAAACAATTGTTACAATGGTTTAATTAATAAACTAATAACTAAAAAAATGAAAGCATGCCTTTTTTCCCATACGCACCCTTAAAATAATGATAAAATATAAAGAAATCTTAGGTAATCAATAAAGGGTAGCTGCTATTCCAGTTCCATCCCTCTCACTTTTACTAGTTGCACTTAAGAGTGAGTCTATTGATTAAATTGACGTTTTGTGTTAAACTCGGGCATTGCTGCTCTGGATTTAAGAGTAACCTTAACAAAACCATCTCTGGATTCTGATCCTATAAAACTTTGAGAAGCTTCAGTTACTAGTTTGTCACTTCTTTCCACCGCCTGGGTATGGCAGGGAAAGTTGAGAAGTTCTATTGTGTTATCGCCTTGAATTAGCTTCTTAATGTATTCATCGGTAACAGAATTTAGAATAGGTGGAGTTGTTATTTTAATAGCTTGCCAATCTATAAGGTCGATATAATCGGTTGCCTCAAAGTTTATTGTTGGAATACTAAATGTTCTCTTTTTATCACAGTTCACTCTAGCCTTTAATATACGTCTTAGTGCTAGTTCTTGAATAACTGCTCTATTATCTGTAAGCATACATATTAACAGATTTTCGGGGTGATTAAAAAAGGCATTACGTTGTATTACTGCATGTATAATATTTCTTAGCTCCGGTTTTAAGTATCGACTTCCAAATATGTTTAGAACCATTTGTACATGATGCATTAAACTTGATATTAAACCACATCGGTGCGTAGACGGTTTGAGTAAACTGTGTCAAGTCGTTAAGATTTGAACTCGGGTTCTTTGTGCCCAATATATAGCCTCAGTATTCTATTGGCTGTCGTCAACCATCTGGCATGAGCCAGTTTGCCATGGTTCATATTAGATAATTCCAAAACACACTTACCACTGGAGATCGCAGAGCACATTTGATAGAGATATTTTTGATCTGTACTTAACTCGGAAACTACTACATCATGAAGATTACAAGCAATTGGTTTAAAAGCTACAACTTCTAAGTTCTGACAGCTTTCCAACGATTCTCCAATAGCTCCCACAAATCCACGAGGTCCACTGGTGTCACCGTCAAGAAACTGAAAAAGATGCCTCAAAAGAAGTTCATTAAGATGCAGTAGACAAATAAGCCACTGCAACGGGCGGTTAATATGTGCTTCTATCTGAGACATAACTCCGTTCTTTGATCCAGTATTAACCACTGTTCCATCACATCCTACTGCTAATAAATTGTCCAAATTAAAATTATTTGAAGCAAAAAAAGTTAGTATGGACTCTGTAATACTTTTAGCAGAACCTGACGTAGGCGTGGTGTGTCCGATATACAACGATTCAGGTTCTTGGATAAGTGATATGTGCTCCTCTACTATAGTTTTTGTATGCCTTTTGTTTCAAATTACTTTTTGTGTCAAGGTCTTATCTTTTCTTCCGTCAAAATAAAGAGCTTTGATTGACTTCTCAACATCATAGTCCTGGAAACTTTTTACTCTAGCTCTTCTGACTTTGCTCCTATCTACACCATTCATTTTGTCTTCTTCGGAGATAATTCCAACATCTTTCAGCACAGCTGATGCTATGGCTGCTGCAGATCTGTTAGATAACTTGTATCGATCATAAAGTTGAGCAAATGTTGGTAATTCGATGCGATTTTGCTCTGTAGTTTGTTGGCCATCTGTTCCTTTTGACGTAGATGGAAGATAATCGTTATATTCCTCGTTACAACTGGCTGAAATATCAAGCATTGTTTCTTTACAAACTTCATGAGTACTATGAGTAGGAGTAGATCTGGAAATTTTTGTATTTTCCTTTATTGTTCTCTCTTGTCTTTTCTGTATTTTTTTGCTTTCTACTAAGTCTACATTGCCGATGAACATTTTCCGGTTCGTTCTCTGATCAGTTAAGAAAGCTTGTTCTTGGAGTGGTATTTTATTTGCTTTTTGGCACGAACAATTTGTAAACGTTTTACATTTACAAGTAGTCAAACAAGAATCTGGAGTCATCTTTAAATGTCTTTACTTTTGATAAATATGTATTATTTCGTTATGATTCTGGATGTCTGATAATTTTAAGATACTTGTCGTGATATGATCGAATACATTGAATGACACATGTACGAGAGACAGTCGGAAGTGATACTTTCGACCACAACTTACAAATTTTGTCGATTAGGATTTCACAAATGTCAGACACTATTGGCTCTTTTTTGGGATTAGGGGCCTTAATGTCATATCGTACATACAAAAAGCATTTAATTACATCTTTGTAAGTTGGCAACATATTACCACTAAAGTCACATGGTGCTCCGAAAATAGAACATTCCACTGTTTTTCTGGTATTCATTGTTACTTAATTACTGCCGTATTTAATAATTTACAACGATCACTAATTAAACGTTTTTCAATCACCACTACTCACAATTATCTAACAATATTTGTGGCTTGTCGCTATGTCGCTTCTAGGAAACTGAAAATTGGGAAAGGAAGTGAGAGACGTCGCACGCATTACTTCTTTTGATCACGTCATCATTGAACATGCACACAGGACCGGTTTCTCGAGTGCAGTAGGTTAATTATTTAATGCGTGGAGGGGTGCAACTTTTTTTAATATTTATGAAAAATATTTCTTGGGAGTTCCTTTCAGTATTACGTAATAGTAATAAGAATATCAAAAATATTACCCTTTTAGAGGGTGGTAGAGGGCAAAAGACGTTATTATATTTTAAAAAAATTTTTGGGGTTACTTTTTATATGTTTTAAAAACTTTTTTTCGCTGTTAGATGTCAAAATTAAAAATTTAAAAAATCATCCCCTTTAGGCGGTAGTAGAGGGCAAAAGGAATAGTTTGTTTGCAAAAAAATTTTAGCGCTATATTTCTAATATACAATAACATATTTTTTTTTACTATTAGAACTTTGAGTGGAAAACTTAAAAATTTCGCCTATAGTTTCGCTCCACGCTAATATACATACGCACAGTGTAATAGTAGATTCTGAAACTAGCTTATAATGCAACGGATTATGGCATGAGTGATTCTTACCGCCTAAAGCGAAGGTGGTAATATTACGAATGCCGTAATCGCGAATTACAAACGAGATTCATACGCTACTTTATCGTCGACTAGCAGTGTTTATTTTTCCTATTTTCCACCATTAAAAATTATTAAAAAGCAATCCTTCAACGATTTAATGTTGTTACTATGGTTTTCGATATCCGGAAATTCTAATTGTACTATTAATACTAAATGACTAAAGTTCCCTTATCTACTTCGTTACTATGACGACTTTATAGCTCAAAATTGTGACACGCTGTGCTGTAATGTGATAGATTATCACTGCACAACAGCATTTCTGATAATTGGGTTATGTTACATGATATTAGTCCAATTTTTGATGACGATTTCAATTCCGTGATTGAAATTTCTGTATCAGCTATAGTTAAAAAAATATGACACGGGTGTTTTTTTATAAAAAAACACTATAAATTTAGAGATAATTCTAATTTATTTAATTCTTTTAATGAAAAAAACTTTCTCTTATATGATTTTCTTGCTAAAGCTGAAAGCAGAGAGCTATTCTGAATACTCCAACAATAGTCAGCCATCATGTGTGCGTTCCAGTAACTCTGATAGCGTTCATCCATGGTACGGAGGTCCTGGTGGAATCGCTCTCCCTGTTCTTCACTTAGGTCCCCAAGATTGGCGGGAAAATAGTCCAGGTGGTTGTGAAGAAAATGTAACTTGATGCTCATGTTAGATCCAAGGCTTTGAAAGTGACTCAACAGTTGTTCGACGTGTTGAGAAAATTCAGAACTTTTCTTATTTCCCAAAAAATTTTTAACAAGCCAAACAAACTCATTCCATGCCGTTTTCTCAATCTATGTCATAGTGTCCGTGAAATTTGAGTCTTTAATTAATGGTCTTATTTGTGGTCCGTCAAAAATTCCCGCTTTTATCTTTTCTGCACTCAGTTTTGGAAACTTTTTTGATAGGAAAAGGAAACAATTTCCATTTTTGTCAAGACCTTTCATAAATTGTTTTATAAGTCCTAGTTTTATATGTAATGGAGGCAAAATTATACGATCCCTTGATACTAAAGGGGGGGTTTATCACGTTCTGTTGTCCTGCAACTAGCGCTACCCGAGGAGGCCAATCTTTTTTAATCCAATGTTGATATTTAGCTCTTCTGTCCCACAAGCAAAGAAAACAGGGATATTTTGTATAACCACTTTGTTGGCCTAAAGGTAAGTTGACCATTTTTAAATCAACACATATGAGCCAATTGTGTTCCACATATTTAATTTTGTCTAAAACCAGAGCAATAGTTGTATATTCTTCTTTTACTTTTGTGGAATGAGCAATAGACAACGACCCTAATTTATTCCCATTGTGTAAGAGAACACATTTTAGACTACGTTTTGATGAGTCTTTGAATAGACGCCAGTCACTAGAAACGTAATTTTGAAGTCCCATTGCAGCCATTAAACCAGGTACATCTTTACAAAATACGAAATCATTTTCTTCAGCAAAATATTTGAGGAGAATTTGTTCTCTTGTGCGGTAATAAGCAATTTTCGTTTCCTTTGTTACCAAGTTTCTTTGTTTTAGGCTAGAAGCAGCCTTTGGCAGTCCCAGATCTCTGACAAGGTCGTTTAAATCATCTTGGTTGAATAGTTTTGGCGCTTTCAGGTCACATTCAAAGTCACTATCACTACTGTCAGTTTTCGCCTCAAAATGCATAGGCTCATCTTGTGAAGCATCAGCTTGAGGTTCAAGTGATATTTTAGGACTCAAAATACGTCTATGTGCCGACCGCATGGAAGGATATTCCCATTTACCTGGATTTTTGGGTTAACGCTAGTTATGTTCACCAAACAAAAATAACAATCGTCGTGGTGGTTCAAGGGTTCAGTCCAGATCATAGCGGTTTCGTATCTAAAGCTATTCCTTTTCTTATTTGTCCACAAACGTAGAAACTCAACGCACGTTTTGCATACCTTTTGCGGAATCCAAGGCTTGTCTTTCATTTCCAGTGTGTGACCAAAGTAATTTTTGTAAGCCTCAATCACGAACGCTGTCACATTCAAACGGTATTCTTTAAATATATACTCTCCGCAAATGAAACAAAAATGATTTGGATCATTGACACAGACTCTTCTTGACGATGCCATATCAAATTATATTAAGAAAACTTAATATTTTCTTAATTACAAGCAAATTAACACACTAACACAGCGATTTTTTCGTGAAAACTATATCTCATAAGCAAGAGCTGTCACAAAAAAAACTGAGGGTACATTTGAAATCAGCAATGTCAAATTAGTAAACATCACGTGATAAAAGTCAATCATTAGACAAAATTGGCCATATTGTTGTGCAGTGTTATTAATGATTTTGACATTATAATCACAGCATTCTGATACTAATCGACGATAAAAATTGTTACCTACAGGATACCTAACTCATTATATTTAGGGTTAATGTACAAAGCACAATAAAATTTACCCTATTTAAAAAATAAAATTGGTTTAATTAAACTAAATTGATTTTTCTGAGCTAAGCGGGTGGGTACCACGTTTTTCCTATTTCCACAATGTCAAAACTTTTTTAAATTCAGCGTAATTGAGTAATTAAGTCTATATCAATAAATCCACTTTATCTGTTTCCAAATCTCTCATTATTCTGACATAAGGAGATTGTTGACAATACTCAAAATTTTTTTGCAATCAAGTTTAACGGTAAATATCCTGTGCTTCATCAATTTCATACAAAAATATCTAGTTTTTCTATTTATTTGTACGTTGAGAAATATTTAAGCTACTTACTGCGTATTGCTCATACACGTGTCATAAGAATAATATGTATCTCTTTCGGATAATTCAAGGTGAGTCTTCCCTCATTATTTGTCGTTTTAAATCAACTTGTTTACTTCGTAAAAAAATATTTTCTCGTAAACAAACACGAGTTTAGACGACATTGAATTAGAATGATCGTTTGAAGTTAATTAGCTATCGCTGGTGTTACTAATTTGAAGGAGTAAAAATGAAACTGTCTATATTTCTGATGTTTCTCCAATTTTTTTTATGTAAAACTGGGAAAATGTAATTTGTAAACAAGAATTCAACAGGTGTCAGATAAGGAAATTGAAACGTAAAGTGAAATTTTCAAGCCTAAAATGAACACGCGAAAATTCCATATATCACGTGGGTGAATGATTACCCCTAATTAAGTAGATACAAGGGTTAAAGTGGATTTAAATTTTTCAAATTGGCTATTACACGTTTCGTGTTTCATTTAAAGGACATAGTGACAAATGACTTACAATAAAGATTATGCAGTTTTTTAGAATTTAAATGGATTATCGCGACTGAACCTTAAAAATTGCAAACTTGCAGTTTGATATGCGAATAAATATTCTGAAACACAAAAAAAAAATCACTTCAAGATTTAAGAAGGAATTTTATATCATGTTATCATAGTAGGCTTGTTATTTGCGTTTTTCCTTTTATTGAAACGTTTAAAGTTTATAAAACATGTTTTTCAACAAAATACTTTCACCAAAAAAAAAAAAATAAGTGTATTATTAACGTTTACGTAAATAGAAATAGAAATTGTAGAAAACAAATGAAACTTGAACGTCATAGTCTGTAACTAATAACACTAACGTATTAAATACAATATTATTATGACCTAATGGGCTACCTCTATTTTTATTGTGCTTTACCATGGCTGGAGCTTGAAATCGAAGGATAGGAGTTTGTTCTTTTGGATAGGGCTGATTGATTACTACCTGTGTAACAACCTTTTTTTTGTGGTTGTATTAAAAAGTACATTAATTTAAGAATCGTTCATCTATTTGGCATAATATTAGAAAAGTTTTTAATTATTAATATGTAGAATTGAGAATGGCAATTTAATTGGCATTTCCTAGAACAAATCTTTTGGGTGTAATATTTCATAAATAGTTTTAGTTTCCTTTCTTAAAAAAATTGGATTTATATTAATGTATCCGCGCAAGCGTTAAGACTTTTAGGGGAAATACACTTCAGTTATTCTGAAAGCTTTTTTGTAATTCACTTAATGCTGAATGTTAACAGCAATAAGCATGATTTTTACTTAATTTTTTATATTTTGGTGCCATCAGAATTTTGGTGGTAAGTTATTTTTTCTCATTATATTTTAAAACTTTGCTTTTTTTAGGCACCTTTTACTTACTTTTTAAGTACTTACTTTTCAAGTATATTTTTTTACGCGCCTTTTTAATCACTTAATTTGTGTACTTAATAATCTTTAATGGCACGTATAAATCAATATTTAACAGTACTATTATTTTAAATGGCAAGTTTTACATGAGTTAGCTTTACAACGCAAGTTCTACATTCTTTTACAAATAAATTTGGCGAATAAACTTCAAGGAAATTCCATATTTTAAGGATAACTAAGCAAGACATTGACCTCACCATATGAACCATTCTGCTTCATAGTACCTGTAACAGTGTATATACAGAACAGTTAAAAGGTAAAGTTTTTTTATAATTTAGTTTATGACTTCTGAATTTTTTCTCGTTTTCAAACATATATTAAATAAACTTATGTAACTTGTTATTTTATTTTTATTTGTGTTCAATAACTAGGTTTTGTTGTTCCTAGATAGATTTATAAAAAAAAAGAAAGACAACATGGCGCTCGAGAATTTATTATTTTATTCATAATTTTTTGATAACATTTTTGGAATTAAGTGAAAATAATCAAGCAGAAAAGAAGCAACTAGCATTTCAGGTAGGTTAATTAAACTATTTATTAGAATCCACCCTTATATTCATCTACCGATGAGCCGACGGCACTTAGCGATTATTAAAGGGTAATTTTTTATATTAATTAAATTACTTGATCAATTACGAATGGTATATTACATCATCGTTTTTTCTTATGTTACAATTTGATGCCTTTTAATAATTGTTGTTATACTTTGGCTTAAGTTAATCGCATTATACTTTGGCGCCCGAGCAGGGACCTTGATTCTTATTACATACAGATTTATTACTTCAAAATTTATTGCTTATTTGAGATTTTTATTTACATTTGTGTATAATATTTTTGTGGGGCCAGAAAAAGGGATATGCTGTTGTTATATGCTAGTTATTTTCACTTTGTTTATTTTGATTATGTTATGGAGTTGACCGAGATTTAAGGAGTGTTACCGTTTAGTGTTAAGCTTGGTATTCTTATGTGTTCTTTATTGTTTGTGTTATATAATATTTTTTACGATGTCAACTGTGAATTATTTAGTTGATGTTTTACATATTGATGAGTTATATTAATCGAATTAAAATTTTTTTAATTGTAAATGGAGCAGAAGGGTTGACAATAGATGAGAGACGTAAATTAAATTTAAAAGGATTAATCCAAATTGCTTTGATTACGTTTTATGTAATTGGAATTATTAAAAAAAATGCATTTAATATTTGATTATGATACATTACAACGATTTATGGATTCCATTCTAGGTCATGATTTATCCCATTCAGTTTTATGTTTATTTAAACGATATTATTGTTTTTTTTAAGTACCTACTTTTAAGGGCTTACTGATGCCAAGTTAAATATTAATTTAGATAAATGTGAATTTTGTAAATCTCAATTATCATATTTAAGTTTTGTTATTGATAACTTCTCAACATTCAATTGTTAATACATTTATTTAAATTTTGAAACGCTTGAATTACATTACTTTTGATAATGAATTTTTATACGATTAAATTTATTAGAATTAATTGAATCCATTTAACGAAAACTTTGAAATGAATTACAAATTTAGATTATTTTATTTCTTTGTCACATAATGACGATATTAATACTTTAGTTAGTATTCCTGCTTAAGACTTTTTCCAAATTAATTGAATATTAACAAATTTTTAAGAGTTCCGTTCATGATTATAATTTAAAATATGAACCATTCTGCTTCATAGTACCTGTAACAGTGTATATACAGAACAGTTAAAAGGTAAAGTTTTTTTTATAATTTAGTTTATGACTTCTGAATTTTTTTCGTTTTCAAACATATATTAAATAAACTTATGTAACATGTTATTTTATTTTTATTTGTGTTCAATAACTAGGTTTTGTTGTTCCTAGATAGATTTATAAAAAAAAGAAAGACAACATGGCGCTCGAGAATTTATTATTTTATTCATAATTTTTTGATAACATTTTTGGAATTAAGTGAAAATAATCAAGCAGAAAAGAAGCAACTAGCATTTCAGGTAGGTTAATTAAACTATTTATTAGAATCCACCCTTATATTCATCTACCGATGAGCCGACGGCACTTAGCGATTATTAAAGGGTAATTTTTTATATTAATTAAATTACTTGATCAATTACGAATGGTATATTACATCATCGTTTTTTTTTATGTTACAATTTGATGCCTTTTAATAATTGTTGTTATACTTTGGCTTAAGTTAATCGCATTATACCTGGGCTTTCACACAGATGAATAAACAGAAAAAGGTTTTATACATATATTGGCCTATAACTTAATAATTGCAAATCTTCATAGTTATTTAATAAAAATAATATAAACTCCCAACAAAACAAAACTAAAAAAAAATTAAACGGATGCTCTTTGGCACGGCACTCCGGGAGGATTCCAATCCACTCGGCCTCTCGACTCTGCTCTCCTTACGGTGGTTTAGAAAAATTATGTTAGCGATACAGATAAAAGTAACGCATTCACACAAGAGTAAACTCAATCAAAATACGTTAAACTAAATACAGAAGAATCAGACGAACGTATCCAACTAATTTAATATAATTTTAATTTTGACAATATTCCTAAGGTAACTTATTAGTTAAGAGGATGAAGTTGTACTTAAATTTTAGTGATTAACTGAAGTTAGAATGACAGGCTTCCTAATCTTTCGTGTTACCTTCTATCCGTAAAAGTAGGCGGCAACTGAACCGTTTTTTAGTGGAATTTAAGGGTGGAATTCGAAGTTTGTGGGTGTTCTCGTATTGAACTATTTTTATTAGAACGGTTTATTATTTTATAGGGAGTACGCTACGTTAGTGGTGGAGTCGGATGAAAAAAGTGTTACAGGGTGAATTTGTCTCGAGACCGGTATATAATTTTTCTACAGGCAGACTGGATAAACTGAGCGTTCTATGTAGCATGGTATAAAAGAATAATTAATACAGGGACAGTTCTGTAACCTAGTCTTTATCACGGAGTGCGATTCAGAATTACCACAAAGAAGTAGATTACAAAATAGGACTCACTTTCGTTTACGTAATTTCTACGGTATTAAGCTTTAGGAAGAGAAATAATTATTTAGGAACAGAAATCTTTCTCGAATCTTGGTCGATTTCTTTCCCACGTAGGTGTGTTTTGTATGTAAATTTGTAGAAGCATACGCCAGAAGAGCAGGGAAATCAGCTCCGTTGCGTGTTTCTGGTGGACACAGTGAGGCCGGTAGTAATTAGGTAAACAGCATTTCTGTCCGTCGGTATAAGCAGACAATGACACTGGGAATTAATCTCTCGCCGTTATGTTCTCTATCGGTGTTTGTGTGGCTAAAAAGATTTCGTACCGATGAAGGCAAATTTGAGCGAGAGGCGACCAGAGAATGTGAATATATATATATATATATATATATATATATATATATATATATATATATATATATATATATATATATACCCAAAGATTAGATAATGTCCAGGAGGTCTTTGGGTCCAATTCTGAACGTATACGGTTCCTAAACGGCTGCTCCAGGTCTCAGTGGGGGGGAGGGTGACAAAGATCACAGGTCCCCTTGACAAACAAAATTCCTTCACCAAGGATGGATGAAAATGAATGATCCTTAATAAATATGAGCTCTATTAATTTATTTAGAATGCAATGATTACGGTTTAAACGGAAACGGTGGTCAATAGCAAAGAAATTCTTTACTACTTGTGTCTAAATAAATTAGCTAGTTTTAAAACCTAGTTACAGAGCGAGTATTTATTAAGTTTAATTATACTAATCAATTTTAAACTACGCTTTACCTCATACTCACCAGGAAGATTCAATTTTCGGCTGTCCACTCAACGGAGTGAGAAAGAAAAATAATCGTTTGACCATGGCACTTCCCTATATAGAGTATAAAATATTAAAAAAGGGGCGGCTGGAAATTCCACGTTTCTATGCTGAGACGACAGCGTAACGAGTTGTTTTAATTAATATTAAATCAATTAATAATGTAGTACTTCTTTTGACATTCCCAAGTTATTAGTCATTAAATAACTGATCGGTTGATATAAAATTTTGACCATTTTCTACTAACAAAGGATACTTATCCTACAGAACGTTTTAATTAATAATTACGGACACTTTTGTCTAAATATAGCTCAAAATTTATAGAAGTCGATTGCTTCTTGCATATATGTTAACGCCTGGAATGCATTCTTAAAAATAGTTTCTTTACACAATGGACCGAGGTTACAATATTCCATTATAGTTGGATTTCATACGATAGAAATTATTGCAAGATTAACTTTAATTATTTATATCGAAAATGTTATTTAACAATGCAATTTCCTAAGAAATAAATTAATCAATTTTGTGACGGTGTTAATTATAACTTGTTATATTCATTTAAAACTCCTTTAATTATACTGATCGGAATTTAAATTTTATCTTTGAATGCTTCGATTTACTTATCTCTACCTGATATTTATATAACAGGTTTTAAGTGTAATTTTCCATTTAAAATGTGCGTTTCACTACAAACTAAATTGTTATTTATCAAGTTCTAATTTTGGGAAGAAAACAGAAAATTTCTATTTATAATGAACGGCAATCTCTTACATCTTTGTGATTTTTTTGTTTATCATAAATGATTTTATTCTGAGTAACTAACCTTAACATTATATTTATTTGACGTTCATTACGAATCACGGTATAATTATAGCCCTTAATTTAATTCTTATCGATATGTAACGGTACATAATTAATTGCTTGACGAACTTAATTACGGTTTGTTATTAGCGAAGTAAAAAAGGACAAAAAACTAATCTTCGCACGGTTTCTGTTAATTGCGTTAGGTCAGACATTGTCTATTATTTTAACCTCTTCTATACATGTTTGTAAAACAGCTGATAGAAACCAATTGTAGGTCAAAGTGATCGAAACATTGTTATACCACAATTGCCTTGGGATATATACTAGCGTTGGGATGTATCATGAACCAAAAGGAAAGCGACAGCAGATTATTACTCGATTGACATATATTACCTTATGCTTTTATATTATATTGAAATAAGTAAATAGTAGAGTACCCAAAATATATTTCATTTTCCCGTTTTCAAATTCCGTAAACTTGTTGCCAGAGTAAACGGATGGATCAGGACTCTACCAGTTAATCTGTATGTTACATGTACTTAGATTAAATATACCTGGATTTAGGGATGGAAGGATTATACAAATGATTTAAATGTTTATGTCTGTGACGTTATACAGTAGATTTTTACGCATAATAAGATACTTATCTTTTTTGAGTTTTTTAATGGTGTATTTTAAATTATACAATCTAAACGTTTCGATAACACTTACATTTATCTTCGTCAGTAGTAATATCCATTAAAATTGTTAAAGATGTTGAAACAATGCTGTAAAAGTTGAAAATTTTCAACTTTGACAAAATGTCTTTCACAATTTTAATATATATTACTTCTGACGAAGATAACTGTAAGTGTTATCGAAACGTTCAGATTGTATAATTTAAAATACACCATTAAAAAACCCAAAAAAGGATTGCACCTTGGAGTTTATTGTCCCAGTTCAATAAAAATTCTCTACATTTGATCAAAATTTACAGATCAATAAAAATTTTCCAATACCTCAATTTCTTTAGTTTTAAGGAGATCGAAGACATAATTTATTTGCTATTGTTCCTAAGTAAAGGGAGGGATAAGATGGATTAGTCCATCCTATAAATAATTTGAAGATAAATTAATATTTATGTTTAATTTGATTAAATTAAAACAAATCTTTTACAATATTTATATTATCAGGTAGATTGAGCAACCTCCTACTATTATTACATTAAATTATTTAGAAGTAAAGTCAATTACAGTTAGTTTTAGTATCAATACTTGGATATCCGAGATAAGTTTTGAGCTTGCTGAACATAAAATATTGTTGTTTTTCAATGTTGTGTGTGAAGTTCAAGTTGGCAGAATTTGTATTCTACTTGGACGTATGTTGTTCTACTGCATATTATCCATTATCATGTTTACCGAGAGTTCCGTGCATTCGTCTCACGATACACTTTTTTTCGGCCTGCCGCTTATGATTAATAATGATAGTACCTTATTGGTGGGTACATTTGTGTATCGGCTCACGATGACTAACATTACCAGTATTTCGTCGTAGATGGGTTGGAAGATTCTGATGGTTTTCATGAAATGCTGCATATTCTTAATCACAGACTCGATTTTCCCGATAATAATGTGATGGTACCTAGCAGATGGTATGCTAATGGACAGAATTCCAAGAATTTTGTATACAACCTACCATGCAAATGCGTTGGGTCATGCACAGTAGAGAACAGTAGACCACTTAAAGTGAAACCTCAGAAACACAGGAATATCCCTAAATGCGAAACAGTAAGATCAAGAACCGACAAACATGTCTGGAAAGAAGGCTACCGGGTCCAATAGGAGAACATACAGATCGTGGCAAAGGAGAAAAGTACAACTCGCTCAAAACTCGCACAAAATCCGATAAGCCAAGCTAATGTAAAAATGAAACCCATTTGGATCCCCATAACGCTTGAAGATTTTAGGCAAAATAACGTACACAATGGGTTACGGCGCTACATACGCAATAAAATATTGCGCAACCACGAAAAACTCTCGTTAAGGTAAGATTTTATACAAATGGTTGCTTGTGTCTTATGTAACAGATTACAGAGGTCCTACTCCACTCTGTAATAATTCAAACAACTACAAATACTCCACTCTGGGGCTTCCAAAATCTAGAAACAAAATGCAATAAAGTTACAAACTACATTTTAGCTTTGGTAACCTGCTACATTAATTGGAAATTGCAATAAGTTTGTACCTACTATCACGCTGGATAACGCGAAGATCTATAATTAAATCAGGACGATTCAAATCTAGGTTGAACCTTACCTTTACATTTTTCCGAATGGAAATACATGGATATCTTTTTTGAAACTCCAACACATATATGATAGTGTCTCCTTATCAGAGACAAACACTTAAACATTCGAGGGTTAACAATATAGCAGTATACACATAAGGAGCCGTAAGGATAAATGCATTCACCTGTACAGGTTGTTCTATGTTTATAAGAATATTTAAGATTAAATTAAATTTCAGTTAATTACTTAAAGATTAGAATAACAAAAGGATGGAAGGGCTGTCCATTCAAATAGATTTCGATGTGTTTGCATTCGCAAAAGTGTAAAGACAAAACTCAACTTAGCTTTGAATTGTCTGGATTTAATTAAAGATCTTCGTGTTATCCGGCGTGATATTAATAGGTATCAAAGTGCAATTTTCTTTATCAAAAGTAAGAAGTAGTTCGAAAGTTTATAGCGTTATATGTATAGATATCGAAAACTCCAGAGTGGAATATGTTGCTGGTTGTCTGATTTATTCCCAGAGTAGAGTAGTACCTCTGTAATTTCTTCCATAAGACACAAGCAAGCATTTGAATCAAATCTTACCTTAACGAGGAGTACAATAAGACCAATTCAAACAAAGTAGAATTTCGAAAGGAACGGTTATGTTCGTAACCTAAAATGAGGATTCCTAATCGGAATATGTATGAATTTTCCTTCAAGTTAGTAAGTATAATGAGATAACTGTGGTGTTGATGGCTAAACGTAACGAAAGTTTTATAACAGAAAAAAGAGAAACGCAGCATTTCTGAAGTCTTTAACCTTTAAATTCGCATGTTGCATAGAAAATAATTAACACTACTTAATCATTTCAAACAATGGGGAATAAATATAAATCCGGCCCTAAGCGATGAATTAATTATATCCAGGAAATAATTGATTCCTCTAGGAATTGAAACGTCGCCAGCACCAACTTGTGGAAGCAAAAACGTAAAAGAAGGCGTTCTCTTGTAAACCTAGTAACTTTGTCATTACTACCAAATGTAATCCTGTGCTTCTAAATCGTGAAAATACACGTTAAGTATGAGTGACCATCAACCATAAAAATGATTTATTTAATTTAGGAAAATAGTACACTTAAGACTACGTTAAATGAGAAAATAATAGAAACAATAACCAAATGATTTTAATAGCTATCTGCTAAATAATATAACATCAGAAGTAATAGTGTTACATATCTACAGTCAACGTTCCAATAGGAATAGAGTTACTCAATGTTTAGAAGCTTACGGTAGCTATCTATTTAACGTACGTATAAACATTGATTACTCAACTTATTAATCAATGGTATAAGTATAACCCATGATCGTACTGTTAGCGATCTGAGCAAGATTCAGTTAATAACTCATTGTATAGTTACTCCCTGGATATCCTACGTTTTCAGTGACACTTTCGAGCCGTTATTATATTTACATTTCACCGTAAGGGTAAATTTAATCTTCCCACCTAATTTGGCGCTCGAGAAAATAAATTTCCACCCTAAAAGTAAACAGTTCTTTTCAGAAGTAACCGGTTACCATGCAACGTAAACGTCTTACAAATTTGGCCAAATTTACAAACAAACATTAATGGCGGACTATTAGCAGTATTATTAGTAATAAAAATAAATTACAAACATAGCGGCAAAATTATTTATACCGCAGATATCCTATTTTTAAGATTACAACGACTAAACTGGGTGGGTTGCTCAGTTTCTGGATTTTCCTGTATTTGTTTGTATTGGTCCATTCGCAGCGTTGTATTAGAAATGAATTCCGAGCAATAAAGTAACGAGTTTAAGTTTTCGGAAAAATTGGACGAACAGAACCCCCAATACTTTAACAAACCGCTTAGTACAACTATGGTAAGATAATTAGTTAGACGATCATGTGTAACTGGTATTTATGTCTGTCATATCTGTAGCAGATTGTATTGTAATGGTAATATTAGCTTTAGGTAGAGCTATAGTGCTATCTTGGATCACAAGTTTCAAAGGATATAATTAAGAACTTAATTTTCTAATTATTTATATTTATATCTAAATACTACCGCCATAATTAATACAAGAACATTTAAATGTCAATGAGGTTATGTAACTTGTTGATATCGTGGAGTGTAGAATATCGTAGTTTGGGGGTATATGAAACATTTTTTACATATTTTTCATAATAGCTTTCTTCGTGATTTTATTTTTAAGTTCTTATTTTTTTTAGGGTTGCATTTAAGCCATGATTGATGTTGCCGATAATAAAGGGAGCAATGGCAATTTTTCATGTAAATTGGACGATAGTTTACGTTTATTCCATATATGGCTGATCGTGCAAAATCATGGTTTTTCAGTCATTGTCACGTGTGGTTGAAATTTGCCGTAGATGATTTTTTTCGAATATATGGATACTTAAAGTATTATATACTGACTTCCATGTGAATTGAAACAACTAAAATTTACTCAACGATTTTTTGAAGTTTTCGTCAACGATGCCTTACATTAGAAGAAACAAACGATTAAAATTTGAAAACAAAAGAAAACTAAAATGTTTTTTCAATAATGAGTTGCTTCGCTACAATTTGTAATGCACTCATTTAGACGGCGTGGCATGCTATCAATCGGGTGATCTATAGCTGTCTGTGGTATATCAACCTAAGCTTTTTGAATCACTAGTCGGAGATCGTGTAAGTTATCCTATTGGGAAATGGGATTTTCCAGCGCAACGGGTTCTAGCACATTGGCGATATAACCAGCGACGTTTAAGTTGCCATCAATGAAGGCCAAGGGTGATTTGCTATCGTAACATATTGCACCCCATATCATTACTCCTTGTGTGAGGGCTGTGTTGCGTTCCACAAAAAATATTGGATTTTTACGTTCTCCACGCATCCATCTGACTCTCCTACGACCATAACGGGCTCACAATCAAAATCGGGACTCGTCATTAAACACAACTCGATGCCATTCTTGCGCCCAATTCGCTCTTTCGTTGCTCCATTCTAGCCTGCGTAGACGGTGAAGTGTAAGAGGAAGACATAAAAATCTACGATATGAACGCAACCCATAAAACCTTATCCGGCGATAAACAGATGACATCGACATTCTGGGTCCTACTCCTCCCATCGAATCATTTGCAATCGATCGAGTTGTCTCTTGTGGCTAAAAGTCTTAAGCGACGTACTTCGCGATCTGTAGTCCTGCGGGGACGTCCAGATCCAGGGCGACGTTGTTGCACACCCATCTTTGGACCATTTGGACCAACATCTCAATACCGTAGTAACATTTCTGTTTACACGACAAGCAATTTCTCTTAGCGAAAGTCCGGCCTCTCTCATGCCAATAATACGGCCACGTTCAATATCAGTCAATTGGGAAAAATGTTGATGTTGGCGTACTCTTGGCATTGTTCCCAAGTTCAGAACGAAATTGCGAACAAACAATTTGCAAAATTGACAGTTAATTACACACCGATTGGTTTATTTCTTCAAATTTATTGTTAATAAGCGCAAAGGAAAAACAAAACGAAAATACTAGCTAGATTTTTTCAAATTTTAATCGTTAGTCTGTTCTAATGAAAGACATCGTTGACGAAAATTTCAATAAAATCGTTTAACAAATACTAGGTGTTGTAATTTTTATGGAAGTCAGTATATGTTAAATTAAAACGTTGCTAAGGGGAATTGTTATTTTAAAATTTGTATCGCAGTTTCGAATGGAATTAAATTTCATGGTGGTTAAAAAGAGTTTTCTTAAGTAACATAATATGCATGGGTCTCATTGAAAAACAGGATGTGTGCGTCTCGTTTCTAGATATCAAATCTGTTTCTTTTCTTGGGAAATGCCCACTGTGCAGATTTAGTTTGGAAGGTGCTTTTATGTGGCGATTAAGAAGTATGACGTGATCTTGTGGGGAAAAGGTAGTTTTGATTTTCAGTTACTTGAAGTCGAGCTGTGAAAGAAAGGGGTTGGACGCTGAACGTGGTATGGGAACTTAGGGCGTATTAAATTTACTTACATTCAATTGGAGTATTTGAAGGCATTTTTCCCGTTCACCTTTTGTGTGGATCTTAAATAGAATTTAATCATCCCGGAGACCTTTTGTGTAAAATTTGGTTGGTCGAAAGTGACATTTCCGTGTCCACTGAAGAAGGTTAGTGTTTAATTTTAGCTCTATTCCCTCACATTTGGGTTAAATCGCTTTTTGGCGGATTTTTATGTATAAAGTTCAGTAAATTTATTAGTGCAAAACGAAAGTACATCCGCGTTCATAGCTGTTCAAACAAATAAAAGGTTGCTGTAAATATAATTATCGCTATAATAAGTTGTGTGTGTATAAAGGACAAAGAATGTTCTGTAAATAAATTAATGTGGATGTATACTAAATAAGTTCACACAGTTATTAATCACCTGGGTCAGGCTTAAATATTTTCACCACTAAATTCGTGTAAATATAATTTGAAAATAGTTGGATCGTTAAAATTTGCGACAGGAAAGTTATCATATTGGAAGGCTGTATCAAGGAGGTTGAAAAGTTACTGGTATCTATCGATCAATTACCAAAAGGGTCAATTGGACGAGTTTTGCTTTACCGATGTGGAAAGGAAAGAGGAGCATTTGGAGTGATCACTTTGTGCGAGTTAAAGTAATTACTTTCCTACGTATAATTTTTTTGTTGGTGATTTTAATAAAATTGTTTTATATGTATTTGTTTAGTCGGGTGAATACGCTTTCCTTTGTGTATTGTTTTGCATAAAAGCTCTTTAGGCGATTAAGTGTATTTACCCGGGTATGGTCTCATTAGCCACCGTACGTTATTTTAATTCTATTTTGAATATTGTATACCAATAATATATTACACAGCGAGTTTGGAAACCAGCGTATATCATACGAGTGTGATATACGTTACTTTACAACGAGAGATGTACGCTATTTTTCCCATGACTAGAAATTATTTTCTTAGAGTCAATAGCAAAATTTATTTTATCAATATTCAATAACAATATAATAATTTAGTTACATGATTAATATTTTTTAATTTAAAACATAACCTATAAACCTAATAAGTTAACAAAAATTCTAGAAATTAGGCTTTTCATTATAAATTAATAGAGATTGTATATTTATAACAATTAGAAAACGTAATGTAGTATCCCCAGATGTTTGGTTATTTAAATTATTCAGCGTTGTTGGTAATTGTATGTTTTGCTTTGCCGATAATTCAATCACATTTGATTGATTAGAAGGATCGGCTCCATCACAATTTACTGCATTTAAAATTGAATTTGCTTCTATTTTATTTTTTAACGAGTCATCTATATAATTTTCTGCTACTCATGCAGACTTCCATCATCCAAGTCGTTTTAAGGTCGGTATATCTCTACCTGCATCTACTAATATAGTTGCCGATGTTCGGCGAAAGCAACGCCCCGTGTAAAGTTTTCGAGGTTTAAATATCCAGCAATTGCTTTTGGAACACTGCCAAGTTTGTAGATTCCTACTGGCTGTTAAGTGCATTTTGTACTTTGATAATCCATGAAAAATACCAGTCATATATTCCGGAAGAACATAACGGTAACATTTTTTTAATTTTACCTTTGTTAACAGAAACGTATCATTTAGTTTGTTCGTGTTTTTGATTTATTTGGTTTGCCACCATGCTATTTTAGCTTCAAGAATGTTCTCAATTTTAAATAACTTTCAATGTTTATATTATGGTAAATGAGTGTACTTCTCAACATTGAATACTGTAGCCATAAAGAATTAGGTTTTATATTCTTCATAACTCACCAAAATATGCCATTAATGTGTTTTCTCACGACATAATTTTTTTTATAATCGCCAATCCATAAATAATTTGTGTGCCAACTTGCATCTTCTTTGTGATGTCTGTGATAACAGATTTAGAAAAGTGTGGGCGGCTTCCAGTAGTTTTGGCGTTGTTCATTCGATAACAGAACAATCACTGCCACTATTATTAGCCATAATTACTAATTTTAGTTATTAAAACTAAATTGGTAACTAACGCTTTTGATTATGACAGCTCGACTGACAAAACAATAAATAAGCCACCTTCAATTTCTTTGTAAGAAAATTTATAAGACACGTGTTATATTATATCGCATGCAATTCGTTACGAACGACGTTCTTAGCTACTTGATTGTATGGAAATGGAAATTTTGATATGTGGGAGTGGGAAAAATTCACATAACGAAAATTTGTCAAATTTATGTTTTTGGCATTATTATTTTTCTTTGGTGTTAATTAAATCTAAGGTGTTTAAGGAAGATTATTTTGCGAATTTGAACCTTGCAAGGGTTATCCCGATTTAACTATTATATTTTCCGTAAGAAAAATTGCTTTTCACTCCCTTACGGAAGTAAAGTTACTGTGTTTTGGCAACTACATCAATACTCTGATTGTGTGTGTGCTTTTTATTATTATTACAGTAATATATGAATATCGTTAACGACCTTGAGAGTGTTATTTCGTAATTGTGTGTAAGATTATTTGTGACTTCACTCCTGTCTTCACGGCGCTGTTACTTACGTTGTATTCAATTTAAAAGATGAGATACTTTGAATACATTCAAGTTACTGAGCAGTTTATTTTTGTTTTTATGGAAATTTTGATTATCACAATCGTACAGTGGCAGCATTTATTTATTTTTTTTATGATTTTTATGAAGGCTTCTAAAGTAATAATTTTTGAGAGATTTCTGTGTTAAATTATTTGCTATTTTAATGTTTTTTATAATTATATTTTGACATAGTTTCATTGAAGTTTAACGTAACGTAAATATAAAGTAAACAGGGTGCCGGTCTGTTAGCATGTCATTTTATTGTGATTGCGTGCAGGTACATTGAAGTTTATCAGAAAACGCCGCTCCGGACCGAGACAGCTAATTACCTGATTCACCTGGTTATGCAACGTTAAGGTAAGCATATTATCGATACAAAACAATCTGGCGCCCATGTGATGATTCTATTCTGTTTGATTTATGACACACCCAATTGTGTTTTATATGTAAATAATTATGTGTATATATATATATATATATATATATAGGGTAGAAGTTTTTCTTCTTCAGTAGCAGCAGAGTTGAAAATTTTGGATTTTGTAGTAGTCTCCGTACGTGTTTATTTCATTTTTTGACACAAACGCTTATCCGGGTCATCCGTGAAATTTCTCTCCACATAGTTTATAATATTTTCCAGTACCACATCCATTACTGTTTCCTTTATTTCGTCAAAATAATGGTTTATTACATCTTCAGTAAATTAAGCTGTGGACCTCTTCGCATTTTCAGCATTTATTTGAGTTAATGCATGACTCCGCTTCAGGAAAGGTCAGTCGTTTCCAGGAAGGTTTTCTTTAAGTGATCTAATTATCACACCTTTTTGGTTTGGGTATGACTGTACAAACTCTTTTATATCTTGTCCTACAAAAGGATATCGATAATCCGCAGCTGCAGTCATTGCACACGTTATATGCATTCGTTCGATTTTGATTAAACCAGAAGGCCTTCCCCATACGTCTAAATATTTCCCTCTATATTTGCTGTATAATGTAGTTTTAGGAACAGCAAAGCGGGCAGCAGCTTTCTCAAAGGATAAACGACAGCTTGTAAAGAGCCAGCGTCCTTTGCCACATTTTCCTGTTATTAATTATTTGCAAATTGTCCTGCTTTAATTAGTTATTAATATTCACAGATTTTAATAAAGTAATGAATTTATATCCCCACGACGTTAGTTTTAAAAACATCTAAGGTTTTTCTACGTCAGAGTCCCCTCCGGACTTTCCGCCAATTTTCACCTGAAGATCCCTACACAGAAGCCGTCCCCGCCTTCCGCGTATTCTCTATAAAAGCGCGAGACGCGCTATCGGATTAGGACTCTACTGTCTACTTGCGCCGACATCTACTTGCTCGTCGATCCGTTCCGCTGACCTGACGACCTTTGTACATGCCGAACCGTTTGTCATAGTTATTAAACGCGACACCACCACTTACATTACACATACGCCGATTGAATGATGTTACGCTGGGCTGAAAGCCCATAGTCATCTTTCACTTACTCCGTTGAATAGAAAGGTACCCAATTCTGGCAACCTCACGGGTACCCTTTTCACAGCGCAACGGGTTAGTCCCAGATACTTGTAAGGGATATTCCACCTACACATAGCACACAGACTCATACAAATACGCCTATCCTAGGCCAGAACATTATAGTCTAGGGTGCATCAGATTGAATGCAATCTAACACTCGTAGAGAGATCACATTCGGTCACCTAGTTCTTTAAAAGAACGTCGTGTAAACGCGAAAGTAATATATTTTAATTAGAATACGTAAACAACAGCCGTCCTAACCGCTCACTTATCGGGAGAGATCTAGAAAATTAGTTTATTTCGTTTTGAACAATTCGGATAATTTTTTAAGTCCGTTAATGCAGTTATAAATCTCGAGTAAGTAATAAAATTGGTTTAGTCCGTTTTAAATAATTAGAATAGATCTATTACCGTAGTTATAAAAAGTCTCGTGCGTATAAAGAGTAAACGACCGGAGTTATCACATCTCCCGGCAAGTGCTTGCCCAGTACTCAATAAAGTTATTATAAGATTTCCTGCTCCTAAAAAAACCAGGTCGGCTTCAGAAGTAAACATTTATTTCCTTTGATCAATTACTTTTACTTTAATTAAAATTAAAGTATGACGTAGAGTGGGGAATGTGCAAACATAACCGCCAATATTAACAATATTTTCATTTTCAAGTGCCAGAAAGAAAGATGAGACAATACAATCACGAACCCGTTAAGAATATAGTGTTCAGTACAATTAGAAGTAACATTTATATTTAATTCATGTACATATTTAGTTTTAAGTTAAAATATTTAGCATTGTTAAATAATAGGAGAATATACGTTTATACCATTATAAGTCTATGGTTCCGTGTGGGCTAATTTAACAGAGTGATCAGATCGACCTATGAACGCCCCCCTTCGTGCGATTACAAAAACCAATTAAGCTAGTTCCGAGGCAAAGTAAAGTAAGATCTGTTTCTTCTAAAGTAAGGACATTACATGTTTACAACCTTTACCAGGACCAATTCAATATTTTGTGGATCATAATTTCCTCGATAGGTCGTTCCAGTAACATGTTTATGTTTTCTACGCATCGTTCCATATATCTCTAAAAAAGCAACGTTTTCAAGAAAAAAGCGTTTAAAAAAATGGAGCAATCCATAAGCAAACAAAATGTTTGGGACGATTGTTTAGGTTAAACATTAAAATTAAATTTATTTAAATAAATTCATTACACATATATGCTATCTGTATCTCTATCGGATAAAAAGTTGCAGAGGGAATTCTTCGAGTTTTGTAAGAGACATTGAGCGGAATAAAGAAATTAGTTAAAAAATCAATTTCAGGAGGAGGTGTAAGAATTTAGGATTATTACATTCCCTTTTTTCTAGGGGAAAGTAAATATATGCTCCTGAGTGGGGAAAGATAAGGTAGGTAGCAAAGGAATATCGCTTAAGAGGTTGGTACTTGGCCTGATGCCGTTACTTTATAGAACCTTACTCCAGTCTGGCGGTTTTTTTTTTATCTCTACAGAGAACCGAGATACAGTTATTCTGATCCAAAGGTGATGAGGTAATTGGTATATTGGTCTAGGGGTAATTCAAAAAGGGGACATAAGGGCACTTTTGTAAAAGCATGACAAGGGGTTGTAACTAACTAAATAAGATAAGTGATGAATAACTTTGGTGATTAAGACTAGTAATACGATGGTAGTGGCTTGGAGTTCGTCTAAATTACGGTTTTGGTACCAGATCATAGAAAGGGCTATAAAGGTAAGGAAGAATATTATTTGAGCAGAATTAATGAATCAAAAAATTGTAAACGTTTATGACCACTACTTTTGCAGTGAAAATGTAGGTATGCCAAAGCGGCTCCACTAATAAATAATTCGAGACGCTCATTTTTAAAAAAAACACCAGTGTCAGCATATAAATTCAATGGTGTCATATAGTTGATCTTCATAGCATACTATCTTACATACTCGTATCTCTGTATATAAATTAACTCACTTTTCGTGTTACACCTTGTTTCAATTATTAAATGCCACTGTACACATTTTTGAATTTGTTTCAAACTTACAGTATATCCGTTCTTCAATCTGGAATTACTATTTATATTTCACATGTTTTGATAGTGGCAACTTATTTCTCTAATGGGATTTCCGAAATGAGAAGCTTGGTTTGGACAGACGCATTTCTCACTGTAATGTTGCAGTTGATGTCCTACTTTATTTGAGGTTAAAAATGGTTCCTTTGAATGAAAGAGAAAAGCTTTGAATTTTCCTAGTTTTATTACATATCTCAAAGCTTAATTTATTGACGTTGACTAGGTGTGCCATTCCTTTTATCTAGAAACATTACTAAATTTTGATCCGTTTTAGTTTGCCATCAGTAAGAAATCTATACCTAATAGGTATTATAAAGCGGTAAAGAGGTTTAAAAAAAGTAATAAATTCCATCAATTGCAAATACTTATTTCCACAGTATGTCATGCGGATATTAATAAGCAACTCATACTGTTTTATTTTTAAATAACCTGATTATGTCGGTAATTTTAGAAAGACAGCCGCTATTAATTTGATAAATTCAATAATTATTTTTAGATCATCCCATCATCTCATATTTACGAAATCTACTTAAGGTAAATTTTTTTGATACAGCTAAGAGCTACATTGTAAAGAGCTCGAGCTGTGAGATCTTAAACTATCTTACAACTACATTGACTTTCGTCACTATAACTGTATTGGGCACGATATAAACATTGCTATGTTGAAGATTTCAGTGTGTTTCTCTTACGTTTACGGGTTACTTAGGTTTATAATTGCTAAAGCGAAAAGGGGTCTCCGCAGTATGTTTATGGTAAAATATAATGACCACTCTTACTACGACAGATTTAGTGCTTTGTTTAGAAAAAACTTACACGTATGCTACTGACACATGAATTAGCGAAGTTATATATAAACAGCGTTTGTGTTATTTAAAACGGTAAGTAGTGTGACCTATTCATGGAGATTCAGTTATAGCTTTTTTAACTTTACTAAATTAAATAATAAATGATTTACCTAATATAAGACTTAAAAATATAACAATTTTTGTTGCAGTAAGACATTTAAGGAAGATTCTGTTTACTTTCCTTTTTTATGGCGCCCTTTTACGGTTAGTCACTGACTACTAATCTGGTTTTCCTCCTGATTCTTGACAACATCCCGTATGCCCTCCGCATCCCTACGTCTAATGGATGACGATCCCTGTAAGATACCGGCCAACGAATATAAACACACCAACCACGCCACACACATCACAACCACCACGCACACTTAACCCATCAACACATTCATTACTCAATAAAACCTAAATAATTTTTTCTTTTGTTTACACCCAAAATAACTATACCTCATGATTGTACAACATACAATAACACCAAACACCGCAACACAACAACAAGGAATGACCAGGGCTGAAGAGGAGAAGCAATCCTGAACAGTCCACAAATAAGTAATATAAGCTAACAATAAGTAAATACTAACACATAAGCATGAGCAAACTAAAAAAAAAAAAAACCTCCTGATTACATATTGCTGATGATTAGAGGGCGGATTATATGCAAAATACATAATCTTGAATATTGATGCTGTAAAAATACCCTTCCGTATCTAGGTGAATCACATTAATGAGAGTTATATGACACCAATTTAATTTTGCATATTTTGCATATATTTGCAGCTATGTTCATATTTTTGTAAAATGTGCATATTATTGCATATTTTGTGAATTTCTAAATAAATCCGACATTTTACTAAAAAAAATTTCTCTCGTCTCCTCAAACGAGCACAGTAAATGAAACTTTTTAAATAAAAGATTAAAATCTAAGAAAGAAAGCCTTTAGAAATTCCAGTAAAAGGTAAGCTGCTTAAAATCATTGACACGAAGCGTCACTGCTATAATTTCGCCGTAGCGAAAAACTATGTAAATCCTGTCTTTGTGGATACAATGCACGAGATACAACAAATAGAAAATAATTATTTACATTTTATAGTGGATGAAACAACGGAGAGTTGTGGTCGTTATATCGCGAATTTATTGATAAGGGTTTTGCATCCTGATTATGAAAGTAAATAAGTTTTGATTCCAGATAACTTGAAAAAACAAACCATTTAACTATCTGTAGGTTTATACAGGAAGGAATTAGCAAATTTTTTTTTACCTGAAGAGTTTCTACCCAAAATGTTTTATTATTGTTGTCTGATGCTGCGTCATACATGGTCAAAGCAAGTCAAAATTTAAAATTATTTTATATAAATTTAATTCACACTTAGCACATGGATTAAATAGAGTAGCGGAGGAGATTATATCTCAGTTCCCATTAGTAAATAGTTTGATTAACAATGTAAAAAAAGTATTTATTAAGGCACCCCTTAGAATTCAGAATTTCAAAGAAAAACTTCCAAATACTCCTATTCCCACTCAGTCAGTAATAACTAGTGGGGTACGTGGCTACAGGCCGCCATGTTTTACTCGGAAAATTTTAAAGACATTAAACAAATAATTTTACAATTTGCCGGTGAATATCACTAAATTACGGAAGCGAAAGCTATTCTAAATAAAATAGACTTACCGCAACAATTAGTATTTATAAGCACCAATTACCACTTTGTGTTCGAAACAATTTTAAAATTAGAGACTGAAGACCTTCCGCTTACAAACTCTGTTGAATTAATAAATAAGTTTAGTATACCTTGTAGTCAAGTTCGTGGTCCAGTAGGTAAAGCCATTGAAAAAAAAACCCAATCAAGCTTTAGAGAAAAATGAAGGGTACAAAGTTCTTGTAAATGTGTCTACAATTATTTCTGGGAAATCAGTAGAATTTTAAATCGAACCAAACATTGTATCTGTGTTGAAAAACGCTACAATTACATATGTTGTCGAACGGAGCTTTTCAATTTATAAATCTATTTTATCTGATAGGCGACAAGGATTTAAGTTAAACAATTTGGAGAAACACCTTATTGTAAGATGAGTAGAAGACAGGCACCTTGGCCGCCATCTTGGAGTTTCACGTCACAAGACCGCCCACGTGGGAGACCAAACTTTCCTCCCCTATGGTTTCTTTTCGGAGGTCTTTTTCAACCCCTAATTATTTTTCTTTTTACAGACCCACGTGGGGGACCGTATTTTCCACCCCTATGGTTTATTTTCGGAGGCCTTTTTCAACCCCTAATTATTTTTTTTACGCACCCACGTGTGAGATCGTATTTTCCACCCTATGGTTTCTTTTCGAAGGCCTTTTTCAAGTCTAATTATTTCTGTTATTTACTCGTCCACGTGTAGGACATGTTTTTTCACCCTATTTTATGGCCGCCCGCGTGAACAACGTGTTTTTTCACCCCAAGTTTAAGGTCACCCACGTGTGAGCTCGTATTTTCTACCCCTATGATATCTTTTCGGTGGTCTTTTTAACCCTTGGTGGAATTTTCACCCTAATTACGACCTCTTCGGCGGTTTAGCCCTTGGAAGATAGGCAAATACGTGCGCGTACAATGTTCTAATAAGAGGCCTTAATGCTACCTTAAGACATACAAGAAGTTGTGTTAGGTCTGCGCCCCGGCCCCGTTGGCTGAAAATAGTATTATAATGAGTCCTAATGCTAACGTGTAAGACAAGTGTAGGAACTACCATGTAGGCCTTCGATCTTGTGTTAGGGTCTGGCCCCTTTGAGTTAAAATTGATTTTAGAGCCATCTAGTAGGGTATAGGCTAATGAACATTTTCTATACTAGAAGTTGATCATACACATCCCTCTCTTGCTCTACCTTGTTTATCCGTTTCTCTCTCCCTCTCTCTCTCTTTCGGTTCTTTCTCACACACAAATAAATCAATCAGATCAAACTCAATCAATCAACCGAAATCATGTCTTACAGTTTGCGGAAACCAGCTTACAGTTCAAAACTGAATACATTAAAGTCTAAAGTAAATATGACGTGAAATAATAAATAATTTCTACCCTAATGCAATGATGCTTTTTATATAGGACGATACTCTAAAAAGTCACCACCTATACACTCGGAAAATTATGTCTGATTTATTTGCATGTTCAATTACACACACACACACACACACACACACAACCGTGTTCATTAACTGTTATAAAAACCCCATTAAAAAGACCGGAAAGTAATAATTACTTATATATAACATAGAGTTAAATTAAATTAACATGTTTTTAAGAATATTAAACTGATATAATGGAAATAAAAGGCAAAAGGTTTTAATAGTTTTATTATTATACGCGAATTAATAATAACTACAACTTTAAAATCTACACGAATACGTACCAACTATTTATAGATCTGATCTTATGACGTCATCCTATAAGAGAAATAATACATTTTAAAAATCTTTATTAACATTTTTGTTAGCAATATCAAGTAAAAAGCGCATATATTAAAAATAATACGTTTACCTTTAGAAGTGTTTTTTCTTTCAGCTGTATCATATGTTGAACTGAAATATTTTTTTATACAACATAGCCACATTTAGTCTCACTAAACACGTTTTGTGAATGGTTGGAAATAAGCTGGCTATTGCGTTCCGATCATTAACTCACACACACACACACACACACACACACACACACACACACACACATGTACTTCAAGTTATATGGATTTTTACCAGTTGAGATCAATAGCAATGTTAACTAGACGCTTTAAAATTTCTAATCTGAAATAAAAGTGACTAATCTAATTTATTTGAAATTTCATAGAGAGCATCACTATCATCCAGATTTTGAGATACATTAATCTCATCGTCTTCACCTTGAACGATTATATTGTAACAACATATAAAGAAACTAATAACCCCGGACAGTTTTTATCAGACACTATTATTATTATTATTGTTACATGGACATGAGGTTATTCCTAAATTAACTGGTTTCAGCACAGCTCTGGAAATGCTGCACACTCTACAAATCTTTCAGTTTGCTGTCAGAAGCAAACAGGATCTTCAATATTGTGTTGCAAGTAGCAGCAAAACACGTTAGCTAGATAGTTTAACCTCTATATTATTTTACATGCAAGCCTGATCTTATTGTAAACACATCTGTCAAAAAGCTAATTAAACATAGTTCCGCGGACTGGACATCGCAAACAGCGTTTCCAATTATGGTTTTAGTAATCGAAATATTGCCTACAACTACATACAAGCGACTATCAATGTTTTAGTACGAGGAGCAAACGAAAACACGCTAACACGAAAACAGGCTAACGCTAGAACACATAAGAGAAAACACGCTAACGCTAGAACACACAAACGAAAATACACAAACGAAAACATACAACGAAAACACGCTTACACGAAAACACGCTAACACGAAAACACGCTAACACGAAAACACGCTATCACGAAAATACCATAATGCTAGAACACAATAACGAAAACACGCTAACACGAAAACACGTTAACACAAAAACACACAATCGAAAACACACAGAACGATAACCCGAAAACACGCTAACACGAAAATACCCTAACGCTCGAACACAAAAACGAAAACACGCTAACACGAAAACACGCAAACGCGAAAACACACAAACGAAAACACGCTAACGCTAGAACACACAAACGAAAACACGCTAACATGAAAACACGCTAACAAGAAAACACGAAAACACGCTATCACGAAAATACCCTAATGCTAGAACACAAAAACGAAAACACGCTAACACGAGAACACGCTAACGCAAAAACACACAATCGAAAACACACAGAACGATAACATGCTAACACGAAAATACCCTAACGCTAGAACACACAAACGAAAACACGCTAACACGAAAACACGCAAACGCGAAAACACACAAACGAAAACACGCTAACGCTAGAACACACAAACGAAAACACACAAACGAAAACACGCTAACACGAAAACACACAAACGAAAATACGCAAGCACGAAGACACGCTAACACGAAAAACACACAAAACGCAAAAAGATGCAAACACGAAAACACACAAACGAAAACACGTCAAACTAAAATACGAAAACACACAAACGAAAACAGGCTAACGCGAAAACTCGTAAACCTGCGAACATGATTCAAGACGGGGTAGCACCGTTAGGAAAAACACGTTTATTAACAAAATTGAAGGAAAGCTTAACGTTTGAAAATATATTATTATTATTATAAACAACAATACATCATTATTATTTAATAACATGCTTTATCGGTTTTCTTCTTCTTGAACCGTGATTCGTCGTCATCATCATCATGGTTTTGAGATTCCCCCTTCTCCTCTACCTCATCGATCTTCTTTCTCTTCTGTGAATCATCACCATCACCTTGGATGTGAGATACATTCAGCTCATCCACGTCATCGCTTCCATCATTATCTTGAACGGTTATGTTGTAATAGTTTATTAACAAGTCAGTACAATCTCTAATGTCCGCTGATGTTGGCTCATAAGCAGGAAAATACATAATAATAATGCTCACTCGATGACAGTTACACTTTAAAGAGCGAAACACACGAAAAACGAGAACGCTGCTAGCCTTGGGCCTTGTGCGCAAGCGCGCTCGTCAATATTCGTGTAGAATCGGTTATCTTCGGGGGAAGTTTGAAGTATTGACCTAACCACACTCTAATATCGTCTTTAGGGACATTTTTGTAAATCTAAACGCCTCTTTTATGATTGAGATATTTTCTCCTAAGACGGCTCAAATGTTCAAATTATTTAAAAGTAATTTTTGAATGTAACAATATAAATACTAAATACCAGTAGCAGTAATCAGGTTTTGTGTATTACTTTCTAATTAATTAATGATCGGAACGCAATAGCCAGTTTATATCCAACCATTCACAAAACGTGTTTAGTGGGACTACATGTGGATACGTTGTATAAAAAAATATTTCAGTTCAACATATGATACAGCTGAAAGAAAAAACACTTCTAAAGGTAAACGTATTATTTTTAATATATATGCTTTTTACTTGATATTGCTAACAAAAATGTTGATAAAGATTTTTAAAATGTATTATTTCTCTTATACGATGACGTCATAAGATCATATCTGCAAATAGTTGGTACGTATTCGTAGATCTTAAACTTGTAGTTATTGTTAATTCGCATATAATAATAAAACTATTAAAACCATTTGCCTTTTATTTCCATTATATCAGTTTAATATTCTAAAAAACATGTTAATTTAATTTAACTCTATGTTATATATAAATAATTATTACTTTCCGGTCTTTTTAATGAGGTTTTTATAACAGTTAATAAACACGTTTGTGTGTGTGTGTGTGTGTGTGTGTGTGATGTGTGTGTGTGTGTGTGTGTGTGTGTGTAATTGAACATGCAAATAAATCAGGCATAATTTTCCGAGTGTATAGGTGGTGACTGTTTAGAGTATCGGCCTGTATAAAAAGCATCATTGCGTTAGGGTAGAAATTATTTATTATTTCACTTCATATTTACTTTAGACTTTAATGTATTCAGTTTTGAACTGTAAGCTGGTTTCCGCAAACTGTAAGACATGATTTCGGTTGATTGATTGAGTTTGATCTGATTTATTTATTTGTGTGTGAAAAAGAACCGAAAGAGAGAGAGGGAGAGAGAAACGGATAAACGAGGTAGAGCAAGAGAGAGATGTGCATGATCAACTTCTAGTATAGAAAATGTTCATTAGTCTACACGCCACTAGATGGCTGTAAAATCAATTTTAACTCAAAGGGGCCAGGGCGCAGACCCTAACACAAGGTCGAAGGCCTACATGGTAGTTCCTACACTTGTCTTACACGTTAGCATTGGGACCCCTTATTATAATACTGTTTTCAGGCAACGGGGCCGGGGCGCAGACCTAACACAACTTCTTGTATGTCTTATGAGGTAGCATTAGAGCCTCTTATTGGAACATTGTACGCGCACGCATTTGCTTACCTTTCAGGGGCTAAACCGCCAAAGAAGCCGTAATTAGGGTGAAAATTCCATCAAGGGTTAAAAAGACCACCGAAAATAAATCATAAGGGTAGAAAATACGAGCTCACACGTGGGTGACCATGAAATAGGTGTGAAAAAACACCTTCTACACGTGGGCAGCCTTAAAATAGGGTGAAAAACATCTCCTGCGTGTACGTGTACGAGTAAATAAAAGAAATAATTAGAGATGAAATAGGCATTCGAAAAGAAACCATAAAGTGGAAAATACGGTCTCACACGTGGATGTGTAAAAACAAAAATAATTAGGGGTTGAGAAAGGCGTCTGAAAAGAAACCGTAGGGGCGGGAAATACGGTCCCCCACGTGGGCGGTCTTTTGACGTCAAACTCCAAGATGGCGGCCAAGGTGTCTGTCGTCTACTAAGATGTAATAGGCAGAAAAGCGATGAATAATATGTACATATTGTGTTTAATTCTCCAACTGATCGTAAGATTATTTGTAGTTAATATTAAACAAATACATTATCATTATTTTTATTACTTAACATTTTAAATTTGATTAAGAATCTTTTTCACATAATAAAAGTTTTTGTTTAACATAGGTTGTTTATTATTTCTTGGTACGCAAATTTTGCATATAATGTTGCATATTTTAACAGACTGACTGAATATCTTTTACATATTTGGTGCATATATATGCGCATATATGTGACTTTTTTTATGCATAGTAATCCGCCCTCTACTGCTAATAAATGAAGTATTTTTTTATAACATAAATTGCTAATTATAATTTAGTACTAATTGTATCTAATTCAATAAAAGTATAGTTAATACATACGTTAATTTCTCACTTACTAATTTACGCGTTGATTTTAATCCACATCGATTAAATTAAGGGCGGAACCTCAAAAAAGAAAAGGGGAAAGTCACAATTATGACGATTGTTACCTACCGCTAAAATGAAAGAAAGAACGCTCATCTGAGAGAGTACAGGTTAACTAAGCATACAAGGAAACACACAAAATAAAGAAGTGATGGACATTTTAACACAAACATTTATTTTCCTTAAGCACCAGCCAAGCTAAAAAGTGAGCTTCATAAACCAAATAAGTTAAAAATATAATATTGTACTCCAGCTGAATGCCCATGAGAATGCACATGCGAGTCCTGTAAGAAACTTACCATAACCATAAGCGACAAGCGAAAGCATAATTCGTTTAAAACCGAAGCACATGTGGTGTAACAGCTATCTCAAAACATTTTTAAGCGAGAATGAACGAACATCCTTTTAAAAAAATCGCCAACAAGATGGAAATTAAAATTACGCTATCCTAGCCCGTTGCCCTATATAATACTTCACAGATTTGCAAATCAAAGCAACGTTCTGTGTACAAATAAACCGACCAAAAATATATTTAACTGACATGCACTTTACCTGAGCTGTCTAATCTATAAATATAAATATCTATTATTATTATTATTAGTGATAAAGTGCTTGAAACAAAGCGAGTCTAACTGAAAGTACATTAAAATGCAAGTTTGCAAAAAACCGTAAACAACTAAATTTTTCCTAGAACCATTGAGCAGATTTACACACAATTTGGCTGTTTGTGATCTCTAAAGCCTGCAATAACCTAAGATAATGAAATTCCCTAGAAATGTTTGACATTTTTCGTGATGGAGCGGTCAATTTCGTACGTTTGTTCCGTATAACCCCAAGTTATTCCATACATTCCCAAACTACGGTATGTAAGTGTTAAAATGGTTTATTTGTAATTTGAATTAACAAAATAATTATTTATAAAACCCACTCTACAATTTCCATTTTCTCCTTATTACATCACTTTATCTAAGAAGCATAACAAACTTGCTTTTAGGTTGTGTTTCGTTCGTGGAATAATATAATCTTTCACCTACACAAAACAGTACTTTATATGGTATTATTTCAATAATAGCACAGGTTTTATGTTTACCTCACATTTTTCTAAAGCCCCACGACTATTGCTCATCAAGACAGATTTAGATTTTGTAAGCAAATTGAGTAAGTAATTTTACATTCCTGAGATTTCATGTCTTCATAATATCATAAGCAAGGTATTTCTAAACTAAGTAAGTTTGGCGAAAACACTATTGCAAAATCAAGCTCATGCCAACCATTATTTTTATGGAATGCTTTGAATATTGTAGCGCAAGCGATATATGCCTTTTATCTCAAACCTAAGTTATGTGTACGTATACAGCTTGCAGAAATTCCAACATTGTTTTATTTATCACGGAACAGATGCAAAGGAATGTTGTAAATAAGCGTAATAAAGAAATAATAGGATAAACACTTTCACATCCTATATGAAAACGAAATTAATAAAAAAAAAATTTTTTTTAGAGTAAATGTGTATTATACTGCAGTAATGTGTGTTGACGTTTGCTGGATCAACTTTGAAGTTAAAAAGTTTTACTTGTAGCCAGATGCGTGGTCTTTCGTACTTTTAAACTAAACTTTTTCTATCAATCAACCTTCACACATACACAACTTTCATTAAAACTCTTATACAGATAAATTTAAATTATTTTGTGTAAAAATTTTGTAATGCATGAATAATTTTGGCATAAAACCCGGAAAGCATCCGTCTCTTTGTATTAAAGTTTTTGCAAATTTTTTACCATAATTCTAGTACAACTGAACGCTTTAGCAGTATTAGTTTTTGTTGGCGTTCTTCCAATTACTATAAATGCATTTATAGTAGTTCCGCAAGATTTAAGATAAATACTGTTTCTTGTAAAAAAAATGTGTCGCCAACAAGAAGTTTATGTATTGTTAACTTCTTGTAATACACATATTACGTAACTTGTGTCTAAGTGATAGAAGCGTAGGTGTATAGAGCAAAATTTTTGTGTTTCGATTTCGCGTCCAAGTTTTGCAATAAATTTTACATAAATACATGCCTTGCATTTGCAATACTTTTTGCAATATTTTCAAATCATTCTTGAGATACTTGTAAATAATAGTATCATAGGACTACCTTTGAATTCTTATCGCCTGTCTTTGGACACCATAGTTTTATATATCATGGAGATGGCAATCACTGTCTGGAAAGTACCCTGTTATTTGTTTTTTAAGGCTGACGTATGTAAAACAACGTATATAACATTTTTGGCAAGTAGTCATGCAATAATAAGGGTTAAATACATAGAGAATATCTATATTCACCTGAATTGTAAAATATTTCTCCGAACAGGATAGGTGTCTCGAAATTTCGGGTAATAAAGGAACATGCGATTTATGAAATCACGGTTTACTGATTCCTGTATAAAAGCATCATTCTTGGTTTAGTTCCATGAATATACATTATGTGTCTGAAACTAGGTTTTATGTTGATTTTTATCTACTACTTTGTGCACAATACGTATATACTCTAAAGATGTCTGATGCTGTATGTATTCTAATAGAAAAGATACATTATCTCGTTAATTCAGTATCGTTCCTAATATCGTTTAATAGAACTCCGTACTTTGTTAATTCTGGATAAGATAGTTACGTAAATTATTGAGAAACATTCAGTTGATAAAGCATTTGCACTAAGTTATATTACAGCAACAATATATTTATAATAATCCGCGCTACTCTAATTTTTCATCATTGCTGTACAGGGTGGCCAATTAAGAATGCGAGGTACCGTAATTGGGAAACTATCCATCGCAGAGGATTGTGCAAGAATATGCGTTATTGGTCTAAAGAAAATCCCCATTGGTTGCGTGAAGTTCAGCGCCAAGGACGTTGGAGTTTAAATGTATGGTGTAGCATACTGGGAGGCACAATTATTGGGCCATATTTTTTCGAGCAACCCCTAAATGGCAATGTATTTCTTGACTTCTTGGCCAATCAATTACCGTTATTGTTGGAAGATGTCCCTCTGGAAACAAGGCAAAAATTGTTTTTGCAGTTGGATGGTTGCCCATCACATTTTGCTACTAATGTGCGACAGCATATTAATGCAGTATTTCAACAGCGGTGGATTGGAGGATGAAGTCTGTTTCCATGGCCTCCGCGATTGCCAGATTTAACTTGCCTCGATTTTGATTTATGGGGGCGCTTAAAGGCCATCGTGTTTCGGACTCAACCTACTACTAGAGAAGATATGAAAAACCGGATCCGTAACGCAATATGTAACATACCGAGAGCCAAACTTGAAGCTGCAGTTTTGTCTAGTCATGACAGACTTCAGCAATGCATAGAGCGTGATAGTCAGCATTTCGAGCATTTACAGGGGCAATAAAAACCTTCCTCCCTTAATTCGGTGCTTTTTAGGGCCACAACTTACATAATAGAAACAATTCCAGAAAAATATGGTTAAAAAAAATAAAAATTTGAGGGATTTTCGGATAAAGCATTCTTTGGCCGATATTTTAGGTTAGGAACAAGATATCGAGATGCGATTTTCGCGAGCTTGTTTATGCATCATTTAGCTATTTGTTCATGAAAAAAATCATACCAATGCGTTTAATTTTTTTGAGAAAATTAACCGTTTCTGTCGGAATGTCGAACAAAGCTCTCTAGCGATGACATCTGAAACTAACAAAACTTCAATTATATTAACACTTCCAGACCAAGAAAAGCTCTTTTCAACGCGCTCAAGTTTGTTAAAATCGGATTAGCCGTTTCGAAGATAGGTGGGTGATTTAAGGAAACCTTTGAACACCCCTCACCACATCTTTTTATAGATACGTCAAAAAGCGCCAAACAAAAAAGTTCAGATTATCCTCGATCAGTTATTTTTTTATTAGGTTAACATAGCAGCATTCACAGAACCATCACTTTTATAGATTCTTGGTTTTTGTATTGCCTGTTTTAGTAATAAATTTTCTTTGCGCAAGCCTCTACGATCCCAGTTACGGTACCTCGCATTTTTAGTTGGCCACTCTGTAAAAAACGTACTTCACGGTGGTTTTGTAATTGAACGTTCATACAGCAAGAGTGTCCCTGTAGCAACCGTAACTTAAAAAGTACCTAACCGATTTCAATGAAATTATATAACTGGAACCAGTAGCCTTGTTGGAGTGTGAGTGTGTCAAGGTTTGAAGGTGTCACTGAGTGAATGTAACTGTAGCAGGGAGAAAGGGTGTGTGTGGGTGAATCAGGAATAAAGAAAGTGAGTGTGTGAGTGTGCGAGTAT
Source organism: Vesta saturnalis (assembly GCA_036346205.1). Lineage (NCBI taxonomy): Eukaryota > Metazoa > Arthropoda > Insecta > Coleoptera > Lampyridae > Vesta > Vesta saturnalis. The sequence continues at coordinate 4,344,175 of JARFJB010001166.1, forward strand.
CTGAGTGTGTGAACGTGTGAGTGTGTCAGTGTGAGTGTGGGAGTTTGAGTGTGTGAGTGTGTAAGTGTGTGAGTGTGTGAGTGTGTGAGTGTGTGAGTGTGTGAGTGTGTGAGTGTTTTAGTGTTTGAGTGTTTGAGTGTTTGAGTGTTTGAGTGTTTGAGTGTTTGAGTGTTTGAGTGTTTGAGTGTTTAAGTGTTTGAGTGTTTGAGTGTTTGAGTGTTTGAGTATGTGAGTGTGTGAGTGTGTGAGTGTGTGAGTGTGTGAGTGTGTGAGTGTGTGAGTGTGTGAGTGTGTGAGTGTGTGAGTGTGTGAGTGTGTGAGTGTAGTGAGTGTCTGAGTGTCTGAGTGTGTGGTGTGTGTGTGTGTGTGTGAGGTGTGTGAGTGTGTGAGTGTGTGAGTGTGTGTGTGTGTGTGTGTGTGAGTGTGTGAGTGTGTGAGTGTGAGTGTGTGAGTGTGTGAGTGTGTGAGTGTGTGAGTGTGTGGTGTGTGAGTGTGTGAGTGTGTGAGTGTGTGAGTGTGTGAGTGTGTGAGTGTTTAAGTGTTTTAGTGTTTGAGTGTGTGAGTGTGTGAGCGTGTGGGCGTGTGAGTGTGTGAGTGTGTGATTGAGTGAGTGTGTGAGTGTGGTGTGTGAGTGTGTGAGTGTGTGTGAGTGTGTGAGGTGTGAGTGTGGAGTGTGAGTGTGTGAGTGTGTGGTGTGTGAGTGTGTGAGTGTGAGTGTGTGTGTGTGAGTGTGTGAGTGTGAGTGTGTGGTGTGTGGTGTGAGTGTGAGTGTGTAGTGATGTGTAGTGTGTGTGTGTGTGAGTGTGTGAGTGTGTGAGTGTGTGAGTGTGTGTGTGTGTGTGTGTGTGTGTGAGTGTGAGTGTGTGAGTGTGTGAGTGTGTGAGGTGTGAGTGTGTGAGTGTGTGAGTGTGTGAGTGTGTGAGTGTGTGAGTGTGCGGGTGTGAGGGTGTGTGAGAGTGTGAGAGTGTGAGTGTGTGAGTGTGTGAGTGTGTGAGTGCGTGAGTGTGTGAGTGTTTGAGTGTGAGTGTGTGAGTGTGTGAGTGTGAGTGTGTGAGTGTGTGAGTGTGAGTGTGTGAGTGTGTGAGTGTGTGAGTGTGTGAGTGTGTGGTGTGTGGTGTGTGATGTGTGATGTGTGAGTTGTGATGTGTGAGTGTGTGAGTGTGTGGTGTGTGAGTGTGTGAGTGTGTGATTGTGTGAGTGGTGAGAGGTGAGTGTAGTGTGTAGTGTGAGTGTGTGAGTGTGTGAGTGTGTGAGTGTGTGAGTGTGTGAGTGTGTGAGTGTGAGTGTGTGGTGTGAGTGTGTGAGTGTGTGATGTGTAGTGTGTGAGTGTGTGGTGGTGATGTGTGAGTGTGAGTGTGTGAGTGTGTGAGTGTGAGTGTGTGAGTGTGTGAGTGTGAGTGTGTGAGTGTGGTGTGAGTGGTGTGAGTGTGAGTGTGTGAGTGTGTGAGCGTGTGAGTGTGGCGTGTGAGTGTGAGGTGTGAGTGTGTGAGTGTGTGAGTGTGTGAGTGTGGTGTGTGGTGTGTGTGTGTGTGTGTGGTGTGTGTGGTGTGTGATGTGTGAGTGTGTGAGTGCGTGAATGCGTGAGTGCGTGAGTACGTGAGTGTGTGAGTGTGTGAGTGTGTGAGTGTGTGAGTGTGTGAGTGTGTAGTGTGTGAGTGTGTGAGTGATAGTGTGAGTGAGCAGTGTGTGAGTGTGTGAGTGTGTGAGTGTGTGAGTGTGTGAGTGTGTGAGTGTGTGAGTGTGTGTGTGTGTGTGTGTGAGTGTGTGAGTGTATGAGTGTGTGAGTGTGTGAATGTGCGAGTGTGTGAGTGTGTCAGTGTGTCAGTGTGTGAGTGTGTGAGTGTGCGAGAGTCTGAGTGTGTGAGAGTGTGAGAGTGTGAGTGTGTGAGTGGGTCAATGTGTGAGTGTGTGAGTGTGTGACTGATTGTGTGAGAGTATGAGTGTGTGAGTGGGCGTGTGTTCCTGTAGCGAAAATAACCTAACTGTTATGAAACATTATACTTTTAACTCGTTTTAAAGTTTTTGTTACGATTTATTCCAAAATATACGCAAAATTTAAAAAAAAAACTTTACAAATTTGTTATGTTCGCACTACGCGATAAAAAGAAGTTCAACCTAAATCCAATGGTATAGGGGAACGAAATTAGAAACATACTGAATGCCATTTTTGGCAAGCTTTGTATCAGAAAAATAATTGATTGTATAAATTTTCAATTAAACTAATTACATAAGTATGTAGCACCATTATTATACATTACAGCTCAACTCATGTTTTCATATTTTTAGACATTTCTAATGTATTTTGTGAAGTGTTTTTAATTTTGATTCTAACAGCTTCTTTGATTTTTTCAATGTGTTTTAGAAAGACCAATAAAAAGATAAATAAAATGCGTAGGTGTCAGATTAAAACATTTCTACTGATAACTCCTTCGTCATAAAATTCTTGTACAGGGTTTACTGTTGCCTTAATTGTACATTGCGTTGCATCATCCTGCCGAAAATATCCGTCGTGTAAATAGTGAAATGATCCATTCAATTTATTTAATATTAGCAGCACAGGAGGAATGTGACGTCTGGTATGATGTAAGAAAGGTGATTACAGCCAGATTTGGTATATGTAGGAGGTTTATAAGTTGCAAATAGTGTCTTTACTAGTTCAACCAGTTAAGAGCTCACATTTTTAAGGTTTCACAGGAAGCCATTTTCAGTGCAGCTTATGTTATGTAATCGAGCTAGTAAATAACGATTTCATTAATTGAACTTTATCTCCGTTGCTACTTGGGCAGAACTAGTTGTGTATCACAGGCTTTAGATTTTGTGTAGATTAATTACCATCACTATGTGATTTTGGTTTGCCTGTAACACATATTATTTCTCATGTGAATTATAGCAGATGAAGGTGCTTGCTGTTTCTTGAATTTCAACTTTATCCTGGTTAACCTCGACGCAGGGAACCTCGACCCAGGAAACTTCAATGGAAACATTAACACTTCTTTTGTTTAATGTCAGATATGTACAATGTGTGTGTTCAAGTGTAAAATTAAGGTCTAGTTCAGTAACCTGTGCACCTGTGAGAGATGTTTGTTAGTTGTTCATTAAGTTTTCTTTTTATTTTAATACACATGGTGTACTATTACGCAGTTTATGACTCTCATCCTTTGGTGACTAGTTTTACAGTATTATATCATTACTTGTGAATCTTTTTGAAATACTAATATGTACTTGTCTTTAAATGTGCAATACTTAATTTGATAAAAAACTATAACCACCTGTATTCTGATGATTTTGAGAAAATTTTGTCCATCCGTCGGCCTGTCTGCCCGTGCGTGGATTATGAGTTATATGGTTTGAGTAGAATGCTGCGGTTTTCTTTAATATAGTCCTTAGTACATTAGTAACTATAGTTACTAGGATGATTAACTTGGAGGCCAAATGCCAAGATCGTAATTTAAAACGCATACAAATGCACATTACCCACCGAGATTTTGCGTTAAAATATACGTTTCTTGGCACATATTATGACGCACAGATACCCAGTGTGAATCTAGTGCATCTCTGACGATAACGTGGGTTATGATCTGGGATGTACGACAGTTTATGTAACTTCACACATAAAAATAAAACAAAGAACTCTAATGGTGTAATATTGGATCTCTTTAAAACTCTAGATCAAACCGTCACTTTAACGAAATCTTACAATAATGTACTAGGAGAGGTTTATCATAATTTAAATAAAAGGATTAGTTGAACAATCTTACTCTAATAACCATTCTAAAAAAATATTTACACGCCTTTGTACGCCAATCAGTCGTCCACTACTCAACAAATATTTAAAATTACAGGTTTCCTAGGTTCTCTATGATATCTTATTCAGTGGGGTTAAACTTCCTTAATTAATCCTTGGGATAGCGCTCATATACTCGCGCACTCTCGGATTTTTTCCTTGCAGGTACAACTTAATGCTTTGCTTGCACTTACGTCATTCAACGAATGTAAAAATTGAGCAATTTGATTTACTCTATGTCCTCTTAAATATTTGCCACAGGGTATTTTAATTTCAATTGATGTTTAAATTCTTAATTGTCTATAAACTTGATCTATTTAATACCGTTAATAAACGCACACATATTCACATCAGTATTATTTATTTTCAATACCATCGACTTCAATTTACAGTACTTAGGATCTATATTTTGTAATTTACAAGATTGTTTTAGAAGTTTATGTTCTATCGCGCTGGTTTTATACAAAGTACTTTTCTTAACATATCGATTGTTGTTTATTAAAAGTTTGTTTAACCACCTTACTTAAAGTTTTGGGACGCTTTTATAACAATTTCTAACTCACATTAATTACTTTACTTGTAAACGTTTCAAATAAGTCATCCCAAAAATGGGTTTTAACAGAAAAGACAACTAAATTTGTAACTGCAAGATTGACTAGGTTTACGAAGTAAATTAGTATAGATCGTTACAATAAACGCACGTACACGATAGTTCCCTTTAACAGTTTGCAAAATATCCTCACACTGTAACTCTTTCTCTTTTATAGGTGCTAACATCGCCAAATGCCAACAAAATCTACCCGCTAAATTGCAATCAGCCACCTTCTGTGTGGTGCCATGCCTTTGCCAACAGTCACGCCATGAAAAAGGACTAAGAGGAAATCATTGCAAAATTTGGGTCGTCTCTCTACGCCAACTTGAAGTTTTATAAAATTTGTAATAACACCCGAAATGTCAAAATTCAACATTTTGCAGCAATTTTAAACCTACATTTCTGAAAATGTAGAAGCTACATACAGTGGTACTCATTATTGTCTCAACAGGGGTTTTACTAAAACATTATTTCTCATTCAAATTTAATTCTCCCTACTCATAAACCTTCATACAGTATTTAAACAAGGTATTCCATGCTTCGCTAAGAAGTATGTACACACGAAAGAATTCTTTCATGCAATCTTATGTTCATACCTTAAAAAAGTCTTACGCACAACACAACATATACCCAGTGGGTCAAAACAACATTACAAGATAAGTAGAAAACTAAACCATAACCTAATTGTGGACTGAACATTAGGCCTCCGATTTGTGCACTCGGTAAAGGCTGCCGGTCACATTTTTCTTTATCCTTAATCTATTCTCACCCAATTCTTCCCCCCACGCTCAGTATCTTGGTATCTGATTGAAAGTCAACAATTTAAAAAAGAGAGTGCTATGATTTTTAGGGTGAAAAATGCTTGTACGTAAAATGTTGCCCCGTTCGGACGTTAGGGTGGGGGGTGGGGGGGGGCAAGGCCCTATCATCCTCGGTCATCGAAAGTACTAATTTTCTGATCTATTATTGTAACATTGGAGGTATGAAGTCTAATCTTAATGCTGTTCACCGACATCTTGGACAGTTACAACCTGACATGTGAAATTCTACTACTGAATTTATTGATCTCCCAATGACAGTAACTTTGAAGACTTTCTCGATTACCCTAGTTTGAATGTTGGCTACTTTCTGTCTCAGTATCCATCTTGCGATAAATTAATTTTGAAAGAATCCAATATTCACAACTCTAATTGGCTTAATATTCATCTGTCAATCGATCTATCAATTCTGCTGGTCATAGTCTAGAGACATTCGATACTTCAAGTGATATCAAACGATTTCTAAACGCACCAGAATCACCGATAACGATAACAATACTCACACTTTCTAGACCCATTTCTTACATCAAACTCAATTGTTTATAAAACTTTAGTTATTTCTCTACCAGGTCTATCTGACCATTGCCTAATTCCACTGTCCCCAATTCCTCCATTCCTTTGTTTTTTACAACAGTGATAGCGCCTTGTGGTGTTCTAAGTCAGCTAAATGGAATAAATTACGTGTTTTGTTTCCAACCTTTCCATGGCGTGAATATTGACTTAAGTCGTGCTTATCGAATGTTTTGACTACTTCTCTCAACAGCTCTTTTAAAATTATCTAAATGAAATTAAAGCAAGGTCCCGCTGCCTCGCGAAAATCTTAACTTTCTATCATTCTGCGAATGCTAACTACACAATTCCTTGAGAAAAAAAAACACATTTCAAGGCCACTTGTGACACAAAAACCCTTGGCTCGTTAAAACTGAAAATACGATATCCTGTTTTTACATAATAGTCCCTATTACTCAAATAAACTCTCTATACGCTCTCCATTAACAAATTTATCAAAAGTGAACTGGTCACAATATCAGTACGATAAGAAAAAGAACTTTACTTACAAAACCCTTTATTATAACCACAACAAAACTATTTCCGTTCAACGCAATAAAAAATAAACAAATTTAAAATACAACCTACGTAAAACTACATTTATCGAAGTTCTAGACTACGGTGACCAAATATATTCAACGAAAAAAAAATTCCACCTCAATTTCACCTGCACGTGATAAAGAAGTACAACCAATATTGGATTACATTGAAGATAAATGGATTGGCAGGCCAATGCTGTCGTCCACCTCGATTTTCACATCAAATGGAGAATTGTTATAATACTGTTTTAAAAGGTTCACCTTAAACCAACAACGCTTTTGATGGATGGCAACGAGGATTTCAAGGTATGGTGTATGATAATCATCCTAATCTATGGAGACTTATCTCTGCCATCAAAATAGAACAGTGTATAAATGAAGCAAGGTTGAGCAGCGAATAACCACATAGTGGAAAAAAGAAATATCGAGATTCAACGACTATAACGCCTATGGTCGAACTATGATCCCACTGACAATATCCTACAATATATCCGTGTACTTATACAAATGTATACAGTAAATTATTATAAGTTTTTGTTATGAACGAATAAGTTCAAAGGTAAATATGTAATTAAAAATTATTATTAATCTTATTAAATACATAAATAAATAGTTTACCTCGAGTAGGATTTGAACCTACGACCTGTACTTTGCTAGAGTACCGCGCTAACGAACTGCGCTTTGGTATGTGTGAATCCTTGCGATATTGCAGGCTCACATTCCATTAATGTAAGTAATTTGATTGTAATCTCATTATATTTAGAATTTACTTCAGTTCTACATACATAAAGATAAAATTTACATCGATTGGGGCTTGAACCTTGATGGCGGAGTTGGTTTGCGCGGTACTCTAGCAAAGTACAGGTCGTAGGTTCAAATCCTACTCGAGGTAAACTTTTTATTTATGTATTTAATAAAATTAATAATAATTTTCAATTAAATGTATATAGTATTTTAGCTATTTTGTACTTTATTATTTCCTTTGTATTTTTGGTGAAACTTTGTAACATACATTACTTCTGATGTTATATTATTTGAGCAGATAGCTGTTAAAAGTATTTAGTTAGTGCTTCTTTTTTATTTCCTCATTTAGAGTTTTTTTAATATACTATCTTGCCAAAAGTAAGTAAATGATTCTTATTGAAATGTATGACAATCACTCATACATAACACGTACTTTCACGATTGAGAACCGCTAAAATCACGGTTGGTTATGGCAAGTCACTAAGTTCAATTGAAACGCTTTCTCATCCCCTTTTGTTCAAGTGTTGCAGGCCACGTTTTAATCCTTGACGAATATCAAGTATTTTACTGGGTGTAACAAATTAATCGACTAGGATAAGATGGTAGTAGTTATTTCTTGCGCCCACGCAGATTTAAGGTTAAGATGTCAGGTGAGCTTTGCCTCTTTTTTCTGTTATATAACGTTCTTCACTTTTTCAGCCATCAACACTACAATTATCTCATTATAAACTTTAATGAAAATACACACATATTCCCACTAGAAAGCTCTCATCAATTTGGTTTATGAACGTAATCTTTACATGTAGTCCTATTGTATCCCTTGTTAAGGTATAACTTACATTTAGTTTGAATTATTTTTGTAAATATAGAACAACCTGTACTGGGGAATGCATCCATCCTTGTGGCTACATGCTTATTAACTCTCTAATGTATTTAATCAAGAGAGAATAATGTACTTAATGCGCTTAACTATTGATTGATTTTATTAGTGGTAAACGCTTTGTAACTGTACCATACTATGTATGGAGGTCTTGTGGGTGGCCTACACAGTAACATAGACTTGAAATTTTATTTCGATTCATATGTATGCTGTAAGCTGATTTTACTAAATTCAAAGAAAAATTATTTAGCTTTGGGTTACCCCAGATAAAGTTAGACACTTAATTCTATTATTTTTATTCTACTCAACGATTTATCATTTATATATATATATATATATATATATATATATATATATATATATATATTCATATATATACATACATATAACAGTGGGTAATTGATGCAACTGACTACCAATTGCCTAGTTACTAATTTAAATTAGACATTGACTTTATACTTTTTATTCTATTCAATTAATTACCATACACACTTAGTTCTCAATTCTCATTTGTTAATTTGATATGTTAAGGTAGGTCATTGACAAACCAAATTTTTCACATTTTTGTGTTACGTTTTGCTTTAGTATTTTGGTTTAATTTTTTTGGTAATACCTTCTCTTTCAGATAACTCTAATCAAATACCTATCTTGTTGTGTATAAATAGTTCTTCGTGTCGCAAGAGTTTCCATTCCTGTTTAAAATTTTGTGGAAAGCGCTCCTTTTCTTTTTGTGTGTACTTATTGGAAAACTCATGGCGTCCAAATTGCTTCCTTCCGTTCGGCATATATAAATCTCTTTCCTTTCTCTTTAGCCCTTAAATTGACCTCGATGTCCCCCCTGCATCCAAATGCTCTCGAACTGCACAGTTTGCTAGTCGCGGTGCCCCTTTCTCTTCTTTCATTTTTTCGTATACGTGCAAGAGTACTACAGGTGTTAGAACAAAATTGACTCCACTGTGTTTGAGAATGTTTCAACTTCGAAGAATTCTTTATTTTGCAAAATTGTTCGAATAAAAGTTTTCTTTCTTTCCAAGAAAAGTTATCGAAAAACTTTCAATCTAACAATTTTGAATTTTGCCGACTCGTATGCTCGGTTTGATTTGTCACGTGTGTGCATGGTTCTATTGAGTATTTGTTGTTATTTTCGAACTATTGTATATTAGTTGGTACCCGACATCAGAAATTCAGTATATTTCAGGAAAACTGAACGTACTAAAGCTTACATTTTAAACTTTTATACAGTAACGCTTTTGTACATATTTTAAAACATCTGGAATTGTTGTAAATGATAATGGTATATAGTACCCTATTTTGTGAGCGAAATATAGTTTTGGTTTGCTTATTAGTAGTAGATTGGAGTTCTAAATTAAGATTTGGTTTACGCGTTGACATCGGTAGATAGTGAAATCCCTTCTGCTATTTTAGTTGAGAGTTGATTAATTATTTTGTAAATAATGGTTGTTTACGTTTTTCTTAAAGTTGGTTAAATTGTGACATTGAAAAATTATATGTGCATTAAAATTTGTTATTTTGTTTTAAAATATAGTGCAGAAAAGTATATATTGTAGGTTTAAAACTGATCTTTCAGAATCGACACAGCATTGGTCAAGATTTAAAAATTATCCTATGTGAGGCACTTGTCCTCTCGCAGTTTAACTACTGTGACGTTCTCTATGGACCTTGCTTAGATGCTACGGACAAACAAAGAATTCAAAAAATTCAGAATTCCTGCCTACGCTTGATTTATGGTATAAGAAAGTATGAACACATTTCACACAAATTAAATGATACACAGTGGTTAAATATGAAAAACAGAAGATTTGTGCACTCTGCTACTCTGTACCATAAAATCATTACTGGCAAAATACCACCGTACCTCTACGAAAAGATAAAGTTCAGTGCTAACACCAGATTCTGTTCCTTAATTACCCCTCCTCTGCATAAAACCTCACATTTTGAACGCTCTTTTAGTTATAATATCGTCAATGTTTATAATTCACTACCTGACTATTGCAAAAAACTAACCACGTACCAGTTTAAAAAGCATGTCCATCAATTCATACTTGACCGTCAAATGTTGCAGTAAAATAATGTTGAAAATAGTAAACTACTCATTCATAGTTAATCAGTCATCCTTTCTTTACTTATTCTAATTCTAGCTAATTCTAGCTTGGTCAATTATGTTAAATTCATTTACACTGTGTCCACCATCACTATGTACCTTTACATTTACATCTACACACATAAACTTCTCCCTAAATTGTAATCTTCCGTTCAAAACTCATGCTAAATAAAATGGGTTAAGTGGAAGAGCAGAAGTAGCGACGTATGTAACTACTAACTGAACTTCGCCCAGTTGGTTACATGCACATGCATACTTATATAGGTAATTTTATACAATTTCATGTAACTGTAACTGTGTGCATCAAACTAATAAAAGGCATTATTATTATTATTATTATTATTATTATATCTAACATATATATGACTACAAGAAATATCATATGTACAAACTAAAAGCCTGCTAAGCATAGATACTACTTTGATCAATGCACAATAGTAAACAAATATTAAAGTAATTCTGTTTCAACAAAATGATAAATATTACATAATCAACTCCAGATGTATAAATTATACAATTTAATTCTAAACGAATCATGAAAAAAAGAATAGAATTAATTGGTTAGTCAGCATACTTAATATAATGCAAACAATAATTTCTTTTACAATTCAGTTTACAAAAGTTGAGTAAGTAAATCAAAAAACGTGCAATAAATACATGAAAACTGATTTGCTATGCTACGCAAGGTGTTCGTGTACTAGCTAATGAATAAAATATTACTAAATTAGAATTCACGTTCAACTAGTATTACGATTAATTGAATAGAAACGTAAATCGTGAAAATAATTATCGTCTATAATATCAATTCAACGTTAATGTCGTAAACAAGGTAGTTTTCATCACTCGTCCATCATTTATATACACAGTAGGCTTAACCCTCCTATTGTGTTAACATTTTGGTTTCACTTATTGTGTTCGAGTCATTATGACCCCGGAGCCTATAGTCGTCATTTTATTGTCGTTAAATTGATATAACAAAATAATAATAAGAAATAAGATGTAGTATTTATTATTTATTACATTTTATTACGTTATTTTATTTTTATTACATATTATAAATGTTATGTAAAGAACATCTGAAAAACGTAGTAGTTAGGTATACAGGGTGTGGCGCGAAGAGTTTTGATTAAAAGTAATGACAGATATAGTTATGTTAAAAATCTGAAAGCTACAGGTTTTGGATGACGCTGAGTTCAAATATAATATTGTCCTGAATGTGGCACTTCCGGTTATACCGGAAGTAGACGTCAACTTTGTTATTTTAACTTCTCACATACAGTCCCTTGAGCATAGGATAGTTTCAGTTCTTTCTTTGTATTATTGTTATTACAACGGCTATTGTGCTGCTGAATTATATTCTTTGATACCATCCCGGGATATCTTTGCTAGAAACACTCGGTTCGCTCATTCACATCATCAGTATGCAGTACAAATCTCCACTTGTCGTACCAAACGGGCGCAATCCACATTTTTCTACACGACTTTTAAACTCTGGTATAATCTCCCTAGTTCCTGTTTTCCTGTCACTTATAATATGAGAAAATTTAACGTAGCTGTTCATAGGCTTCTGTTGGCAATTCATTATCCCTCTATCCATCCTCCTAAGTGTTCCTGAGTGCTTTAACACGATAGGCCAAATTTAGGCTGTTCAGGTCCACAATCATAAAAAAAAAAAATTTTAAATAAAACCTAATATTTTTTATTTTATTTTCGAATTCTACGTGAAATTCTAGATAAAATTTGTGCACAACGTCCAATACCAAAAATGAAGTATTTTCGAGATATTTCGATTTTTTTTTAAATTTTGAAAAAATCCTAGTCCACATTGACTAACGATATCTCGATTAATAACGAAGCTAGTGACGTGAAATTGTTACCAATAAACAAAAAGCGCTTGCCCATTAACTCCATATATCCATCTCATTGACATTTCATACAGGGTGTTTTAAACTTAGCCGCCAACATGCACAATTTAAATCATTTATAAGTTGCTTACTTTAAATAGAACACCCTGTATTTTATTACACTTTCTGCTGTATTTTTTTAAGCCAATTCGTTTGGTATCAGTATTCCCTATACCTAAATCCAACCACTTTTGAGATATTTCATTATCTTAGTTAAAACATAACAACACTTAATTATTTCAACATTAGTAAAGGGTAGGCCATGATTTCCATTATTTAAGGCGATATTTTGTTATTTTTTCATAAGTTATTAATTCTGAAAAGTAACTAATAGCCTGAAAGAATTATTAATTGTGGATATCATTAAAAACGTTCACTAGGTACTTTATATTAATTTAATTAGATAACTTACAAACAAAAATAACTAAATGTAATATTAAACAAATAAAGTTTTATAATAGGTGTTCAAAATTAGCACCATTTACTTCTAAACATTTATGAATCCTTTTCATTAAGTTATGTCTTGTAATTTTGGAAATATGGTTGGGTATTAGAGAATTAAAAGCAAGTAAGGCTCTCTGCATCATATCTTGCTTTGTCGTAACAGGTTTGGAAAATACCTGATTTTTAATGTAACCCCAAATACCAAAATCTAGAGGAGCCAAATCAGGAGAGCGAGTTGGCCAACGAAACGGACCCTGATTGGCAATCCATCTATCATCAAACATGTCGTAAAGATGCTGAGCAACAGGCCCAAAGTTATGAGGAGGTTCTCCATCTTGCTGATACCAAGCTGAAGCCGCCTCTCCATTTCTTAAAGTATGTAACGCCGGTCGTATGGCTTCTTCTAAAATGTGGCAATATCTTGTACCATTTAAATTTTCATCATAAAATTTTAATGCTACAATTTTAACGTCTTTTATTGCACAAAAAACATTAAAACTTCAACTATCTCGGAAATAACGTTCTCTACTAACATGTGGATTTTTATTAGACCAAAAGTGGGAATTATGTTGATTAAATAAACCATTTTTGCTAAGCTTTGCTTCATCACACCATATAACTTTTTTTATGAAGTTTTCATTCTCTTGGTTCTTCACCAGGAATCATTCACAGAACTCTACCTTTCGAGGAAGATCACCTAATTGTAAGTGTTGCACCAAATGATATGAAAATGGTTTCCATTTGTGTTTTTTTAAAATACGATGAATTATTCTCGTCGACAAAGTAAGATCTCTCCCACAATCTCTAATGGAGGCATCTAGAGAGGCTGTAAAATAACCCAGAACGTTAATTTTGTTTATGTCACTGTCCACTGGTGGTTTATTTTTATTAATTCTTCTCTTAAATTGACCAAACTGACGGCAGTTTTTAAGCAATCTTCTTACAATATAACCAGTTGCATTTGGTCGATTTGGATATCTTTCTGCAAAAACACGGCAAGTCCGTTCAACAATTCTATTACACTCGCCGTAAATAATAAGATTTAAAAAATCATCATTAGTAAATCCTACATTTGCCATAATTTACTATGAAATACAAACTGGTGAAGAAAACTGTCAAAACAACATAAACAATTAACGTTCTATCTATCAAGTCTTTGACAGCCATGGCCTACCCTTTACTAATGTTGAAATAATTAAGTGTTGTTATGTTTTAACTAAGATAATGAAATATCTCAAAAGTGGTTGGATTTAGGTGTAGGGAATACTGATACCAAACGAATTGGCTTAAAAAAATACAGCGGAAAATTTAACAATATACAGGGTGTTCTATTTAATGTAAGCAACTTATAAATGATTTAAATTGTGCATGTTGTCGGCTAAGTTTAAAACACCCTGTATGAAATATCAATGAGATGTATATATGGAGTTAACGTGCATGCGCTTGTTGTTTATTGGTTACAATTTCACGTCACTAGCTTCGTTATTAATGGAGATATCTCGAAAATACTTCATTTTTGGTATAGGACATTATGCACAAATTTTATCTAGAATTTCATGTAGAATTCAAAAATAAAATAAAAAATATTAGGTTCCATTTAAAATAACAAAGTTGACGTCTACTTCCGGTATAATCGGAAGTGCCACATTCAGGACAATATTATATTTGAACTCAGCGTCATCCAAAACCTACAGCTGCGTAATTTCAGATTTTTAACATAACTATCCGCCATTACTTTTAATCAAAACTCTTCGCGCCACACCCTGTATACATTTATTTGTTACAGTCTTGACGGTAGTAATATACATCAGCTATACATAGGTATTTTGAGCAATACCATATTAGCTTTACTATCATTGGAAGAGGGACAAAAATTATATCGTATACGCTTGGTTGTACTAGATTGTTCTCTTACTGCGCTGTTATTGGTTGAAGAATGTGACTTTATAACCATTTCAGCTGCAGGAATACTTCAAGGAAGACGTTTTATTTCTTGCAATAATGGAACGATCAAGAATTTACCCACTTCTTCAAGAAATAGTCGCCGTTTTGTAAGTTTTCCAGCATTCTATGTTGGAGTTACTTTGCCCCACAGATATTGTAAAAGATAGTCATAGGCCACCTTTTTGTTCGCCGTCTGCATATTATTAGCTTCTCTAACGTGACTACAGCACCTTCAGTCTTGCTGTAATTTAAAATCATAAACTGCTTTTTATGATCTTGGTTACACACTTCGTTACCGTATAGGAAACTATGGACTTGTCCTAGTAAAGTGAAATTTTTAAGAAAGAACTTTCCTGTTGCAGACCAATGCGGCTGGAAGTTCAGGATTTTTGTGAATAGTGCCAAGCATGGGTATTTTTATTTTAACACTAAAACTGCCGCGACGGTCAATTTGACGGCGTGCCTTTTTTAAAATGTTGTTTCTCCGTTGTGATTGTGGTTACGGTGTTGAGGTGACTTTTTATAGATTTTTATGTACTTTTAGAATGCAAAAAATGTATTAACAAAATTAAGTATTTTTATAATTGCCGGAACCGCCATTTTGACCGTTCATATATTCATAATCAGATTCGAGGTTGTATAATAATAGTATATTATGTTATTATGAGTAAATGTGATACTTTATGCGGCGAAGCTGAATGTTTATTTTGCCGAACGAAGTGAGGCACATAATTCAGCTGAGCTACATAAAGTCACCGTTACTCCGAATAAAATATACTATTTTATCCGCAAACGTAGAGATAATTGGTAAAGATCGAAAGGAAAGATCACAAATAATTAGCAGGTAAAAGAATAAGATAATCAGGCCGCTTTGCAATTAATGAAACCATAACGACGCTCATCAAATAAGCAAACGTTACGCGTCAGTATATTAATTTGTGTTGAGATTTTTGAAAGTTTTTATTAATTTAAGTAGTAGCAGTGAGTGTTGCGAAATGTTGGATGCTGATTATGATTTACGATGTACTCCTCCCGAGAGCAAACGAGACAATTAAAAAGTTACTGTCAACGAAATCTGTTGCTGTCTACGAAGCGTCTTATAATATATTTCTAAAATGGTGTTCCGAGAGAAATACTAAAACTTATTCTGAAAGCGTTTTACTGGCTTACTTTACGGAATTATCTAGAAGTATGAAAAGCTCTTCTCTATGGTCGATTTATTCGATCATAAAGTCGCCCTAAATTTCAAGAAGAACGTGGATATCTCAAAATACTTAAAACTGCGTGCTTTTAAAAAAAAACAAGGAGAGAGTTTCAGTTCAAAGAAAGTAAAAGTTCTAGCTAAGGAAGAATTAGGTAAATTTCTGTCCGAAGCACCTGACGAGAAGTATTTGGGAACAAAGGTAGAAATAACATATAGTAATATTCGTTTTGCGCGCAGTTACTGATTAAATTTCTTGTTTTTATACATAGTTTTAATATTTGGCATATCAGGGGGAATGAGGTGCAATGAACTTGTAAAACTGAAAATTGATGACATTGAAGATCATAGCTCGTTGCTTCTAATAAATGTACCTGACATTAAAACGAATAAAAAACGGTCATTTACTATTATAGGAGAAGAATATTTAATGAAGTATAGGCAGTATGTGTCTTTAAGACCTGAGAGTTTTGAAAATCGACGGTTTTTTGTGAAATACCAAAATGGAAAGTGCACCAAAATGGTCATGGGTATCCATGCTCTTGGGAATGTGACAAAGGCAGTAGCAATGTATTTAAAGCTTCCAAACAGCATGGAATGTACAGGAAATTGCCTACGCAGGACGTACACTACGTTACTTGTAGATGGAGGAGCGGATATAGCGACTCTTAAACGTCATGGTGCGTGGAGTTCTAGCAGTGTTGCTGAGGGCTATATAGAAGATTATTTGCGAAGCAAACAGGATATAGCACGCAAGATTCTTATGCCACTGAACGAGGAATGCGACCCTGTCTCGGGCATTAGTAGTGTTGCTAAAAGTATTGATAATGCTGTTAATACGTCAAATTTAAAGTGTGACGATATTCTCAATAGTCTTTCTTCTAATGGCCTTTTTCAAAATGCCACAATAACCGGCTGTGTTTTTAATATTAATATAAATACTAATTTGTAGACAATGTTAAAAAATATCGTAAACTGTTACTTGCGTTATTTGAATTGAAGACATTATCAAATAAACTTATTGCTTCATCTTTGGTGTTAATTTTGTTTGGTTATTATTGCTTTTACAAAAGAATTCATTTTCCAAATATTGGTAAAAGTAAAAAAGCCTAGGCATAAAAGTGAAACTTTTACTCCATGTCCGAAAAGTAAAACTTTTACCTGCGAGATTTAGTCATAAAAGTGAAAAGATGACATGCGTCCTAACAACCAACCCCAGAATGTTGTTTTAAAATTAACTGAACCTTTCCTAAATTTGCGTAGAAGTGTTACTATCGGCAACTGTTTACCAGCTAAAAGTTAGCAACAATGCTGGCAAAAAAGAACACAACAATAGTAGGAACAATGAACCGAGCAAGAATTACCAATTTGTATCAGGAATAAAAGGGCAGAGTTATATTCTACCACTGTAATGAAAAATGATAAAAGCACCTTGTCAATTTATCAGGGTAAAGTCGTATTGTAATGTACGCTACATCCAACTGTGACTATAGATGATGGCAAAAAGAAGAAACCTGAGACAGTGTTGTATTACAATGAAACAAAGTTTGGGGTAGATGTGTTGCCCCAAGTGACTAAAAAATACTCTACGAAAGCTGGTTCACTTAAATGGCCAGTTCATGTGTTTTACAATGTTTTAGATCTTGCCACAATCAACGCCTAGATAGTTTATAAGGAAGTCGTAGGCAGTGAAATAAAAAGAAGGAACATTATTTTCACTCTAGCTGAGGAACTAAGAAAAGAGTATTTCGATTCGAAACAAGATTATGGTACCAGCACATCTGATAAAACGAAACCTAAAGAACGTCCTCAGTGACAAAAATAAAACTGCTGACGTTTGTTCAATGTGTAACAAATATGTTCGTGGAAAATGTGAAAGTGTAGAGCGTAATACAGCATGTAAAACTGTACCGATTTCTAAATGTGTTAGAATCAATTTGATTTTTATTTAATTAAAATGAATATTTACCTAAAATGTGTTCTTTCTCAATTAAGTATAAATTATATAAAGAATTCATCGCAAAATTGCCTTTCTTGACCAGAGGTCAAAATGGCCGGCCACGGCAGTTTTAGGTATTTACAATAGCCGAAGGTGCTAGTGTTAATAGCATCTGCCCCAGATTGTACGAGGTAAAAAATTTATCGCACGTTACGCTGTGACGATTTAGACCATAAGTAAGATCTAGCACAACCCTTTTACCCTGACCTCTCTCTTGAGGTTCACCTTCTTGCATGTTATACGCATAAGCAGTTACAGATTCGCATAAAGTCCAAATCTTGACTCCGTATTTAGCACGTTTATTCGCGATGTTCTGTCTGAAAGGACAACGTACTCTAAAAGGTACCAGTTGCTCATCTACTGTTATATTTTCGTGGACATTGTAGAGCTTAGGTAGAATTGCAACCCATTCATCCCACAATTCCCGTATGGGAGATAATTTATAAGTTTGGCGTCGTTGTGGTCTAGTATTTCTATTGTCAAAGCTAATTATTCGTGCAATTACATGAAATCGTTGTAGGGACATCGTTGCTCTTTATGTTGGACGTCTTACATTTCCATCCCACAGACTGGCTGCTGCCTCTCCATGAGATGTATACACTCCAGCTAGAAATAGTAGGCCAAAATATGCTTCTAGGTCAAGTAATGTTAGTTCTTGAAACGTGTCGCCACAAAGTCTTTTGCCTTCTAAATTTGATATTTTCAAGATTAGGTTTACAATTTTGGGTGTGAAATAAGAAGTACGCGAATTTTATATCAATTATTCGCGACGTAGCATGCCTTGTTGGCCCAGCAATCAACGAAATAATATTTGCTGCTAATAACCTTCCCGATTGATGTGTCTTTTCATTCCATACTATATTACCATCTTTTGAAATTACGTGATTATCCGTATCAGCTTCATCTGAAATCGTAGCTTCCACTTCATCATCCGATTTGCTATTATATGTCACGGTTTCGGACAAATACTTCAGAAACATTAGAATCACTATCAGAAACACAAAAGTTTCTCAAGTTAACTATCCGTAAGCAATCTCTCACTACTCATTTTCAATAATAAATTTCAATTGTTAGGTATTCCTTATTAGAGTATAGCATCAAGTTTGATATTTACTACGAAAATAACACACAGATGCTTACGGGCTTCATTTATATGCGAATTCTCAACAGCAATAGACTTGTTTACCGGCGTGCAAGTAACGGATGCAATATGCGCAATATTGTGCAAGAATGCGGTAATATTATGTAAGTTATTTATATTTATGAAAATAAAACAAGGCTAATAAAATATATTCATCTATGATAATAATCTGCCTCTCGTTCTTCTAATTTGAACCATACAAATCACCAGACCATATAGACCCAAACACAGTGAGTGTAACAAATGCGTTTAAAAAAAACTAATTATAATTTTCTAATATCAATCTAGATACACCGTTATTAGGGTAATGAAATAAAAGTCATGCATGTAATGGAGGCATTAGAAATTCGCACTGTTATATAAGATTAAACGCTTAGTGATTATTCGTATTTGAACGTAATTAATATTAAGATAAAGAGCTTGAGCTTGTTTCGATGAGTATTTGCATAGATAATTGGAAAACTTTAAATATACGCGGCAATTTGCGGACATGACTGTTTTGTAAAAGGGAGCAAATAAAGACGCTGTCATAATGAGGTGTATTAGTTAGTCAGCCGCGCTAAGTAAGCGAACAGAAAGGGTCGCACTAAGTAAGCGATCAAGGTTGAATTGAAGCTAATCAAACGGGTGAAAAGCGATTGCCGTAGCTTGATCTATGCTGAAATTAAAATTGTGTAATTATAACGAAAATTCAGTTAATATAGTGGTAAAGAAATATAAACGATATTTTCCTTATCGGTGAGAAGGAAAAGTTAAAGCGAATTAAAGTGTAAATGTTATCAAACTAGCGATAATAAAAGGATTGCGTAATAGTTTACAATAGCGGTTTAAGAAAGTGTTCCAAGTTGACGTTTTGATAGTGAGTGATAAATGCACAATAAGACAATTGACCCAGTTAATAGATCGATATCGGAAATACAATAGACAAAAACATTGATGATTAAACGCCTAGCCGTTCGTAAATAGTTTGCATTTTGTTACGCAAGCTATTTGTAATTAAAACTGAACAATTAAGTAAAAACTGTAGTGTAAATATATCGAGCAATCGTTAACTGATGAAATAAAATTAGAATCGTATTCATCCCCAACAAAGATCCAAAGAAGATAGTGACAGTTTTTCAACAAAGTGGTAACAAGTAAGACCTTTTGATAGTATAAATAAATGAAAATTGGCGTGTTTTATTTATTTTTAAATGTATGTTTAAATACAAATGCTGAACGAAAATGTATTTCGTTGATCATTTGTAAAGGATTGTTTTTGCATGTTAATATTACGAAAATACTAGCATAGAGTTAGAATCATTTTTATATAATGCTGTAAACAAAACCGACTGCATGTAGAATTTGACTTAATTAAATATTGTAACAACCTTTTTTTGTGGTTGTATTAAAAAATACGTTAATCTAAGATCATTAATTTATTTGGCGTAAAATTAGAGGAGTTTTTAATTATTTACATGTAAAATTGAGAAAGGCAACTTAAATTGCATTTCATAGTACATATATTTTGGGTGTAATATTACATAAATAATTATAGTTCCCTTTCTTTTAAAAATTGGACTCCGATCATGGTATTTCGCGCAATGCGTGACCACTTCTTGAGGGGGGGGCACTTACAGAAGCGTTTCTGGAAGCCTCTATTTTTTACTTCACTTGCTGCTGAGTGTTAAAGCAGAAGACATTGTTATAATGGTTTTTACGTAATTTTTATATTTGATGCCATCAGAATTTTGGTGGTAGGTTATTTTTCAATTCATTATATTTAAAGCTTAAGCATTTGCTCTTTCCAGGCACTCACGTACACTCACGTACACTCAAGTACACTCATTATAGTACTTATATTATTGCCTTATACTCACTTAAGGCACTTATTTACTTACTTACTTACTCATACTTATATTTATATTTTAAATGGCTCTTAAGCTACTTATTTACGCAAGTTTCTCTTCATTCAAATAATATCATCTTAAAATACAGTTTTAATACAATAAAACATCAAGAATACAATAAGTTTAGTGGATCGAAAAATCCCTTCAAATACATAATTGATCGCGTTGTTACAAGAATACGCAAGGAAGATGTAGAAACGCTTTCATACTGGTTGACCGTTACGCATCCATAATTAAATACTGGAAGCTGTCTATAAGAAAATCATTATACTGAGGTATTTATGTGGTGATTTTATATTTTTTAAGCTTAGCTTTAAAACCTTTTCTTTCCTCTCCTTAACCATCCATACATTGGGTAAATAAACTTAATTGCACATTGTTAATTTATGATATTTATAGAAAGTTTTTATTGTTCATTATTTAGGTTTTGTTATTCCTTGACAAAGATAACATGGCGCTCGAGAATACATTTAATTATATATTTTTTTATAATTTTTTACATTGTTTTTTTATTAATTAGAGAAAGGAAAATAATTAAGCAGGTGAGAAACAAGCCGCATTTCATGTGTGTTAACGAGTCAATATAGTATAACCCACCCTATATTTCATCTACCGATTGTGGACGAGACGGCATATAATTAGTGGTGAAAGGTTAGTATTTCAATTTCTTTAAAATTTGTAGTTAGAGATTACATTTGGCGTTTAATCAATGTACAAATTACATCACCACTTTATGATTATTGTTATTATAATATTATCACTTTTGATTCATTATTACTATTGACTGTTACAAATCTTAAAATCTTAAACAAACACTGCGTGTGTCAATACTGAAGAAAGTAAGTTCAATTAATTGCAAAGTACAGGTAATTAATAACATCAGATTGAGAATAACTTTGATGGATGATGACGATAACAATTTAACCAATTGTTAAGCTAGCTGTAGCGTCCCAATAAAAGGAGAAAGTAATTTGTTGAGTAATTATTAAAGTTCTTTTACAGACAGAAATATGATAATAATAAAGGTAAATTTTGGTTAATGAACGTTATCTTTATAAATTAAAATCACTTAATTGACGTTGATCCGTTTTACATTTTCATAAAAACAATATAAAATTTTTACTCAATAATTAAAAATTATTATTAATTTTATTAAATGCATAAATAAAGAGTTCACCTCGAGTAGGATTTGAACCTGCGACCAGTACTTTGCTAGAGTATCGCGCTAACCATCCGCGGCATTGAGATTCAAGCCCCAATCGATGTGAACCTTGTCTTTATGTACTCAATAAGTTCGAAGTTATAAAAGATTGAAAAAGAACTATTACAAAATAGCCCCCAACGTGACGACCATTACATGCAGTGCAACAAAATATTTAAATAAATTAACGAATTATTCACATTAGAAGAACGCGATTGGGTCATATTGACCCGAACACAATAGTAGGGATAATCCCGATTTCAACCAACAAAGGTACATAATGAAGGCGAAAGCTGTAATTGTAACAAACACAACGTTTGTTGTAAATTCATTTTTCATTTTATTAATACGTACTACAGTAAGCAATATTTTAAAGTTTAATAAACATCGAATTTATTAGTATCATGTATTAACAATGAAGCCGAATGCTGGGGTGGGAACTTCTCTCAACCCTAACACTGTCCTACCCATCCCATACTGACCGCACCTATCCCTAATTCTACCATGTATACATACGTAGTGTAAGTATATTGGGAGTCCATTACTGTGGCCGAAGGAGTTTAGAAAGCTCAAGCAACCTGCCCTCAACCTTGGGGTAGAAATTTCCTTTTTTTAGCGATAAAGTGCAAACTTGTTTTAGAAATACTCTTTCCACATTTTAACATTTTAAACGAAAAACTATATGCCTTATCTACACTAAAATCTAATTAATTATCCATAAGGTGCACTGACAAATTCAATAACAGGCGATATATCTTTTTATATCTCCATTATTACATATTCAAATGTAATAAACACACACGGCACATAATCATCAATTACGATGTATGAGAACATAAATGGAACTCATAAATAATTTAAGTACTTAGCTAAACACTTACTTATATTAAAAACATTAATAAATAACAGATAGCTACATACATTAAGGTAATAACAATTATGGGTAAAGAGTATTACATTATAATTGACAAGAATAAATCACTTTTGTTGAAATTAGATATTCTAATATTCAGAATTACCAAAAACAATGCGATTAGAATTTAAAGTGTAATACACATTAATGGAAATTCGTTTGTTTATGTAAAGCATTAAATCAAGTTTTTCAATTTGAAACCTAGAGTGTGAGTTATATTTATATTTTAGTATTTCCCCTACATAAAATGTTTCACAGCTTTCGATATCAATATTAAGTAATCAACAAAAGCCCACCTAGACTTAATTTACATTTTCTTAAATTAAAATTACGTCCTTTTAAATTAAATTTGCTGCGAGTAATAAATTAACATTAAGTAGATAAATTTGATAAAGATCACATATTGGAGGAACAACCATTAGGAAAATGCGACCTTCCATAACTCAATTAATTCCACTTAGAAAATGTACAAGAAATTAGTGAAACATTTGTAACTTAATCCTTAAATTGATTTATAATTATCAATATTACCATTAATTTATTAAGAATTTAAGTTTAAGCAGAATATGTAAGTTTTCTTTTTAGAAAAATCAAACCTTTTACCTGCCATAGGTCGTTTTTTTTGAGCAATAGTTAACATGCACGTTTTTTAATATTAAATTATTATAATTAATTGCCGCATTGTATGTTTTCAATAAGTATATGTTATAAACATTACTAATATAAATTTTCAGCTTATAATTATAATCTGTTGTATTAGAAACAAATAATTAAATATTCCCCTTTGTTTTATTTAATTGAAATCAAAATTGCTCTGGTAGCTGGATCGAGCTATTTTCTAGTCTACTAGTAAAAAGCTACATTACGCAGAACACTTTTGTACACACAGTTTATTAATATATATATATATATATATATATATATATATATATATATATATATATATATATATTAACAGGTGTCCAGTTTAGTGAAATGCATGGATATTAAACCGTTAGAGATACGAAGATGGTTAAATGGAGAAAAGTTGCGTCATTATATGCCCAAGAGTAACCATGGTTACATGTCAAAAATCCTTCCATTTACTAGACACAGGGTGATAACTGAAAATATGCGTTTTCTAAAAATCGCTATATCTTGTTTCTTGCAAGAGATACATCCACGATTTTGCAGGATGGGGTAACAGGTAGCGAGGATTTCAAAATGATTTTGAAAAAATCTAGGCCTACTAGATTTTGAGATAATGCACGCAACTTTCGATTTTCTTATGGACGCCATATTGGATTTTGCATTTTTGAATTCTTCATAAAAAATGCTTTTCAACCATATATCATATGTTTATAATCTGCCAATGAGAAAGTGTCAAATTACACAATTAAATTTATATCAAAGCAACCTTGACATATAATGTATTTTAATTAAATAAAATTAATCTACAAATTAAACTAACTATTGAGAACAATATTATTGATTATTAACATAAATCATAATAATAAAAGTGACAAAAAACAACAAAAAATAAAATTTAATATTATACTGAATTTTACTATTAATTAATCAAATGCTCGAATAAACCTCCATTCTCCTGCAAACACCATCTGCATCGAGTTAGCATACATCACAAGAGTTCCTATCATCTGTAATTTTATTAACAGCTTCGATAACTGCATCACGTAATTCGTCCTCATTGTTATACGACTTTGAATAAGCTCTTTTTAAATAGCCACACAAAGAATGAATGGGAAAGAGATCAGGAGCTCTGCATCTTATTGGTCCCTGGTTTCCTATCCATTAGGATATTCCATATTTAGAAATCTGTAATAATATGTACTATGCTAGGTATCCTGTTGAAAATCATATTTCTTACTGTAGCAAGAGCTCCATTATCCTTTCAGCTATTTGAGTTTGCAACAGGTTTAGATAGGTAGCAGAGGTCAAGTTCTCGTGATAAAAAAGGGCCAATAATATGGGTACCAAAATACACCAGACATTAAATACTTCACCTGTTGCCGCGTTTCACGGTATAAATGGATTTTGGTCCGACCAATAGGTATTTTCCTATTAAATAGGCCAATTTGTGAATCTGCTCATCAGACCACAAAATATTCTTGGTAAAGTCTGGATTTTCATTACATCGTTGGATAAACCATTGACTAAATTCCATTCTACATGATTCTGCAGCCCTTGGACCGGTCTTTCACGATAAGGATGGTATTTATTACGTTTCAATATTACTCCGCTGTTGATCGGGCAACTCCTACGTTGCTTTCAATTTCACGTAAGGATGAGCGGGCATTTAACTCAGCTTGTAATACAAGATTTTCATTGTTTTCGTATTTCTGTTTCTACCTTAATGAAACTACCATGATTTATTAAATTGTCACGTATGCGGCTAAACATGCTTCTTCCTGGTTGGCGTCTCTCAGGATAATTATGAAAATACATGCAGCTCTGTCACTATTTCTTACAGAGAATGAAACATTCTAACATATCGTATTTTCACTATTTGAAAACGAGTTCATTTTTGGCTTATAACAGAACGTCAAATTAAATGACGTTTGTACAAACGTAACTAACTATGGTAATTCAATTGCTTATAAACATGTCAAAGGTGTCAGCGCTACATTCTCTTGCAAGAATTGAATAGATGGTTGATTGGCAAAGGCCTAGTTTGATATAAATTTAATTGTGTAATTTGACACTTTCTCAATGGCAGATTATAAACATCTGATATATATTGAAAAGCATTTTATGAAGAATTCAAAATGCGAGACGATAAGGAACTCTTGTTATGCAGTGCTAACTCGATGCAGATGGTGTTTGCAGGAGAATGAAGGTTTATTCGAGCATTTGATTAATTAATAGTAAAATTCAGTATAATATTAAATTTTATTTTTGTTGTTTTGTGACTTTTATTATTATGATTTATGTTAATAATCAATAATATTGTTCTCAATAGTTAGTTTAATTTGTAGATTAATTTTCATTTAATTAAATACATAATATGTCAAGGTTGCTTTGATATAAATTTAATTGTGTAATTTGACACTTTCTCATTGGCAGATTATAAACATATGATATATGGTTGAAAAGCATTTTTATGAAGAATTTAAAATGCAAAAATCTAATATGGCATCCATAAGAAAATCGAAAGTTGCGTGCATTATCTCAAAATCTAGTAGGCCTAGATTTTTTCAAAATCATTTTGAAATCTCGTACCTGTTACCCCATCCTGCAAAATCGTGATGTATCTCAAGAACAAGATATAGCGATTTTAGAAAACGCATATTTTCAGTTATCACCCTGTGTCTAGTAAATGGAAGGATTTTTTGACATGGTTACTTCTTGGGCATATAATGACGCAACTTTTCTCCATTTAACCATCTTCGTATCTCTAACGGTTTCCAATATCCCATGCATTTCATCTTAAACTGACAATATTATATATATATATATATATATATATATATATATATATATATATATATATATATATATATATATATATATATATATATATATATATATATATATATATATATATACACATGTCAATAGTGTGTATTCGGTCGATAGCTTTAGCCATTAAACTTAGAAGATAAGTTTAAATACGAAAGTTGTCTATTTTATAAGCTGCATAGTCGAAAAATAGTTTGGTTTCTACAGGGTGTAATATAAAAGCGGTACAATATAGAACTTTTGATTTTTAAATAGAACACCCTATATATTATTTTATTTTTCGATTCTCCTTATAATCTTACATCTTTTTTATAAGAATTACTTACAAGCTAAATCTTACAGTTTTTGAGATATTTGCAAAATTAACTAAAAACTGACATCTTTATGTAGTAATTCAAGTAGGCTTATCTCAGTTATTTTTAAAGATAAGAAAATAATCTTTGGTATGTAACTTATTCATACATGAGCTTACTTTAATCTATTGTCAAAATTGGATTTAAATATATACGTACATATATATTAGCACACCCTATATTTTTTAACGCCTTGTCTTCGTCTATTAGTCGGCTTTAATTTTTATTAAATATGTTCGATACCTATCTCTAATAGTTTCGGAGATATTTAAGTTTGTTCATTTTTTGTCGTTGATAACACAGATGAAGAGTAACATTAGTCGGTCAAAGCAAGCTGTTGATATATAAGAAACTAAAAAATATTAACTGAAATACATAAATTGTAATTATAATAAATATTGTATGAAACTACCATTTTTAAGAGATATTTGAGATGTTTTTAAACGATCCATTGTAAAATTAAACAATTTAATCAAAAGAGCGTAAAACAAAAGATGAACGAAAACAAATGAAGAAATCAAACTTGTCAAACAGTGCAAATATTTGTGTAGTATTGTATAATTATTTCCTAAATTACAAAATGAATTTTTCGAAAGAAGAACTTATAAATGATTTGCGTCCTTGGTGAAAGCGATGAAAATTGTCTTTTAGCTCATCGAATTTATAATCGAATATTTCCAAATGTACGACACCCGCAAGTTTTAGCATTTGCAAGATTGAAAGAGCGTTTCGAGCAAACAGGCAGTATTCATTACGAAGACAATTTATAACGAGAAAGAACCGCAATTAGCGAAGGTAATAAACATTTAGTTCTTCAATCCGTGATTGGAAATCCTCACGTTTCTTGCCGACAATTGGAATTAGAAGTTGGAGTTTTAAAAACTATTTTATCACGATCTTATTTACTGATGAAGCTACTTTCCACATAAATGGATACGTTAATAGACATAATTTCCATTATTACGATACTGAGAATCCCAGATTTATAATTCCTGTTGATTACCAACACCGCTGGTCACTTAATGTTTGGGCCGGAATTATTGGGGAAAATAGGACCATATTTTTTTGAAAATACGGTCAATGGAGATTCATTTTTAAACTTCTTGCGCAACGAATTTGAAACCTTTACCTTTACAAACCCTTAGAGAAATGTGGCTGCAATTAGATAATGCTCCTACGCGTTTTAGCAGAAACGTTAGAAATTATTTAAATATCCAGTTTCAAAACAAATGGATTGGAAGAGGAGAGACGATCTCGTGGCCTGCAAGAGCGCCTGACTTGACAAAGCTGAACTTTTTTCTTTGCGGCTGGATTAAAGAAAAAGTCTATCAAACTGCTCCAACGACTGTAGATGACATGAAGGCAAGAACTAGAGACGTTATTCAAAATATAAATGTTTCCACGTTACGAAAAGTAAATTGGTCGTTTATTCAAATACGTGTTTGCCAGCAACAAAATGGTGGTCACATTGAACATTTATTATAATTTTAAGTGTTTGTATTTCAGTTAATATGTTTTTTAGTTTCTTAAGTATTCATAGCTTGCTTTGACCGACTAATGTTATTCTTCTTCAGTGTTACCAAAGAAAAAAATTTAACAAACTTAAATATCTTCGAAACTACTAGAGATAGGTATAGAACATATTTCACAGAAATTAAAGCAAACTAATAAACGAAGACAAGGCATTAAAAAAATATAGGGTGTGAAATTTAAAAAAATGAAGCTATAGCATTTTCAAGTTTATGTTATTGAATTAATTTTTGTGATCACCGTGTATATTAAAATCTAATTTTGACAATAAATTAAAGTAAGCTCATGTATGAATAAATACTGTACCATAGATTTTTTTTTAATCTTTAAAAATAACATAGATACGCCTACTTGAATTACTACATAAAAATGTCAGTTTTTAGTTAACTTTGCAAATATCTCAAAAACTGTAAGATTTAGCTTGTAAGTAATTCTTATAAAAAAGATATATTCTATTTAAAAATCAAAAGTTTTATATTGTACCGTTTTTATATTACACCCTGTAGAAACCAAATTATTTTTAGATTATGCAGCTTATAAAAATATACAACTTTCGTATTTAAACTTATCTTCTAAGTTTAATGGCTAAGAGCTATCGTCCGAATACATACACACTATTGGGACACTGTATACATATATATATAATATATATATATATATATATATATATATATATATATATATATATATATATATATATATATATATATATATATATATATATATATATACTGGTCAATGCATTAATAGATAGGCAACCAACATTAACATGAGGTATTTTATAACTCCTCTCGTTAAGCTTATTCCTTTTCTTAAAGTTAAAATCAACTAGGATATGATTAAAACTTGAAGTATACTTGGTTCAAAATGATCCTAAATACTTAATTTTGATCATAAGGGAACTATTAAGTTGTAATTATGATGAATGACAAACTGTCAGCAGTGGCTTCGTCCATTAGGTCATTTTCAATGACCTAAAAGTAAGACATGACTAACAATTGAACATATATTGAGTAAGATTGATTCAATATTGTTAGTATTATCCATCTCACCAAATATCTAAATATAGGTAGGTTTATTTTAAATCAATACGCGACTGTATAGTGTATACTATGAATTTATTATACTTGAATTCACCGGTCACAGTTTCAAATTGTCCTCGATGCTTAGACTGCCTTCGAGAAAGGACGGATAGAATGGCAACTGTATGTATTAAACAAGAGCTAAATTGCATTGCCTTACGGTCAAAAGTGATTAATGTCGACCAGTCAGTACCGTTTCACTTGTTCTGCGATGCGTCAACAGTGAACAGTTTACAGTATTACTTATTATGTATAATATTCGCTGCTATTTTATCATGTCGGTGGTTCAAATATTAAAGAACTAAAAACAATAACGGTTTAAATTTCGATAAACGTCTAGAGTTTAAAGCAAAGGCTCAACAAAGCTACAAATTAGACAGTTAAGTAGAGATAAAAGCAGAGAAGTCAATCGTTACGTCGAAATATGTACGATTTGTGCCAGTGGATTTGCGGATGTGAAATTACAAATGCGTTCTATTGTTAGCATGTTTATTATTTTCAAATTCTAGTGACCCTGTAGTAATGGTATAACAGACTTGAAACATTTGAAAGATAAAATTAAAAACATTCTGTCGGCAGATCACATGAAAAGTTCTATGAATTACGGTACTTCGGTCGTGTTGATATTCGATCACAATTAAGTATACAGAAAATCTATAAAAGACTATAATGAAAATGTAGCAAAAATCGATATTTCTTAGGTAAACTTATCGATTGCGTTAAATTTTTGGTCATTTGAGTTGGCATTGAGACGATGAGACAGTCATCTGAGAATCCAGATGTGTTTCGAAGACTGATCAACTTCGTATCAGAGTTCGACTCTATATTTAAAGAATATATGGAGAGAAATACTATTTTTAAGGGCACCTCTAACATCGTGTAAAATGATTTACTAGAGTCAATGTTATCAGTTGCTCAAAACAAAATTAAATCAGAAATTAAACTAGCTAACTTTGTTGCAGTACAAGTAGATGAAACTACCGATAGTTCTAATAAAACGCAAATGGTCTTTATCATACGTTACGTTTTAAATGGAATTGTTCACGAAAGGTTTCTGAAATTCATTAAACCGACAGGCACCACTGCAGGATACTAACAAATGTAATACTTGAAGAACTAGAAAATTTGGATATTAGTAAATGAAAATTAATTGCTCAAAGCTACGATGGAGCCTCTACTATGAGTGAAAATTATGGTGTTCAAACCAAAATTAGAGAAAATATACGACGCGATTTTCATTCATCAGTGGATTTAATTTTACAAAAGCAGCGAGTCAGGATAAAGTGTAAAATTTTTTGCTAATTTATTTTCAACATTTTCAGCAGATCACCCAAACGCACATTAGTACTAGATGAATTTGTGAAAGTTCGTCTACCTAGAGCTGCACCTACAAGATGGAATTTCACCAGTTATGTAGAGACTGTATTTTACATCAAGCCGACATTCTAGCTTTTTTTTATGATTGTGGACCTGAACAGGTTAAATTAGGTCTATCGTCAAAGCACAGAACAATTAGGAGGATGGATAGAGGATAATGAATTGCCAATAGATGCCTATGAACAGCTACCTTAAATTTTCTCATATCATAAGTGAGAGGAAAACAAACTAGAGATCATTCCAGAGTTTAGAAGCCGTGTAGAAAAATGTATTGCGCCCGTTTGATACAAGTGGAGATTTGTACTGCATACGATGATGTGAATGAGCGAACAGTTTTGAAAAGATAGCCGAGATGTGTCAAAGAGTATAATTCAGCAGCAATAACCGTTGTAATAACGATAATACAAAGATAGAACTGAAACCATCCTTCTATCCTCAAGGGACTGTATGTAAGAAGTTAACGACGGGCCATCAACGATATCGAAGTATTAGCACTAAGAGGTGAAAATTATATTCCAGATGAGGCCGAATTTGGGCCTTATACAACAGAAGGAGTTGTCGAAGGTAAGTACTGCTTAGATCTGTCAAAAGCCTATTTTACGAGCAGCTGTTTTGGTAGCTTACAGATGTCAACCCATGAGAGATTAAGATACAGTCACAACAGAGTAATAGAGTCTGAAAACTTAAGAACTGAGCCATTCATACTTACAACAGGAAATGATCGATCTGTTTGGCACACAAGGCAACACTGAGTTTTGTTAGCGTTAAATTTAACTAGATTATTGCTTATTCGAGAATACGTTGAATGTCTTTGTTGATTGAATTTGCCATTTCAGCTTTAATTTCTTGATTTGATATAGAAGGTGGATTGTTTAGAGAAAATTATCGACTCTGACGAAGATTCTAAAACCCTAAATCAAGCTATTGTTAAAAACATTTCAAAAGCGAAGATTTTTATACTCGTTGAATTTTTTTCATCTGATAATGCCAAATAGTGAAATTCTGTTTAGCCAGCTTCAAAAACGTTCTACTGATGTCATAACTGTTAAAAACAACGTAGCATCTTTCAAGGCGTCTATAAAAAAAGTGAGAAATGATATTGCAAACAATTCAAACAGCTTGTTTTCGCAAATTCCTTCATTCTCCTGTGCCAAAAGATCCAGAAATGAAGACTCCAAACGTCGTATATCTCTAGAGGTCTGTGACATAATAATTTCTGAAATTGACGTATGATTCAGTTTTAGTGACCACTTAATAATTGCACAATTATTATACAGCGATATGTTTGAAGAGTATCAGAAGAGTTTTCCGAACCATATTTTAAAATTAGCTAAAGAAGGCTTTCCCGTCATCAATCATTTAAAATTGAAAACTGAATTGAAAGTCATTTATGAGAGAAATGATTTTCATATTTCTGACGGAAATGCAGGAGCCATAGCAATTCTCCAGTTATTCATAAATAATAACCTTTGTGACACATTTTCAAAAAGTGTAAAATTGTTAAATATTTTGTGTACATTACCTATGACTACTGTTGAGAGCGAGCGTTGATTCTCTACGTTGAAGAGAATAAAAACTTTTCTACGTAATACTATGGGGCAGGATAGGTTGTCAGCTTTGGCTATGCTCAGTACAGAGAAGTATCTCATAAAAATATGCCAAATTTTAACGAACTTGTGATTGACCATTTTGCCAATAGTAAAGTGCGGAGGATAGACTTAAAGTTCAAAACTATTTAAACAAATTGAAGACAGTACCCGTGCACCGAGCAAATTTCTTCAAAACAATCTTAGTGTTAGTTATATTAATATTCATCTGTATAGGTGTATCAAAACCCTCGCGTGTGTTAAGAAGAGTTCTTACATTGTCTTACATAGAAAATGATTATGGATTTAGACTTAGGGCAGATCAAATTATAACCTGTGCAATGTACAATGCTGTCGCGCCTATTTCAGTAACTACTGCGGAAAGTGAAATGTGTTCTATATCTCTACTTTGGAACTAGTAGATACGTTTTGGGCATTACAATGAGTCGAGATAGGCTTACTGTCTTACTTTATTGGCAATGTTATCTACTGAGAGGAAAGTGATTGTGCAAATTCTAACTTTAATAACACGGTGATCGACATTTTGCAAATACCAAGACTAGAAGAGCTGATTTCCTCTACAAATATCAAAGTAAGGTATTCTAATTTATTCCGCAATTGTATACATATATTGTGTCCAAATTCTAAACACATACATTATTTTCATTATCAAAAACTGTTCCAGTGGCGCGTTTTCGAGAGGTTTCTACCTCCGTACTCACAGCGAATCCGTTGCCATACTTTGACCATCCTCCTAGTGGCGGCATATATTCATTGGAAGCATAGATAATAATTAGAGATGGAAAGTTTCCGTATACTCGTATAAATGCTATAAAGTAGTTTCTTTTGGTTTGACGTTGCGCATATCGACTTTCAATCACTTTCAAAGTTAAAAAAACTAGATTCGGCTTATGAACATTTTTCATCATAAATATCTTGAGGTTCAAGAAAGTTCAATGACTTGGAATTTCAAAAAAATATCTGCAGTGCTTACACGAATACCCCGCAGACACATTAACTTACAGTAAAGACTAGTGCTCTGCCGATACAAATAGTCACGAACGGCCACTGAAACTGTGTGTAATAGTAAAGAAAATTGTAAAGATATGCAAATAGTTCTAGATCAGGTTATGAAAAGATAGACGAAAATGTCAATCGTTTTCAATATACAATGACGTTAAGCATTTTTAATATTCGTGAACATTCCTTAAGACGTAGTAAATCTGTAAGGATTAAAAGTGTGCAAATCACTCATTTAATTATACTTTCACTTCCAAGTCTTGAAACCAGTGAACCCAAACTTTAAACAGAACCTAACTTCTGCCTAATCGATTTCTAACAAATGGCGTGATTCTGCAGGCACATGGAAGTTTGTCACGAAGTTAATTGTGTCCACATCGAGAATTTTAACCAAATTAGAAAAAAAAAAAAACGAAATAGTATAATTTAATGAATGATTTGTTTATTTTAATGCTTACACATTTACCACGTTTTAAGGAATGTTCACAAATATTGAAAATTCCTAACATCTTGAAAACGATAGACATTTTCCTATATCTTTTCATAACTTGATCTAGAACTATTTGTATATCTTCACAATTTTCTTTATTATTATCCACAGTAATTATAATTATTTATAATTAATAATCATAATTAATACTTAATAGTTCTCTTATGAACAAAATTAGGTATTTAGGATAATGTTGAACAAAGTATTAATCTTCTCAAGTTGTAATCGTACATCCTATTCGCTTTTAACTGTAACAAAATGAATAACCTTGAAGAGAGGAGTTATAAAAATAAGTCAAGTGTAATGTTTGTTGCATTGGCTCATTTCTTTTAAGTATACACACTATATA
The DNA here is from genome assembly GCA_036346205.1 of Vesta saturnalis. Classification (NCBI taxonomy): domain Eukaryota; kingdom Metazoa; phylum Arthropoda; class Insecta; order Coleoptera; family Lampyridae; genus Vesta; species Vesta saturnalis. Next base: position 4,378,085 of record JARFJB010001166.1, read on the forward strand.
TATATATATATATATACTATGTATATATATATATATATATATATATATATATATATATATATATATATATATATATATATATATATATATATATATATATATATATATATATATATATACAAAAAAGACCCTATTCAGGTACATGCTGCGGCTAGAGCAGCGCACAAAAATATATGTATGTAGAAATAGAAAAAATATCCGAACCATACTGTATAAAAAAGGCATAAAGACGATTCTAAATTATCAATAATCAATATCAATATCATTAACGGTTTTCTACCCGTAAACTTGAAATAAGTCTGTATATAGTATTCGACCTATATTGCTATAATTCTTATATACTTCCACCAACAATAGTTCGGTATAAAGTATTATCACAAACAAATTTAATCTTTTTAGAGTGTGGGCCTATATGCAAGAAAAGTGACCGGAGTAGAAATTTTCTAATTTGAACATTTTAACCCTTCATAACTATGCTTCTAACAAAACGGAAATCTTGGAATTAAGGGATTATATAGTAGACATACTGCTAAACTGCTATATTGAAAAATGTTTAGCGCTTGGGGTTTTGCCGAAAATAAAAAAAATTGTTCTTTAAGTTTATTTAATGTTTTATATCAAAGTTTCAAAAACATATCTAAAGTATTTTAAAGCTAATTTCTCATGCTATCCAAATACGCAAAAATATAGGGTGAATAAAAAAAAAAATTTGTAGATAGGTATATCTTACTACATTGCAAGTTATACGGAGTTAGGAACTGCTGCGTGCAACAGTTAGTTTCCTTATACGGGAAAGTGAAAGTTCCGAAGTCCAGCGGCCCGGTTTTTTTTTTTAATTATCAGGTATTCTCCTGAAAAAAAGGAAAAAAGTGACATAAGCCAACCCCGTCTGATCAATCAGTATGAGATTGGCATGGGAACCGTTGATCTGTTAGACAGGATGTTATCCTCCTATCGGCCAAGGCTTCGCTCGAAAAAATGGTGGTGGAATCAGCTTTCAAACGTTCTTAATATGACTGTGATTGTAGCTGGATTGATGCACAAAAATTGCCAATACTAATGGACTATCTAACTTTCCGGCGCCAGGATTTTCTATTTTATTATTCTAAAAAGATAGTAAATCAACTATTTACGTCAATTTTAGCTAATTGTTTATGTGTAAAAAGTCAGGTAGACATGGCCCTAACTAAGCAGCAACAAGGAAAGTAGGACCAAAAGTAGCCGTCGATAACTTTTGAAAAAAGGGATATGGACACGTTTTAACCCTCCTATTGTGTTCAGGTCAATATGACCGAATCGAGTCCTCCTAATGTGTATAATTCGTTAATTCATTAAAATATTTCGTAAATATTTTATTTTATTACTCTAATAACGGTGGACCTAGATTGATATTAGAAAATTATAGTTTTTTTAAATGCATTTGTTACACTCAATGTGTTTGGGTCTATATGACCCGGTGATTTATGTGGTTCAAATTAGAAGAACCAGAAGCAAATTATTATCATATACGAATGTATTTTATTAATATAATTAATAACTTACATAATATTGCCACATTATTGCGCATATTGCTTGCGTTATTTGCGTACAGGTAAAAAAGTTTATTCCTGTTGAGATTTGCCTGTGGATCCGCGTATATATGCAGCCAGTGAGTATCTGTGTGTTAGTTTCGTAGTAAATATCAAACTTCTGAAGAAGAAGACCATTTGTCCGAAACCCAGATATATAATAGCTAATCGGATGATGAAGTGGTAGCTACGATTTCAGATGAAGCTGATACGGATAATGGTAATATAGTATGGAATGAAAAGAAATCAATCGGGAAGGTTATCCGCTGCAAATATTATTTCGTTGATTCCTGGGTCAACAAAGTATGCCTCGTCGCGAATAATTGATATAAAATCCACGTACTTCGTATATTTTACACCCAAAATTGTAAACCTAATTTTGAAAATGTCAAATTTAGAAGGAAAAGGCTTTGTGACTACACGTTCCAAGAACTAACATTAGTTGAACTAGAAGCATATTTTGGGCTACTGTTTCTAGCTGGAGTGTATGTCTCATGGCCAGTTTGTGCAATGGAAATGTATGTCGTTCAATATTCAGAGTAATGATGTCAATACAACGATTTCATGTAATTGCATGAATAATTCGCTTTGACGATCAACCACAACGACGCCAAACTGATAAATTAGCTCCCATACGGACTTGTGGGCGAATGGGTTGCAATTCTACCTAAGCTCTATAATGTTCACGAAAATGTAACAGAAGATGAGCAACTGGTACCTTTTAGAGGCCATTATCCTTTTAGATAGTACATCGCGAATAAGCCTGCTAAATACGGGGTCAAGATTTGGACTTTATGCGATTCTGTAACTGCTTCTGCATTATAACATGCAAGTTTACCTCGGGAAGAAGGTAAACATCCAGAAAGAGGTCAAGGTAAAAGAGTTGTGCTAAACCTTACTTATGGCCTAAAAGGTCACAACGTAACGTGTGATAATTTTGTTACCTCGTACGATCTGGGAAGATGCTATTCAAATTAAAAATAATCGTGCTCTTCACTATTCGCAAAAATAAGCCTGAATTGCCAGCCGCATTGGTCTGCAACAGGGAATAAGTTCTTTCTTCAAAATTTTACTTTACCAAAGCCACGTCAATAGTGTCCCATATTCCGAAGCGGAATAAAAATATTACGCTCACGAGCACCATACACCACGATAAAGGAGTGTGTAACCAAGATCATAAAAAGCCGTTTAACAAAACTGAAGGTGCTGTAGACACGTTAGACAAGTTAATAATAACATACACACGCAGACAACAAACTTAAAAGATGGAAAATGACTATTTTTTACAATATCATGGACGTTTCGGCTTACAACGCTTATGTTTTATGGTGGGAAGTAACTCTAACCTTGAATGCTGGAAAATTTACAAAACGGCGATTATTTCTTGAAGAACTGGGTAATTCCTTGATAACTCGATTATTGTAAGAAAGAAAACATCTCCCTCCAAGTATTCCCGCAGCTGAAATGGTTTATAAAGTCACGTTCTTCAACCAGTAATGCCGAAGTAAGGGAACAATCAACCACAACCAAGAGTAAAATATGTAATTTTGTCGCTCTTCAAATGATAATAAAACTAATATGGTATGCTGGAATTGGTCAAAATACCTATGTAAAGCTCAAGTATTTTACTACTCTCAAGACTGTAACAAATAACTGTATATATCGTAAACAATTACAACCTGGAATTATGTTTCTATCTGAAACACAAGACTTAAAGCTCCTATTTACCCACCTTGCAATATTTCATCTAGTACTAATCCAGCTTTCCATAGTGCAGAAACATTTGCTCTTGCTTGTGATCTCACACAAATGATTTCTGAATCCACAAGAATCCCTGATAACCCTAGTTATACTACATATCTTCTAGCCCTCTTTCTTACATCAAACCCACTTGTTCATAAAACTACCGTTTTTCCCCTCTAGGCCTATCTGACCATTGTCTAATAAAAATAAACTCTACTGTCCCTAATTCTTCTCTTGCTCGCAACACTAATAGAACCCTGTGGTGTTTTAAGGTCGCTAGATGGAGTGCTTTACGAGACTTCGTTGCAAACTTTCTAGGCGTTAATATTGTTTTAAGTCGTCATCTTCTTCGGACATTGTTCTTGCAGTATCTGAAGTCATCCTCATGGGCATGGAGTTATACAGTCCCAAAAAACAGAATCGTGTAGGTCATTCACGTTCCCAACCCTGGTTCGGTAAGACTTGTGGTGATGCAATATCTTTGAAAAATAAATCTTGTATTAACCCTTTCTGTCTCTATGGGTGATATACGTCCCAGCAGATACTTATTATATATAAGCCCAGAGGCAACTAAATGTCATTAATTTCGCTCAGTTGATGTTCCTCTGGTAATATGCTCCTACCAAAATTACCGCGAAATTAATTCACGTTTGCCAGTTTAGTGCAATTGTTTCTTTAGTTAGAGCACGTGCTGATTATTTTTCAGGGATTATTTTATGTTTTGAAATAATAATACAAGAAAATTTCGAGGCAAGTTTACTAATGTTTGAATATTAATTATAGTTACTTTTTTGTGTAACTAGAGATGGCGGATGTATATTATTTTTTGCAAAGTTTATCAACGGGATAACATGTCCCAGTGGGATTATGTTGTGGTTTTATTTGTTCCAGTGGTACTGATGTAAGTAAAATACGAATTTTCATTTGAGAAAGAAACCATTATCTGAGGCTCAGGTGTAAGAATTAGCCGACAATATTTTTGATTCGGAAGAAGTTGTATTTGCAGATAGTGGTTTAGAATATGAACAAGCAGTTTCAGAGGAATCCAGTAACGAATTGTCTGAGCCATCAACGAATAAGGTGACAAAAAAGTGTGAAGAACAAGAACCTAATAAGCGTCGGAGAGTTGTCAATAAAAGACGGAGATGACGATTTCTATTCTTCGAAAAGCTCATCTTCCGAAGATGTTCATTCTTCCGAAGAAATTATTCATATACTTATAATAGTTTTCGACCAATGCAAATTTACAAAAGGCCTATTGATGTGGATAGCTGAAAAAACAAACAAAAGATTAGAAGCACTCCAAGTAAAAAAAAATTGATATGTCCAAAACCGATCCGCATTAAATAATGATAGTAATTGGCTTCCATTTGATAACTTCCTACAATAAGGTACCTGCACAACGTCACTATTGGTCTTCTGATAGTTCACTTGGAAACGTAATGATAAAACAAGCCATTTCCAGACACAGACTCCAACTATTGTCTTCCAAACTATACTTCAACACTCCAACAAAACCAGCTGATGCCAGCAAAATTTACTACATACCTTTTCTCAAGTAGGAAGTGAAAGTTCTTTTCAGAGTATTTGTGAGGCCATGGCTAAATTCGAGGGGAGGAGCTGCTTCAAACAATAACTTCCTATGAAACCCATAAAAAGAGGCGTGAAATTATGGGTTAGGTACTGCCTGCAATATTCCGCTTTGCAAAAATTGTTTTACGTCTTATCACACCTAAGTTATGCAATACTACTTTTTGAGAAGTACTATTTTTGAAAAATACTATTTTCACACCCACGTTTTGAATAATAATTTTTTTTTTATATTTTGTTTTTTGCATTTCTCTCATTGATTGGTACCAATGAGACATATATCACCAAATTTAATACCCAGTGGGACATATATTTCCGTTCCCCCCAAAAGCCCCCATATAACAAAATTAAAATTCTAGCCATCCTTTTGCGTTCTTTATTATTAGTACCAAGTGGTACAAAATGAACCGAGCCAATTGAACCAAAAAAACAAATTGGGACAGAAAGGGTTAAATGGAAATTAAATATTTATTATAAGTTTTGTTATGAAAGAATTAATTCAATGGTAAATATGTAATTAAAAATTATTATTAATTTTATTAAATACATAAATAAAAAGTTTACCTCGAGTAGGATTTGAACCTACGACCTGTACCTTGCTAGAGTAGAAATCTAATAAAACGGTCGTGAGTCATGCAGTACAAAAGTGTCATCACTAGAGCTACATCTCCTTTTGGCAGTCGTAAATTGTGGTGATTAGCTAAAGCCATTAGTAAATACTTTGGTGCATCTGCATTCCCCCCCTGACATCTTTTTACGGATTTATAGTTGATTCTGTAGACAAAGCCATAGTTTTTGTGGATTTATTTGCATCAAACTCGTGTCTCAGTGATTCTGGAGATGTGCCGATAGTCAACTCTTCTTCATACTCTATGAAACCGATTTATTTTCGGTACAAGCTCCTAGAATTGATTATCAGTAGGCTTGATCTCAATACGGCGACTAGCCCAGACGGTATCCCAGGTATTACCTTAAAGAAATGTTGCCCTGAACTAGTACCAGTCCTGTCTAAGCTCTATCGATCGGTGTTCTGGGGAATTTCCTTCATCATGAAAGTTAGAAAACGTTCAATCTATTCTCAAAAAAGGCGATAAGACCGACCCCTCGAACTACCGACTAATTTCCATCACTTCCATTTGGTTTAAAGTCATAGAAAAAACCATCAATCAGCAACTGCTCTCGTTCCTTGAAACTAATAAACTGCTTAGTGACCAATAATATGGGTTTAAGCAGGGTAGTTCAACAGGTGATCTTCATTCATATGTGACCCAAGTTTGAAATAATACATTGAACATCCGGTGAAACAGCTGTAGTCGCTTTAGATATTTCAAAGGGATTTGATCAAGTTTGTCATAAGGGTTTACTCACCTTGTTTAGGTTAAATGATACGCTCATCTACTGGGTTTCTAGTTTCCTTGATAAAATACGAATACGTGTCGTAGTTGATGGCTGTCTTTCAAAATAAGTTAGCATTAACGCGGGCGTGCTACAGGGATCAGTTATAGCGCCTACACTTTTTCGGCTATACATAAATGACATTATTTCTTCAACAACTAATCGGAACCATTGCTTTGCTAACAACAGCTCTCTTCATTGTAGTTAATCTAAGTGTACTCATAATGATAATCTACCTACTATGTCTCAAGACATTAAAGCTTAAATGGCAAATTCAATCAACAAAAACATTCAATGTATTCTCGAATGGGGAAGCAATAATCTAACAAAACTCAGTGTTGCCTTGTGTCCGCCAAAAAGATAGATCATTTCCTGTTAGTATGAATGGCACAGACCTTAAGTTTTCCGATTCTATTGCTCTGTTGGGAATGAATCTATCATGGGTTGATCATCTTCTGTCAGGTACCAAAACAGCTGCTCGTAAAATATGCTTTTTGTACAGATCTAAGCAGTACTTTGCATCACCACAACTTTTTCTGCTGGATAAGGTACAAATTCGACCTCATCTAGAATATAATTCTCTCTTGGTTGCTGTTCCCTAATACGCTATTGATATCGTTGATCGTATTCAAAACTGAGCGATTAGACTTATAAATGACCCCTACTTAACTTCTGACGTACAATCCCATGAGCATAGTAGAATCGTTTCAGTTCTTTCTTTGTATTATCGGTATTACAATTGCTATTGCGTTGCTAAATTACATTCTTTGGTACCATCTCGGGCTACCTCTGCTACGAATACTCGGTTCGCTCATTCACATCATCAGTATGCAGTAGAAATCTCCAATTGTCGCATCAAACGGGCGCACACGACTTCTAAGCTATCCATCCCTAAGTGTTTCTGATTGCTTTAGTACGATAGGCCAGATTTAGCCACTCAGGTCCACATTATTTAAATATATATATATAATATATTATATATATATATATATATATATATATATATATAATATATATATATATATATATATATATATAATATCAATAAATAATAAGTACTACATCTTATTTTATTATTATTTACTGTTATATCAACTTAACGACAATAAAACGAATACTATAGGCTCCCGGGTCATAATGACCCGAACACAATAAGTGAAACCAAAATGTTAACACAATAGGAGGTTAAAATCAACTACAGAAGGGAGATTGGCCAGTGCAAAAAAAATACAACTCTCTAATGCATGAGTACCAAAAAGGTACACATCCAAAGTGAAGTGAAGTCCTTGTAAATCCCATTGGTAATGTACATATTTAGTAATTAACAATCTTTGGAATTTTGAAAAATTTTAGAATACTAGCTCTATATGCTTTACAATATTCTTGTACCTCTGATTGAAAACAGTAAAAACTAGACTGGCTGTCGAGTACTTTCTCATGTTTAATTTCGCTCCATTGCTCTCAATTAAAATAAAAGTTGCCACAGTATCATGACGTTGGATTTGAGCATAAGAGGATAATAAAATAAAATGAGCACGTGGTATTACATTCAAAATTTTTCGTTGTAATTTGGTTAAAGCATAGTACTAACAATAAAAGCCAATATTTTTTGCGTGAATTGAATTTGTATCGCTAGATTTTCGTTTTCTAAGTATTGCATTTAAAATAAGAACAATGTAGTTTATTATTTATGTAGATAAAGTTAAGATATACAAGTATAAAAATATAAAAATAAAATAGAATTTATCTATACTTGGTGTTTATGGGTACAAAGTCGCATTGCGGGTTTAGAGCTTACGATTATGTGTAAATTTTTAATATCGTGCTTCGGTAAAGGATAGGCTATGGATTTTCATGAGTGAAAATTAAGTAGTCTTTTAGAAGGATAGATTTTCTAGTAACGTTTGGTTAAATTTTGCTTAGAATTTTCTTTTCTCGTATATTACCATTAGATATCATAAATAGGGTTGAGAAAAATTCACGAATAGTATTTTTGTTATTTTATTTATCGCTAAAGAAAGTGGATTCATTCATGAGATTAAATTTGCAGTCGCTGCAGTAAAATCTTTTGAGAAACGTACTTATTAACTTGCTGTCGTCATAGGATTGTTTGTAGATTGCTTTGTAAGAACTGCCATCATTCTAGCTCATCGTGTTTGATATTATGAATTTTCTAGCGTTTGCCCACCACTTTGTTACAGACAACATTAAGTAAAGGAAAGCACAAATTCAGAAGCAGTTTGAGAAGGATCCTCAGTTTTGCCTTAATAGTCCTTAACACGTTGACTGCCACGCTGGTCCATTGGGACCAGCTTAAATGACCACTCTCGGGCCATGCTGTCCTATGGACCAGCAAGCAGTTGGCTGGCTGTGGAGCCGCTGGTTGATGTTCTATTGGATTTATTATACAGGGTGGCCCAATAGTGTGTGGAAGTGCAATAACTTACTTAGGTTCAAAAATACAAACAAATGTTTTAAACAAAAGTTGTTATGTTTGCGCAGATACACATTTCTAAAATATTTTCAGATAAACAGGGTGTTCAGCCTAAGCGAGACAACATGAAGTTTACTTTTTTTAATAGGATACCCTGTATATTTGTTTACCATCGAATTCAGCGTAAAATTCTGCATCTATCCCTATCATTTCTTTTCCCATAAATTGCGACGTTGCCAAACTGAAGCGAAAAATATGAAGATTTGACGATAATTGATGCACTATAAATGCTGCCAAATAAACGTTATCAGTGATAAGCAACTAAACTTATTTGGTAGGTACGAAGGTGAAGGATGGCTGAAATGTCTAAACATAGTAGAAGTTTCGTTTGGGGTTCGGGTGTTTTTTGGATAAGTACTAATTCAGGAGATTCCAATTAGCAAAAACTTCATTCTTTTAAATGGAACACCCAGTATATTATTTTACCATCTTGTAAAACTATTTTATCCGAATTCGTTTATGTCTGTATAACGTACTCTCTAAAATTGATTGTTTTTAAGAAAATTGCATTTTTAGTTTATGATTTAAAAATATTCATGTTTTTAACAAGCAAGCTCTGAATGTAACCTTTAGAATACTTCTACTTTCGATAATTTTTTGTGACAAAATCAAACCAGTAATTTTCAACATTTAAAAAGTGTAATAAAATAAATAGAATATCCACAAAACTCAAAATAAACAAATCAAACAAAAATAACTAACAACAAATAAGAAAGAACTAAAAACCTTAGATAACTATTTTATTAAATGTTCAAAATGACCACCATTAACTTCCATACAATAATGTATGCGATCTTCAAAAGCTCTACTAGGACGATGTAACATAATGACATCAGCAGTTCGGAAAACCTCTCTAATTCTATTCTTCTTGTCTTCCTTACTAGTCGCGGGTGTTTTGTATACTTGTTCTTCGACCGCCCCAAAAAAAATCCATTTTTATAAGTTCTGGTGAACGAGGTGGCCATTTATGGGGTCCTCTTGTAGTAACCCTTTTTGAGTTGTATTAAATATACCGTAATTTAAGGTCTTTCATTCGTTCTCTTGTAAATATAAGAAAAATTTTAATTATTGAAATATAGACATGTGGTAGGCAACTTAATTTGCATATCTTCTTAAGTGTATACATCTTAAAGGTTTATACTCCTACTTCCATAAATTATTGTTTTCTAATCATTTGGTTTGAGCAACGCGTCATCATCATCATCTGACAACCTCCGACTTCCTAAGCATCCATTTTACTTACTTCCTGACGAATGTTGAAGCTGAAAGCTTTTTTTGGGTTTTTCACCTAAATTTAGTGAAAGTGCCATTGATTTGATGGTAAGATATTTTAACTCATTATACTAAACATTAAAACATTTGCTCTTTTCAGGCACTTTTGTTTTAGTTCAGTTTTTTACTGTTTATTTTATTTTTACTTTGATTACAATTTAAATACGCATTTAATTTTACTGTTTCGTACGCTTTCATTTTATGATTGCAAATTTTATTGGAAAATTTCAAGATAATGCATTAAACGGATTATTCCATTCCAAGAAGAAAATTTATAAGTATAATTCCAGTTTTGGGTGTGGCTTACAACGTAAAGCGTTATTGCAATATATTGCGCAACATTACACTAGGATTACGTCATCTTGGTTTGCATTCCGCATTATTTTTTATAATACCAGGGATTCTCAAGAAGATTTAGTAACAGATATTTAATGTTTAATGATTTTTTTTAGTAACTTAAGGTTTTTACAATTAGTTTTAAGATATATTTTATTTAACCCTTTCACTTTATATATTTAATAAACATAGTTGTATATTTTTTATTGTTTTTACATTTTGATAAATTTTTAGTGTAAAACTCGGTTTAGTTATTCCGACATTATTAAAAAATAACTTGGCGTCCGAGATCATTTTATTAGTATTACATTTCATTTTTATTATTGATGTTCTGGGGAAGTAAGCTAGCAGATGTGGTAATTAAGAAAATCAAAAGACTGGTCTTATATTTAATCTACCGACTAGGACAAAGGCATTATTTGTGGTGAATGGTTAGTATCTCCTGTTAGTTTGACGATTTGTGTTTTTGGAGAACTTATTTCTCTATTTCATTGTTTCTTTATATGTGTATTGATCAGTTGGGTATAGTGAACTGGTGCCCCGTCATGTAGGTACCACATTCGCCGCCTAATCAGGTAATTGCTAAAGTAGTTGTGGTAATTCGTTTTGTAAGAAATTTAAATAAACTTGCCCATTAACAGTTCCGTCAAAGAAATATGGGCCTATAGCATGATTCCTAATTATTCCACCCCATACATTTAATGACCACCTTGTTTGACTGATAGTCTGTATACAATGCTGTTGACCTGTTCCATAATAATGGAAATTGTGTCTATTAACAAACCCATTTTTATGAAAAGTTGCTTCATCGGAAAATAATACAAAATTGATAAAATCTGTTTTGCTCAATTTGTTGTTGGGCCCACTGACAGAAGGTTAACCGCTTTTCATAATCATTATCCAATAGTTCCTGCATTCGCTGTATATGGTAAGGATGCATTTTGTTCTTATACAGAATTTTTTGGACGACAGTACGACTTATGTCGGTTTGTTCTGCTATTTCCCGTGTCGAGATATGAGGATATTCCGTAACTTTTAACATTACGGTCATCTCGTTGTCCACTGTTATTGCAGTCTTCAACCTTTCGCTTTTTTAGTAAGTTACACTGTCGTTGAAGCACATTTTCCAATGTCTCTTTTCTTGGTTGTCTTCTCTCTGGAAATTTTTGTTGATAAATCCTTTGTGCGAGTAAACAGTTTTTATCACTGGCACCCAGTACAAAAATCATATCTGTCAATTCTTCTATCGGAAAATTTATGATTTTTATTGCTTTCTCGTTCTTAATAGCTACACATTTATAACACGTTTAGATCATAACTAATCACTCCGACTTGCGCAAACGTCAAATTCACAGGTTACTTGTTAAAACTTTGGATATTTTCATTTCATTTATTGGTAAGGTTATCTTTGCTTAATCAAGTTTTGTAGATACCCTATTTATTTTATAACAGTTTTAAAGGTAGAAAATTACTGGTTTGATTTTTTCAAAAAAAATTATAGAAAGTAGAAGTATTCTAACCGTCACATTCAGAGCTTGCTTGTTAAAAACATGAATATTTTTAAATCATAAACTAAAAATGCAACTTTCTTAAAAACAATCAATTTTAGAGAGTACATTATACAGAACATAATTCGAAGGGATAAAATAGTTTTACAAGATGGTAAAATAAAATACTGGGTGTTCCATTTAAAAAAATGAAGTTTTTGCTGATTGAAATCTCCTGGATTAATGCTTATCAAAAAATCACCCCGAACACCAATTTTCGTCAAATCTTCATATTTTTCGCCCCAGCTTGGCAATGTCGCAATCTATGGGAAAAGAAAGGATAGGGCTATATGCAGAATTTTACGCTGAATTCGATGGTAAATAAATATACAGGGTGTCCTATTAAAAAAAGTAAACTTCGTGTTGACTTGCTTAAGCTGAACACCCTGTATATCTCAAAATATTTTAGAAATGTGTATCTGCGCAAACATAACTTTTATTTAAAACATTTGTTTGTATTTTTGATCCTAAGTAAGTTATTGAACTTCCACACACTAATAGGCCACCCTGTATATGCAGTACCAGCACGGCCTGAAAAAAGATTTACATTTGTATGGTTTTCAAAATATATTAGTTACTTAAAACAACTATAAAGAGACAGAAAATTTATTTAAACCAAACAAAACATTATAAAATGAATGCTAATTCGTAAAACTAATTAAACTAAAGAATATAATTTAATTTTTCAGTATTGTTCATTATAGCACGATAAACACAAAAAAATATTTTCCGTCGTGAAGCTCATTGCTTTTCTTATAGCAATTTTTGCAAAACCTTATTTTATGCTTGATTTCTCCTTCTTTCTGTTTCAAAACTGTGAATTCGTCGTTTTTTTGTTCTGTGGTTCATTTTGTTCGTTTGGTTCATTCGTTCCTACGACGGAATTTGTAAGATAAGACCTCTTTTTTTAAAACTGTAATACTGATATTACTTTGGGTGACTTGCTTATATAAAATAAATGCATTAACCGTAGAAGTTGTAAGTAACAGTTTAAATGCAATTTTTATGTACCATTTTACAGACCTACAAAGTGAATTAGAATATTAACCCATTCGGATCGGATAGATCAACGGAGCTTTTTTCGCTATTGTAGTCTATTATGGCGTTAGGTACCTGTTCAGCTTTCCCATTTCTAGTTTATTTCTATCATTTCAGCGCCATGCTGGTGGACAACATTAGTCTGTCTCTTTAGTCTTTCCACTTCAGTATTGTTATGCCTTCTTGACTCTCCATAGCTGAAACCTCTCCCTTTTTAAGTTATGATACAAAAGTTTTTTCGGTAAACCTTTCCGATTTTTGCGTATTGTTCCAACGAGATGGGCATTAGATTAAGCATTTTGTTTGCTAGTGCAAACTTTATACCAGTTGTCCGTTACTAACTGCACCGGATCAACAACATCCTGACTCAGAAATGCTACAATTTTCTCTGGAGTTACTCGTTCGCTCTTTTCACACCTGCGTATATTTTAATATTATTTGTGTGCCCATGCCTGGACATAACTTAAAAAGTGTTATACCATACATGTGTCTTTTTGATTTATATATTGTTTTATTGATAGTCTGCCTCTAAATGGTAACATAGTTTCGTCGACACAAACGTATTTAGACAGTTGATAGCATGAATTAGAGCTAGTATCCGTTTCAATAAATACGTAGCTTGCATAATGGTTTGTTTGATCAACAGTATGTAAAATAATTATATCATCTACGATAGTCTCATTTAGACTAAGTTCGTAACTTTATTTGCATTTGCACCATTTGTGGATACGTTTTGAACTTTGTTCACGCTTTCTTGTATTCTTGGTACCTTAAGACGGGTAATACGAATCACTATCAGAAACTGGAAAAGGCTCTATAAGATTCGTTTGAATTTGGGTCACCCAAATGCTCTGCAAGTTCTTCAAATTGTATCTGAGTAATCGGTTTTCTAGAGATCTAAAAATATACCAACTTTTTGTATCTAGTTGTAACTAGTTGTATCTTACCTTACCCCTTCGCATATAATAATTATAAATATAAGATAGATGTAGACTAATAACAACGCTTGCAAACACAAACGAACTGTAATGACAACAGACCACCACCAAACAATAAAAACAAACTAATAAATCGCATATCGCTTAGAAACACTAACGTATCCCTTCTATATTCAACATACAACAGCCGTACAAATCAAGGTCTAGGGACAAGCGACGTGGCAGCAAAGTAGTTTAAAATTTGCAGTTTTGTGGCCGCGCTGGTCCCATAGTACCAGCACCAAAAAGCAAAAAACAAACGAAATAAGGAACTCATTTTTATTTTAAGCATACATGTCAAATCAACATATATTTGCACATGGTCTGACAAGGAAAAACAATAAATTGTATTGGTAGTCAACGTGTTAACTTTAACAAAAATGTCCTTCGGAATTAATTTTTATGTGCGAAGAATACCTACTAGTTATCCGGTGTTTCTTGAAGATACCGTGAAGGAAGTTACCTTCCACTGCTTGTGGATTTATAGTTAAAGCTCAATCGCGCAGGGAAATTTTTGTGCTTGTGTTTCGTCAGTTGTTATTAAATCTTTAGTATACTTTTAGTATACTGCATTTTATTTCACAATTTTAATTTTTTGATAAAATTTCATTAAAAAAATTGTTAAGTGTTTCAAGTCCATGACGGATATTGACGTCATCCGAATATTTTGTATGTTGTAACGTGTCTAATCTACGTCACATAAAAGATATATTATTTAATATAATATTAAGGTGGAGAAGGTAGCTCGGCTGCGAACTCATTCAAACAACAGCTAATCGTACAGCACTTTGTTGGCGTGGGCAGTTTTGTAGTGATGATACTATACAATATAATTAGGTTAGTTTGAGAGAATAAAAAATAAGGTTGTAGTAAAAGTAACAAAGAAATTGAGCAAGAAGTGAGCGCTCAAGCTTTAAATAAAAAGGTAAATGATTGGTAATCAGTAATCTTAATTTATTTCAACGTAGTATGTGTGGTATCACCCGACGAAAAAACGACGCTCATACCTCTTTATCACATTTAAATACTTACCAGCATTTCAAATTGGAATATTACAAATTAAAGCGGAATAATCAAATTCTATCAATTATCCAGAAGAGAGTTATTTATGGAGGACGTACAAATTATGATAGTTATTCTAACAAAAAACTGTAGAAGAGAGCTTTCTGGACGGTGGTAAATGGATCGCTATAGGTACTATTATTTAAACACACTTTTCATTTTGTAGCAACTATATCAACAACTGCGGAAGGCAGTTTCCAAAATATGGCAGTTTATACGAGAAACCCAGAGACGAAATTTATTAAAACAAGCGGTAATGGAGTGTTCTGACCTGGTTTGATGAATACTTATACTTTACACGATGGTGTCAATCAGCTTTGTCCTGACCAGAGCAGACCTAGACGAGTGCAGGTGATAAAGGTTTCGGTCGTCATTAGTAGCGAATGTACATCCAGATTTCATAATCGTAATCACTAGCAATATAAAACGGTTAGGGAGAAGAAATGTCTATCTTTGCACAGCATAGGGTTAACTCCAGACAAACGAACCATCAATACCAGAAAGAACGGATTAACAAAAAAAAACAGGAGCAGAACGAGGAGCTAAAATCGAGGAGCTCTTTAGCTTAAAAGCGAGCTCTACGTGGTCTATTAACGAATATGATTAATAATCAATCTTGAGAATAGCGATATAGTTAGTTATATCTCAGCACCTTCAGTGAGAGCAAGATTTTTATATATCCGCCACAAAATGTCAATTAGTAAATCTTAGACAAGTAATTACATTACAATGCATAGAAATACTATATTGCTAGAAAATTTCTCTTCTAAAAATGATGGTACCATCGATTAAATCAGAAAAGGTAATTTTGCCGAGAATGCTCACTTATCTCCAAATTGGCTACTCACAGCTACACTGAATAACGTTTTTTGGATATTTTATGTTATTAGATCACATTTTTGCCAAATCTTATTCACATTTTATATGTAGAAGTATAATCCTTATTTAATACATGTACTTGCTCTATATCTGCAATTCAGCGAACGCAACATATACCTTTAAATAGGCGGTTTTGAAACCGACAGGAAAACCGTAGAAATCCCCTAAGTGACACTACTATGTAAATTTAAACTTTGAAATTTAAATTGTAATATCGAATTAGATATCGATTTAATACAGTGTATTTACAAAACCCCATATATGAATTAAACATTAGAAGTTGGAAAACACGTATACCCAATTTTGTGTACAAAGTAAGGATTTTCTCAAAATGGATGGTAGGCTATCATTTGGTCCTACTTGTCGATACCACCCATATTTTATAATTGGCTATGGTTTGTGTTGCACAACACCTGTTTTGTTTTTTACCTCAGCCATTCTATAGAAATACAGTTGATTTCCCTTTTGCTGTTCCAGATACTCACCGTTACTCCGTCACAGTATCTCGTTCGTGTTTCCGCAAGTTTTGGTTTTGGAACCAAAATATCTTTAGGATTGCTCATTCTGTTGGCTCACCAAGTACCCGAGCAGTATGTTGTCTTGCTTAGGAAGGTTTTTTCTAGATCACAGTTGTTGTTATAGAAGTTGTCCATATAAATGCTGCTTTTAAAACCCTTCTAATAGATGCGTGACTACTTTTTGAGCGCACCCCTTACCCATCAATTGATCTGTTTGACCGGTATAATAAGTTAAGTTCAATACCAGCCCACTTGGTTCTTTCTCCATATAGCTTTAGACCGTATTTATGACGTTTGTTAAGAAATATACTGATTAAAAAGAAGCCGTCTATTCCGTAAAATCACAGATTCGTCAAAGGAAAGGTTTTTCTGGGGATAATACACTTCACTTACTTTACTTTTGAAGTAATCTAAGACGGGTCTAGTTGTATAAAGACGGCCTATAGGCTTAGATTGCAGGATCTAGTATTACTGATAAAAAGTTAAAATATTAATATAATTAGAAATCCGTCTTGACTCATGTGGCCTGAAAAACATTAAAATTAAGTAAACGATAGGTTCTCGAATAATCTTGCAGCTTATTCAATTTAATTGTGCCCATATCAAACAACAGTTCCGATATTCTAGTCCTTTCAGTAACACATTTAGCGAGAAAGAAAGCTAACTAATATTCGTGACATTCGACAGATCAACGAGCATTTCATTTGATTTACGAAAATTACAATTTTTCATACTATCGTCTGTCATTTCCCACTACCATTCCTTGTTATCGGATTCCCGGTTTAATTAAATCGTTGGAACTACATCAAATAAAACGTAATAACGAGAACGAACTGTACGTACCATCACCTATTTTCAATTCTAGTTCACTTTTCGAAGATATTCCGTTAGGATCAACTTCAACATTTTCATTCAAATTATCGCCAATGTCGGCATCTGATTCGTATAAAAATTGCAACATTTCGTTGTTGTTTCTCGCTTCTATTTTTTGTCCGTTTACCCTGAAAGGCCGGGTTGATACACATCTAAATCACTCGTTGTACTCACTCGGGCACGTAACCATATAGTAGCAGTTAACAGATATTCTTAATGATAAAAACAAAGAGCGGTCGGGTTTACAGAATTACAAGTTTTAAACGAAGTAAACTTATTCGAGAAACATTTACTAGGCTTGTACGCTAGCGTAAACAAAAAACAACCATTGTGTTAACATTAGTTCCCTTTGTAATAATATCATAAATCTCCTCGGTTATAACTACATTTTATGTAAAAAACGAACAGAGATCCTTACCCATTCAAAAGTGTTACCTAATAAATCTAGATAAAAGACAATGATAAAAACTGAATTTAGGCCATTTTGGCCGAACCGAAACAAAAAGATCCAAACAATTGAGACCATAGTTTCTGCTAACGTCTATAGATGCGCGAATACCAAAAAATCATTTCTATTGTGGTGCGTAGCGAATCCAAACTATATTTTAGCACAACATGTTCCTGACGCAACCGCACATAGCAAGGAATAGATCTGACGCCGATTGGTTTCGTTCGCAGTGAAAGTGCTTCCCTACATGTGGATTTAGTTGGCCGGGTCAATGTGTGTGTGTACTGTTTTTGGTACTTTGCGTTATGACAAATCTGGCGTCGAACTGTTGTTAATTATAGTAGTGTACCCAGAGCTGTTAAAAACAAACATTGCTTGCGCATAACATTTACTGTAGTACTGTGTATATAAAGAAAATTTAGATATAATTTCAGATCATTTACAAGGATCAATTCAACGAAGGTAACTTGTAATTGATAAAGTTGTGCATATTTTTATTGTTATGTTGTGTGTACCTATTTTGAAACAGGTGGTCAGCGCTTGTATTTTGTATTTAACCAATAAAATAGATTCCATTTTCATAATCGCTTTTAATCTTGTGTTTTGTTATCAATTTTTGTATTTATGCTCAAAAACTTTAAATTTCAAATTTATATTGCTATAACTATATGCGATAAACAGAATTAAGCTCTTTGATTTGGAATTTTGATCTTGCAATATTCAAAGAAATTTGAAACCTGAAGTTTAAGTAAAATTTACGTACAAAATTTATGTGTGGCCTTTACCTTTAACCCAATTGTTCAAGATACCTTAATTGTAATAAAGGTGTATTAATACGAATTTTTCCCGCCCAACTGCAGTGGTAAAATACTTAACGATTTAAGTAATCCAGTAATCCAATTCATTTATGTTTTTTTGTTTCGTTTGTAATATCGATAACGTACAGTTTTGCAGTTACACCGCTTTTTTTTGTTTACTAGTAGCATAATCTTTTATAGCATTTTTTTGTGTTTTAAGATATTATTGAGGTCGAACATTTGTTGTAGATATTGAAAGCTGGTAGCTAATACTAAAATTTGTAAATATAGAAATTTTGATAAATTTAACATCAGCAAAAGTAATATTTTACTAATTAGGTTTAATGACCTATTTTATTATTGTGTGTGATTAATTTGGAGCTTTTTATATAGGGCCAGTCCAAAACACTTTTGCTGACGAAAGTAAGCGTTTAGAAAAAAAAAGTTTCCATCTAGCGTCTAATTGTTCAATACACTCCCCCGTAGTATGTAGTAAAGAGTTGCACTAATTTGAGCATCGGTTAGGGTGGGAGGGGGCTAAGAATGGGGTAAAATGATAGTTTCGCAATTTTTAGCAAATATCTCGAAAATTATGTTGTTTAAAGCAAAAATTATTGCATATGCGAATATACATTAAGTTACTAACAAAAATGATTCTGTACTGAATCACCCTAAAGTGAATGGTTCAGGAGATATGGAAGGGGGTAAACGGGCCTCCCGCAGGTACAAGGCTACTACACCCGCTGGAGGAGAGGAAAAAGCTAGTCAACCACCTTGCGCGTCCATTCCTGTCGATTTCGCTCCCTCCGTATTGCCTTCCACTATACTCGCGTTACGTCTCTCCCTAAGCCGCAGTGAAAGATCAGTTGAGTGCGTTTTTGAATGCGATTGTAAGTGAACCTCTGCTGCTATTTTATTATAGCTCTAGTTTAGAAAACTGCGTGTACAATTATATCAACTATTCTATACTATACGTGATAATCATTTGATAGTGTGTAAATTACGACGGAGTGTGTTAAATCCTTGTAGGGAGAATGGTGGTGAACTCATTCCTCTGACCCGATAGGCGGTGGACAAAATTCGTAAGAATGTAGTGAAAGAAACGTTCATGCATGATACCTTACTCCAAGCGCACAGTAAGTGTGGATAAACACATATATTAAGCCCAAATCCACCTAAACAGGAAGCGGCTCTTCCAGGATAGATACCCTGTCACTTATTTGATTTTAAAGCCTTACGTTTTCTTTGTAGTCGCAAAAAAAGAAAAAAGCAAAACAATGCGAATTTATTGAAAAACACAACATCAAGGAAAGTGTGAATTGAAACACCCCTCTCACCTCACAAAATAAAAACAGATCTATATAATTAAACAGTTCTGGCCATCGTTAACTGAAGATGCTCGTAATACTTTTATTAGTAACAGCATGAGGGGTATTCCGATAAAACGAAAGACTGCTGGTCCAAATCGCAAACGTATAAATGCTTTTAAGCACTATTTAAATAATGAGAATGGAAATGAAGTGAACGAATGCAAACATTTTTCCTTGCAACTCTGGGGCACCCACCAGAAAATGACAGGATACTAAAAACTGTACGATAGAATGATGTGTGATCAGTGGTACCGATACGTGATAAGAAAGTCCATCATCCAAAGGGAATAACATTGATGAAGTCACAGTTTGTGAGCATATTCTTTTTTAGACCCACAGCATCGCACCATCGCCTAGACCATGCTCCACACCGATTACACTTAGTGAAGAAAATGTACGATGATTTTTAATCTAAACGTCCGAATTTCGAAATAGGCTACAACACATATCGCCTGCAAGTTAGAAAATTAAATATATCCTTCGCAACGCAAGGTTATGAAGAATGTTTCTCTTGCGAAAAATACAAGCTGGATAAGGATGAAAGCAAACACGATGTAACGAATGTTAATGTGAATTATGTTCAAGCTGGAAAATACGTAATGAAAAATATATAGCCGCAAGATGTGAGTACCAAACAAATGGCATTGCAGCTGCTGCTCCAAAGAGGTGTTGTTCATTCCCAGAATAGAGGCGTTCAATGAAACTTTTGTGCCAATAGGAAAAAAATGTCTCAAAACTAAAATCTATAACAGTTATATAGCACCAAGGGACAGCCCGTTGAATAAAACAAGATATCGTTTCTACTTTTTATGCTTTCTTCCTGAAAAACATAGATGCATACAAAATTACGATCTGGTTAGGTAATTGTTCTGCCCAGAGTAAAAATTGGGCACTTTTGTATTATTTTGTGTACATAGGTAATTGTATAGAAATTAAATTAATAACATTAATTGTAAAGTATCTCGAAAACGCCACACCTTCATGTCTGCTGATCAATTCCACGATCAAGTAGAAAACCCTTTGAAGAAATGAAATAAAGTATACGATTTTAACGACTTTCAGCAGTGTGTTCAGTATGCAAATTCTGGCAATACATGTGTAGTAGAAATAAACAGGGAACATTCTTCCGAATGGAGCGATTGTAGGTGTAGTCTAGACTCCAAAAATCTACTCCCAGGGCTTATGTATAAGATATGATTTGGATGCTTTTTACCAGGAGAGATTCCAGTTTGAAGTACAAAACCACTTTTACATGCGACATTATTGGGTTGCATTTCTTGACAACTAATTTTTGGATACCAAAACCAATCTGTTGTACAGGTAATCGTGGAGTAAGTCAAGATAGAAAACAAACTCTGATAACAAAAATTGAGGGAAATTATTTCCAAAAATCATGTACAATTTTGGGAAGATTTTACTATTTTTGATAATAATAGGGCTGATAAGACAGATTTGTTAAATGAAGAAGTGTAACAATTATGTAATATTAACAAACACAAGCATTTTCAATATATTTTTACAAAAGAAGCAAATAAATATTTCCCATACTTTACTTAAATTGAAAGTCTGCTAGACTACCAAAGATAATGGTTCCTAAGTTTCTTTAAAAATATATTCACTTTTCCTTATAATAATAATAATACTACAATAATATGTTTAAAGTCATATTTGGCAATCTATGAAAACAGTGCCCAATCTTTCAGAATATACTAATTTTCCATATATTTATTTTGCTTCATTTTATTTATACATAGAATTATCCCTTAAACTACATACCTCCAATAACTCCAGGTGAACCCCTTAGAATAAATTTCAAGTATTATTTAATCATTATTTACAAAGTTTTTATTTATAGCGCCCACAGAAACACCTGTGGCGAACATTACGGCGGGAGTTTAATTCCAGGTGTCGTTTACCAATTACACAGCCGGACAGAAAAGCCGCTTGCCTGAATTCTGCCGACCCCGCAGTGTCGATTACAATGCGCAAAGCAACTGACAGCCCAGGTCTACTACTTGATTCGGATTACATAATTACACACAAACTTACACCCATACGCCGCGACAGCAACTTACTAAAGCACTCCCTTTCGGAGTCATGATTCCGTCCTAAATCGCACATCGTGGTAAATTTAGATTACTGAATTATTTCGGCATCCAATATATTTTTAATCAGACTATGCAAAACGTTTAATCTATCCTGCCTGCCGGTGAACAAAACACTCTTGTAAACGAATCGTTCCTGAAGGTTACGCAGTACCAAGATACAAGATTAACCACCACCACAACCATTTCTCCCACAGTCGTTTAAGGACGACACCTGTCCCTTGTGAACAAAATGCTCGTTCCTGCATAATTAACCCTGTAAATTGAGTAGGTAACTGTGTCCACCACTCCACCGATGGACGTAATCAAAATGTTTCCAAACTGTGCTTATTCCCGTATGTTGAATTAGTAATATCCTAGTTTAAATTCCTTACTATAACTGTGCCGTTAATCTTATTAGCTCAGCGACCGTAAGGAAGTAGTGGGAGGAACCGTAATTAAATAAGAGTAGCCCTTGAGTCGCCGTATCAGGACGAGTTCTGTAAATATATTAATCACAAATTTTTTTATATTTTACTTGACATATATTTTTGTATTGTAATTAACCCTCCTATTGTGTTCGGGTCAATATGATCCAATCACGTTTTTCTAATGCGCATAATTCGTTAATTTAATTAAATATTTCGTTGCCACTGCATGATTTTATTCCATTACTCTAATAACGATGTTCCTAGATTGATATTAGAAAATTACAATTAGTTTTTTTTAAATGCATTTGGTACACTAACTGTGATTGGGTCTATATGACCCGGTGATTTATGTGGTCCAAATGAGAAAAACGAGAAGCAGATCATTATCATCGACGAATGTATTTTATTAGTTTTGTTTTATTTTCATAAATATAAATAACTTACATAATATTGCCTCATCATTGCGCATATTGCATGCCTTATTTGCGTATCGGTAAACAAGTTTGTTCCGGTTGCGATTTGTCTGTCTTCGCGTATAAATGCAGCCAGTGATCATCTGTTTCTTAGTTTCGTAGTAAATATCAAACCTGATGCTATACTCTAATAAGAAATGCCTAACATTTGAAATTTGTTAAAATGTGTAGTGAGAGAGCGCTTACGGATAGTGAACTTGACAAACTTTTGTGTTTCTGATAGTGATTCTAATGCTTCTGAAGAAGAAGACCGTTTGTCCGAAACTGAGATATGTAATAGTGAATCGGATGATGATGTGGAAGCTATGATTTCAGATGAAGCTGATACGGATAATCACGTAATTGAAAAGATGGCAACATAGTGTGGAATGAAAAGATGCTTCAATAATCGGGAAGGTTATCAGCAGCAAATATTATTTCGTTGATTCCTGGGCCAACGAGGTATGCCACGTCGCGAATAATTGATATAAAATTCGCGTACTTCTAATATTTCACACCCTAAATTGTAAACCTAATTTTGAAAATGTCAAATGTCAGGAGCCAAAAGACTTTGTGGCGACACGTTTCAAGAACTAACATTAGTTGAACTAGAATCATATTTTGGGCTACTGTTTCTATCTGGAGTGTATAAATCTCATGGAGAGGAGATAGCCAGTCTGTGGAATGGAAATGTAGGTCGTCCAATATTCAGATCAACGTTGTCCCTACAACGATTTCATGTAATTGCACGAATAATTTGCTTTCTGATTAAAAAACTTGACCACAACGGCGCCAAACTGATAAATTAGCTCCCATACAGGACTTGTGGGATGAGTGGGTTGCAGTTCAACCTAAGCTCTATAATGTTCACAAAAATGTAACAGTAGATGAGCAACTGGTACCTTTTAGAGGCCGTTGTCGTTCTAGACTAGGGAACAGTTAGGAAAAGAGCGTTTGGCTATGTGAATCATCCTAACGGTTTTAACCAAAAAAGTCACTAGATTTCAAGGTTGGTAACATTGCCCGCTTCAAGGTCACCGTAGGCCACGTGGTGGGTTGGTAACACTGTCATTTCAAGGTCACCGCTTCAAGGCCACGTGATAGGAAAGGTTGGTAACCCTGTATCTTCAACGTCACCGCTTTACGGCCAAGTGGCAGAAAAGGTTGGTAACCCTGTCTCTTCAAGGTCCCCGCTTCAAGGTCACACTGCGTACCTTCAAGGTCATACTCGCACGTGACCTTCAAGGTCACACGCTCCGTGCATCTAAGTATATTCCTCAAGGTCATCACATACGTACATAATTTTTCAAGGTCATGCACATCAAGACTTTTGGCGGAAAATTTCAAGGGCAATGGTTTTCAAGATCATTGTCCCCATTGCATACATCGAAGTATATTCCTCAGGGTCATCACATACGTACATGGTTACACATTACCTGCAAGGTCACTAAAGGCACAAAGTTACGAGATTGGTTTTCAAGGTTATGCTCCCGTACGTTCAAGGTCACGTGGTTTTCTCTCATTGTCTATATTAAAGTTTATTTGCACGTATGCCCACCCGCTTCAATGTCATCGTACACAATACCTGTACATATTCCTCAAAGTCATCACATTGTCTATGGTTTTCAAGGTCGCTCACATTACCTACCTACCCTTCAAGGTCATCGTAGACATTATCTGCGGTCACCACGCTGTGTAAATTTGTAACATACAAAAATTCATTTGTGCGTAATTCTGTTAATTGCTATAAAATTATTTATTTTAACTTATTGTCGATATGTACTAAACGCATAATTCGTACAATCAGTGTTGAAAAACATTGCAGTAATTTACATGTCTTCAGTTGTGTAATTTAACAAAAATCCTGTTAATGTTAATAATTTTTCACCAAAAGTAAATAGTTATGACATCTGTCGGCGTCTGTCCAAACTCTGTACTACGCAATGGTTGTAAACACTAATACTTTATATTAGTTTACGAAATTCTCGTAAGAGGGCGAGGTTTAATGTATCAAATAACCAATAGCAAAATCGTTTATTGAATATACATCTAATAGATTACAAATTCGATTTTGATAACAAAAATTTTCACTTTCTTCTCCGCCATGCTGTAGACGCTACGAAAATTTTGTGATTTCTTATACACTTTCTCTAGTAAACGAAATTGTTTCGGATACTTGTAAAATATTTCAAAACAATAGGAATTCCTACCAAATTTTCTATTCCTATTGATCGCAAGCTTTGCGGATTTTAAACAAAATTTAATCGTGTCCAATAAGGGGTAAGAATTACAGTTTTTCACATTTGGTACTAATTTAAAATCTTCCTTCTTATGGAACGGAACCCATACAATCTGCAACTATAAAGCTTTGGATTCGAACCTAGCAGGCCCGTTTTTACATTTATCGCACGCCTTACAACTTAGTGGTAAGCTCGTAAACCTCTCTTATCTTCATGCTTATCTATCCTTCCTTTTTTTAGCGATTAGATTATCAATCGATTTGGGGAGAAAAATTATTTTTCTTACGAACCTACTATTCATGTGTAACATTACGGTAACTTAAATGGGAAGTTGGATTGGCTACTCTAAAAAAAACATTGTACATATCATATCGGGAATGCCGCACATGCCGACCCCTTCGTTGGAGTAAGAACTCTCGCCATCCAATAAGGTCAGAGACCTTATTATTTTGTTTATTACCTCCATTACTGCATATGAATTAAGGTATAGAATTCTGTTAGGGTTAACAACCGTATAAATGCTCACCTTAATTGTATCTACAAATATGATCAATAACCTCTAGTTAACAGTTGTTGATTTAATATCGTACTAGCTTCTTAATCCTATACTCTGAAATTAAGGGAGTTTCATCATCTGATTGAGATAGTATTTACAGCCTTACTTATTAATTAAAACTACCGTTTATTTTTAATGTAAATGCTAGCTGCGCAACATACGAGTTTCCTTATTTAAGTATGCGCGTCACAATTTAAGAACTGGATGTGGCTAAATGGTATCATTGAATTTAAATTACATGGGCTTAAATTATTACTTTTACTGTTGAATATTTCTTTTCTCATAAAAGATTTACTGACTCAATTATTTATTTCTGGCTCCTTTCTAAATATTTGGTTTCTGAATTTGCTTTTTCAGAAATAAATAACTCGGGTCAACCGAATCGCTCCTCTTTTCTTTATTGTCGCCGCTTTAAATGGGCGGTTAATTAAGTAAATATTAATGTGTTTTCTGTAAACTTCAATAAGAATTACTTATCTATATAATAATTTCAGGGAATAATTATACTATTTGTGTAAGCTGCAGCAAGTGTTAGTCATTATTCTGTGTTTCTTTTTTTTTGTGTTATCTAAAACGCTTGTGGTAGCGAGAATGTATGTTTTCTTTCAGTGCACACAATAAAAGGTCTTTCATTAAGCAAAGGAAACGTTTTCATTATTTAAAATTTACGCTAGAATTAATTGTTTTTGGGTTGCGTATAGTTACCCAGCAACTTGCCAAAGTACTATAAACATTGTTTTTTTTTATTTATTTGGTATATGGGTCAAATTTGGGGTTATTTTGAATCCTTATAATATTACTTCGGTTCTTGCATTTATAAAATTGAAATGTTAATATTTTTTTTTGTTTTGTGAGATAACAGAAACTGGCACAATATTAATATATTTTTGTTTGTTTTGTGAGAATAAGTTCGACACAGTTTTGAAAAAGCAATCAACGATTACAATTAAATTTACATTTACTACATTCCTTTGGTTGTTTTGTTTGGTGTTGTTTTCTTCCTACGTTTTCTCTTCCTATAGTTCCTTACACATCCACTGCACCACCGTGTATTCAGGAGTCGGGATAACGGTGCGGCCTGGCGTTGGGGGGCAATTCCTGGCGCCCAAAATTACTGTACACTTTTATTACCGCTACGCACGATCCGTTTTGGGCAAAACGGTAGTTAAACAGCTACGGCTCTCTCTGTTTCCTTTAATAATAGATGCACCCACACATCCAATGCCTCCGGCGAACTGAGCCCCGGCATTCTGTAATTTGTTGCCTCTGCCTTATTGGCACGTAACATATTCTTTGAGGTATGAGGACTCCCTATGTTTAATTCAACGGTTTTCAAGGTTATAATTTCAAAGTATATTCCTCAAGGCCATTGAAGTAGTCATATTTGAAAAATGTTACTAGAAAAGTCACCAGATTGGTTTTCAAGGTCACACTTCTAAAAGTCAGTCAGAATTTTCAGGGTCGCTCAAATTTCATATTCCTCAAGGTTATCCTTCCACATACGCGCTTCACGGGCGAATCAGAATCATCATACACATTGCCAAAAGTCTTGGTGTGTATGACCTTGAAAAATTATGTACCTATGTGATGACCTTGAGGAATATACGTCGATACACGGAGCGTGTGACCTTGAAAGACACGTGCTAGTATGACCTTGGAGATAAGCAATGTGACCTTGAAGCGGGGACCTTGAATAGGCAGGGTTACCAACCTTTCCTACCACGTGACCTTGAATCGGTGACCTTGAGGAGACTCAGCAGGGTTACCAAACTTTTCTACCACGAAGCGGCGATCTTGAAGAGACAGTGTTACGAACCCACCACGTGGCCTGCGGTGACCTTGAAGCAGGCAATGTTACCAACATTGAAATCTAGTGATTTTTTTGGTTAAAACCGTTAGGATGATTCACATAGCAAAACACTCTTTTCCTAACTGTTCACTCCGTAGTATAAAAGTGGCCCAGGATCTGTATAGTATATCTACTGAAGTTCTTTGTTCAAAAGTTTCCTGTATTCCGAAACGAAATAAAAATGTTACACTCATGAGCACCATGCACCACGATAACGGAGTGTGTAACAAGATCATAAAAATCCCTTCATGATTTTAAATTACAACGAAACTAAAGGTACGGTAGACACGTTAGACACGTTAATAATATGCAGACGGCGAACTAAAAGGTGGCCAATGGCCATCTTTTACAATATCATGGACGTTTCAGCTTACAAACGTATGTTTCGTGGTGCAAAGTAACTACAACCTGGAATGCTGAAAAACTTACAAAACGGCGACTATTTCTTGAAGAACTCGATAATTCCTTGATCACTTCATTATTGCAAGAAAGCAAACGTCTCCCTCGAAGTATTCCTGCAGCTGAAATGCCGAAGTAAGAGAACAATCAATCACAACCAAGCGTAAAAGATGTAATTTTCGTCCCTCTTCAAATGATGAATAAATCTAATATGGTATGTTGCAAGTGCTCAAAATATATATGTAAAGCTCATGTATATTACTACTATCAAAACTGCAACAAATAAATGTACTTTTATACGTAACTACTACGTTTTACAGATGTTCTTTAAATAACATTTATAATAGCATGTAACAAAAATAAAATAACATAATAAAATTTAATATATAATAAATACTACATCTTATTTCTGATTATTATTTACTGTTGTATTAATTTAACGACAATAAAGCGACAACTATAGGCTCCCGCGTCATTATGACCCGAACACAATAAGTGAAACCAAAATGTTAACACAATAGGAGGATTAAGGTAATGTAAGTGCATAACATTAGCTTTATAAAAGATATAGGATAATACATGCATCAAACCTTTTCTTATTATTTTTCTAATGATGTATTTGGACGAAGGGTCTTTTTTATATTCTCGGACTAGGTATGATAAGAGTAGATTAGAACAACAACAGAAATTTATTTTTCAATATAGGTCCCTTGCTTTTCAATAAAAGTATTACATCGTTTCAATAACATCTTTAACCCATTATAAAAAAATTCTTTTGGTTTAGCCGCTATAAGTTCATCGTCATCACTAAATTTCCTTCCCCTTAGTTTTCTTTTGACATCTGGATACAAAAAATAGTCACTGGGGGCTAAATCTGGACTATAAGGTAGATGATCAATTTCTACTTAGGGGCTGGTGCATTACCATGAAGTAGTAGGACACTTCGCGTTAGTTTTCCGGGACTTTTCACTTTAATAACATCTCTGAGGGATGCATTAAGCTTGAATAATACTCTTCTGTGATTATACCACCCTTCTGCAGATAATCAATCATTAATATTCCTTGGAAATCCCAAAAAGCAGTTGCCATCATTTTTTCCTGCAAAAGGGGTGACTTTAAACTTTTTGGAAGAACTGCAACCCCTAATATTCCAGTGCATCGACTCTTGTTTTGACTCAGGATCAAAATGATGGACCCCAGTTCTTGTTCGTCCCCACAAAGCGCCAAAAATTCTTCACACTTCTCCATTCGAGTAAGCATTTGAAAAGGCGTAAGCATTCGTGGAACCCATCTAGGACTGATGTTTGACATGCCAAGGTAATCGTGTAAAATTCTGAAAACTGTGGTTTCTGAAACTCCTAATAAAGAGGCTAATTGTCGCTTCTTTAATCTTGCATCTTCCAATACCAAACACTTGGTTTTTTCAATAATATCCGAAATGTCCATAGGCCGACCTTGACGGGGATCATCATCTAGTGATTCTCGGCCATGATTAAACAATTTTGACCATTCACAAATAGTCGAATTAGAAGAGCAATTATCCCCGTAACATTTCTTCACGAATAACTTTTGGAGATTTTCCTTGTTTAGTAAGAAACCTTATAACAGCTCGATATTCAAGTTTGTCCATTTTTAGACGTTACAACACAAACTGACAGATATTAGAACTAATAATGCTGCAATTATTTTGTGAATTATCAAACACGTTACCACGGCATATATGATTTAAAATCAATAAAATGAAAAACTACATTAAAATTGTGAATAGCCTAGTCCGGAAATATAAAAAGACCCCTCGTATATTTAAGTTGTATAAACTAAACATTTCGATATCACTTTGAAATTTCAAAAGTCACAAAACTGTTTCAACAACTTAACAATTTTGAAGGATAATATTGCTACTGAAAAAGATGAGTAAGTGTATCGAAACGTTTAAATTTAAATAAAATATATATAGAATAATGCATGATTTGAAAACCTAAAGGATTTTAATTATATGTAATAATGGGAAACGTTTACATTTTCATAAGATTGAATTTCATTTACTCCATATTCACGTGAATGCATGTTTTTAATATCCGCTGTACGAGATCAATTTTCAATTTGTGATAACTGATAAATTTCATACCTTTAGGCTTCAATTTTCAGCAACACAGCACCTGTAAACAAAGTTATATTTTAGTTCATATTGGAAATCTCAAATAAAACTATAAATTATGCAGAAAGGCGAAAGGGTTACGTTTTAATTACCCTTTCTGTTCTGTGTCAAGGACAGAAAATCTAGAGATTACGTCAATTCTAATTGTAGGTTAGATAACAGTGATTTAGTCCGGTAATGGTAGAAGTTATGATTCGTTTTTAGTACTCTATTAGGATCTATCACTCTAAACAAAAAAGAAAAGATTTACCAAGCAAAATTTTAATTACTCACGCACAACTTCAACATAGAAAAATATACAGTTGAAATGAAAAGTATGGTCGTATTCCGAAATGCGCATAAAAGGTGTTTTGTTTAAGTTAATGAGGAAAAGTAAAATCTTGACTGGAAACCATTTACTGTATTTCTTAAACAATTCAATCAAAATTTACTTGACTAATTTCCGGATCACGAAAACGGTTTTCCAGACCAAAATTAAAATAGCTTCTTGCCGTAGCTTTTTAGGAAGTTGACTAATACAAAAAAAATGTGAAGTTTGCGATTTATAAATTGTTTATTTGTGCTAGTTTTAGTTTCATGGACTTGCTAAAACTTAACCAAGCAGAAAATTTCAATTTCATTTTGAATTTTGTGCTCAATTTAATTCTATTTCAATTGAATTAATTTCGGCTTATTTGAGTAAGAAAATTTTTTCTGTACAAATTGATGAAATCCTTTCTAGTTTGTATAAGATTATAACACAATCATGATTTACAAAATTTGTATTTATTACTTATTGCCGTTGATATTTATAAAAGCAGTCAACGAAGTGCAAGAGCAGACATTTATCGTTTCTTGATACATATTTAATTTCGTAATCCTTCCTATAAAAGTTTACTTTTGGTGTAGCTTTTATAAACAAGATGAATGAACTCTATGTTAGAATTTGGAATTTTACAATTTTCTAAGAAGCTTACAGTACAGTGTTGTCCAATTTCGATGGAAATGAATTAACCCTAGAATCACACTGTGGGGTTGCCGGCTACCCATACTTAAAAAATCGCTTTTGGCCTTATGCGATCAATAAAACACTTGTATTTTATTTTGTACGTATAATGACTATATCAAAAAAAAAAATATATTGCACTCTTAAAAATGTAAGTCAATAAAAAATTGGAAAAATAGAAAACATGTAAAAATAACATACAAAAATCGTATTCTATCTTCTTGGTAACTTATAAACTTACAAAAACTCTATAAAATTTAAGAAAAGTAAATTGTAACTTTAAAGTTTAAATAAACAACTGAAAAAAACTAAAGAAGTCACTTAAAAGTTTTATTTTATTTCTTTTCGCAGTCTTGGCAAATACTAAGCCTATGTTCCGCAAGTAGTAGGCCGTTACCTTGGCCGCCATCTTGGATTTTGACGTCACAAGACCGCCCACGTGGGGGGCCGGATTTTCCACCCTTATTTTTACTCGCTTACGTGTAGGACGTATTTTTTCACCCCTATTTTTACACATCCACGTGTGAGACCGTATTTTTCCACCCTATTTTTTTCCCTAATTATTTTTTTTTTGTTACATATACCTACGTGTGAGGCCGTGTTTTCAACCCTTTCTTTTTATCCCCAATTATTATTTTTTACTCGCTCACGTATAGGACGCGTGTTTTCACCACTATTTTATGACAGCTCACGTGTAGGACATTTTTCCACCCCTATTTTTACATACCCGCGTGTGAGACCGTATTTTCAACCCTAAGGGTCAACCCTAATTAGAGTCTTTTATGCATATGTTCACATGAGTGGCAGGTGTAGGCCTTGAGCTTGGACTTGGGGGTTGGGGCAGGATGCTGGTTTCTTATCGGGATCTTTTCCTACCCTCTAATAAGAGCCTTTTTGACTATATTAAGAGCCATTCATCCCCTGGAGTGTATGCAAATGGACGCGCACGTAGGATCGCATTTTATATTTGTTCTGATATTAAAAGAAACTAATCAAGGTAAAGGTAACGTATACGCTTGATTTAAATACACTATTAAATTCTATAATGACAATAAACAGTTAATGGTATTGCATAATCAGTTAATTACCCTGTTGTCATACAATGTGAATGTACGGTTTAGCGACTATTTAATCTGTGTTTATTAATATTTATTAGGATTCCGTTTTTTATCAAAAAGAGATTGCATAATTGTTGTCATTAAATTATTATTAGATTTCTTTTAATTCTCATTTACAGATTGAGACCTTATGTCTATGTGAACATTTTATTTATACATAGTTTAAATTAAAACTGTTTTAAAGCGTGTAATTAACTCTTCGATTGACCAGCTTTACAGTGATAGTAAACATAAAAAGGAACGAATATCGCGTTTATTTATTTACATTTTTCAAGAACTCATAATTAAAACCATAATAAGTGGAGTATAACAGGAACTTTACAATGTAATTTGTAATATGTTTTATTATAAACGATTGTTTAATTAGGTTAACTGCTGGCGTACTTTTTCTTTAATTGCATGCAACGACCTTCTAAATATACACGAATTTATAAGGATATCACCCAATTACGACGACCTTCTACCTGTATATACAGAGTTTATAACGACAAAACACGAGCTACATTAGTTTATAACACAATCGCTATGTAGCGTATTTTTTATTTACATCCGTACTTCTATAAACTATTAACGCATCATATTAATGAGGCTATCAACTATTTGAAAAAGGTTAACTGTTAAAGTATACGATGAAGATCGTTTAAAGCAAGCCTTGTATTATTCTTATATACGAATGATACTTCAAAAATACTAGTATAATTAACATGAAGATTTTATAAATCTACATTCAGAACAACGAAACAGTTTTAAACACAATGGATTTTATCTGGCAGACAATGCTATTACATAATACGTTTTTTACAAAAAGGTACTTATTCCACATTGAGAAAATTGTTAGTCATGAGAAACAAGTTGGTCTTGAAGTTAGCCTTGAAGTTGGCTAGTCATAGGTTTTGAAGTTTACCTTGAAGTTAGCCTTGCGAGCAACTTTTATAAAAATGTACACTTGAGTTTAAGCTGACGTGTATTGATTCATGTCTATTTTATTATGCTAAGAAAAATGTTATTAAAAAATGTTTCTATTAATTAACATTTGTAGACTATATGTTTTATCCATATACGAAATTTTATTTCACAACAGCATACTTATTCTACCTTGAGAAAATTGTTAACCTTGAGAAACAAGTAGGCTTGAAACTCAAAAAACTCCGTGTTACCATTCTCGTCAATGTAGATAGCGGTCCATTGCTGACCTGGTTTGTATGCAGGATCCGTGTTTACGATAATTGCACACGGTCGAGGTGCGTGTCTCGGTAGTTGATTAGAAGCACATACAAGCCGAAACACATTCTTCTTGTGGTTGGGGATCGATTTCAAGCATCTCAACACTTGTACCGCATACATCTTTGTGGATTTCTTATCAGATGGGATTAATAGCAATGTCAACTAAACGTTTTAAAAAATTTCTAATCTGAAATAAGAGTGACGTAATCTAATTTATTTTGAAATTTCATAGAGAGCATCACCATCATCGATATTTTGAGATACTATCATCGCATCGTCTTCACCTTGAACGATTATATTGTAACAACCCATAAAAGTAGCTAATAATCCCTGAGTTTTATCAGACACTATTATTATTATTACATGGACATGAGGTTAGCCCTAAATTAACTGGTTTCAACGCGGCTCTGGGAATGCTGCACACACTTAAAATCTTTAAGCTCGCTCGCAGAAGTTGTTGTACCGTATTCATTTCCTTCAATTTTATCTGCAATCAGCTTCGAGACTGCAGTACGTTTTCTGATACATAAACAGAATCTTCAATACTGTGATGCGTGTAACAGCAAAACACATTAGCTAGTTAGTTGCACCTCTATATTATTTTACATGCAAGCCTGACCTTATCATAAATACACTTGTCAAAAAGCTAATTAAACATAACTCAACGGACTGGGCATAGCAAGCAGTGTTTCCAATTATAGCTTTTTAATCAATACAATATTGCCTACAACTACATACAATCGACTAGCATTGCTTTAGAACGAGGATCAAACGAAAACACGCACGTTAGCACGTAAGCGCTCACACGTACGTACGTACGCTCGCACGCACGCACGTACGCACGAACGTACGCACACACGATCGCTCGCACGTACGTACGCTCACACGCACCTACGTAAGTACGCACGCACACACGCTCGTACGTACGCACCCTCGCACGTACGCACGCTTACTCGCACGAACGTACACACGCAAGCACGGTCGCACGTAGGCACGCTCACACGCGCCTACGTAAGCACGCACGCACACACGCTCGTACGTACGCACACTCGTACGCAAGCACGCTAGCTCGCACTCTCTATTGTTGTCCCTAGGGACATGTTTATAAATCTAAATGCCTCTTTTTATGGTCGCCGTCTTAGGAGAAAATACCTCGACCATAAAAGAGGCATTTAGTTTATAAAACATGTCCCTAGGGACAAAATAAGTGTTACGTCAATACTTCAGACTTCCCGAAGATAACCGGTTCTACCCAAACATTGACGAGCGCGCTTGCGCACAAGGTCCAAGGCTAGTTGCGTTCTCGTTTCTCGTGTGTTTCGCTCTTTAAAGTGTAACTGACGTCGTGTGAACATTATTATAATGTATTCTCCTGTTTATGAGCCAACATCAGTGGACATAGATTTTACTGGGTTGTTAATAAACTATTACAACATAACCGTTCAAGATAATAATGAAAGCGATGACGTGGTTGAGCTGAATGTATCTCACATCCAAGGTAATGGTGATAATTCACAGAATAGAAAGAAGAGCGATGAGGTAGGGAAAAAGGACGAATCTCAAAACCATGATGATGATGACGACGAATCACAGTTCAAGAAGAAGAAGAGGAAAACCGATAAAGAACGTTATTAAATAATAATGATGTATTGTTGTTTATAATAATAATAATAATATATTTTCAAACGATAAGCTTTCCTTCAATTTTGTTAATAAACTTGTTTTTTCCTAACGGTGCTCCACCGTCTTGATTCATGTTTGTAGGTTTACGAGTTTTCGCATTAGCGTGTTTTTTCGTATTTGCGTGTTTTCGTTTGACGTGTTTTCGCTTTAGCGTGTTTTCGTTTTGTGTTTTTTTGTGTTGGCGTGTTTTCGTTTTACGTGCTTTCGCATTTGTATGTCTTCGCGTTTGCGTATTTTCGTGTTAGCGTGATTTCGTGATAGCGTTTTTTCGTTTGTGTGTTTTTGTGTTAGCGTGTTTTCGCGTTAGCGTATTTTTTCGTATTTGCGTGTTATTTGTGTTAGTGTGTTTTTGCGTTTGCGTGTTTTCGCTCTCTCGTGCAGATAAAATTGAAGGAAATAAATACGGTACAACAACTTCTGCGAGCGAACTTAAAGATTTTAAGTGTGTGCAGCATTCCCAGAGCCGCGTTGAAACCAGTTAATTTAGGGCTAACCTCATGTCGATGTAATAATAATAATAGTGTCTGATAAAAACTGTCAGGGATTATTAGCTACTTTTATAGGTTGTTACAATATAATCGTTTAAGGTGAAGACGATGAGATGATAGTATCTCAAAATCTCGATGATGGTGATGCTCTCTATGAAATTTCAAAATAAATTAGATTACGTCACCCTTATTTCAGATTAGAAATTTTTTAAAACGTTTAGTTGACATTGCTATTAATCCCATCTGATAAAAAATCCACAAAGATGTATGCGGTACAAGTGTTGAGATGCTTTAAATCGATCCCCAACCACAAGAAGAATGTGTTTCGGCTTGTATGTGCTTCTAATCAACTACCGAGACACGCACCTCGACCGTGTGCAATTATCGTAAACACAGATCCTGCATACAAACCAGGTCAGCATTGGACCGCTATCTACATTGACGAGAATGGTAACACGGAGTTTTTTGAGTTTCAAGTCTACTTGTTTCTCAAGGTTAACAATTTTCTCAAGGTAGAATAAGTATGCTGTTGTGAAATAAAATTTCGTATATAAATAAAACATACAGTCTACAAATGGTAATTAATAGAAACATTTTTTAATAACATTTTTCTTAGCATAATAAAATAGACATAAACCAATACACGTCAGCTTAAACTCAATTGTACATTTTTATAAAAGTTGCTCGCAAGGCTAACTTCAAGGTAAACTTCAAAACCTATGACTAGCCAACTTCAAGGCTAACTTCAAGACCAACTTGTTTCTCATGACTAACAATTTTCTCAATGTGGAATAAGTACCTTTTTGTAAAAAACGTATTATGTAATAGCATTGTCTGCCAGATAAAATTCATTGTGTTTAAAACTGTTTCCTTGTTCTGAATGTAGATTTATAAAATCTTCATGTTAATTATACTAGTATTTTTGAAGTATCATTCGTATATAAGAATAATACAAGGCTTGCTTTAAACGATCTTCATCGTATACTTTAAAAGTTAACCTTTTTCAAATAGTTGATAGCCTCATTAATATGATGCGTTAATAGTTTATAGAAGTAGGGATGTAAATAAAAAATACGCTACATAGCGATTGTGTTATAAACTAATGTAGCTCGTGTGTTGTCGTTATAAACTCTGTATATATAGGTAGAAGGCCGTCGTAATCGGGTGATATCCTTATAAATTCGTGTATAGTTAGAAGGTCGTTGCATGCAATTAAAGAAAAAGTGCGCCAGCATTTAACCTAATTAGACAATCGTTTATAATAAAACATATTACAAATTACATTCTAAAGTCCCTGTTATACTCCACTTATTATGGTTTTAATTATGAGTTCTAAAAAAATGGTGTTTAAATGTAAATAAATAAACGCGATATTCATTCCTTTTTATGTTTACTGTAACTGTAAATCTGGTTAATCGAATAGTTAATTACACGTTTTAAAACAGTTTTAATTTAAACTATGTATAAATAAAATGTTCACATAGACATAAGGTCTCAATCTGTAAATGAGAATTAAAAGAAATCTAATAATAATTTAATGACAACAATTATGCAATCTCTTTTTGATAAAAAACGGAATCCTAATAAATATTAATAAACACAGATTAAATAGTCGCTAAACCGTACATTCACATTGTATGACAACAGGGTAATTAACTGATTATGCAATACCATGAACTGTTTATTGCCATTATAGAATTTAATAGTGTATTTAAATCAAGCGTATACGTCACCTTTACCTTGATTAGTTTCTTTTAATATCAGAAAAAATATAAAATGCGATCCTACGTGCGCGTCCATTTGCATACACTCCAGGTGATGAATGGCTCTTAATATAGTCAAAAAGGCTCTAATTAGAGGGTAGGAAAAGATCCCGAAAAGAAACCAGCATCCTGCCCCAACCCCCAAGCCCAAGCTCAAGGCCTACACCTGCCACTCACGTGAACATATGCATAAAAGACTCTAATTAGGGTTGACCCTTAGGGTTGAAAATACGGTCTCACACGCGGGTATGTAAAAATAGGGGTGGAAAAATGTCCTACACGTGAGCTGTCATAAAATAGTGGTGAAAACACGCGTCCTATACGTGAGCGAGTAAAAAATAATAATTGGGGATAAAAAGAAAGGGTTGAAAACACGGCCTCACACGTAGGTATATGTAACAAAAAACAAATTAAGGATGAAAATAGGGTGGAAAAATACGGTCTCACACGTGGGTATGTAAAAATAGGGATAAAAAAACACGTCCTACACGAGGGTGTATAAAAAATAATTAGGATAAAAAGGTTGAAAACACGGTCCCACACGTGGATGTTTAAAAATAGGGGTGAAAAAATACGTCCTACACGTAAGCGAGTAAAAATAGGGGTGGAAAATCTGGCCCCCCACGTGGGCGGTATTGTGACGTCAAAATCCAAGATGGCGGCCAAGGTGCCGGTCTACTACTTCCGCACAAAGACTTCTTGAACAAAGTGTACACAACGTCTGTTCCTTTCGATCTTTTTTTCTGGGACAATAAGCACATCGCCCTGGTTTGGTAGAAGCTGCCCTAGCTGGAATTTCTTTTTCAATTCCAAGAATTCCTCTTATGGACATACGTAATTCTTTATGAAGTCGTTGAGAGTTAACTCTTGTCGTGAGGTGCTCCTCCACTAATCCAAATGCAAGCTTCTTCAAGTAGTCGCTTCTTTTGGGCCTTCGGTCCAACTCGTTGAACTTGTGAACTACCAAGGAGTTAATTCCTGCGGTGCCAAGTATCCCATAAAATATTCGTAATGGCCACCTACGAGTTTTTCTTGCGACCGTTGCAGAATGGCATAGCTGGTCTAATATGTCAACACCACCTTTGGTGCTATCATAAAATAGGATAATTTAAGGCTTGTTTGACTCATCGTCGATTAATCATTAATCGTGCATTGTCGACTGCAGCACTACGTTCTTGTTCTTTCTAGGAACAAACGAAATTAATGTTGATATTTCATCAAATACGAACTGGCAAAAAGAAACCGGTTTGCCTTTAGTTTCAAGTAACTGTATTGAAATAATATCTGGTTGATTCTTCCGCATTGTTCCAAGCATAGTAAGTTTTTTACCAGCTAATTCATTGGCCAGTGAGTATGATGTAAACCAGTTGTCCATGGTTATATTTCGGTTGCTTCCTTGAATACCTTCTGACAACTGTAAAGATATTGGGTAGGAATAGGTTTATCAGAATCGCTCTCTTCTTTTCCTAAGTATGGAATTCCAGAAGACATATATGAAGTTTTGGCGTCACATATCATTACAATTTTTATCCCGTATTTGTCTGGTTTACTGGGCAGGTACACCTTGATGGGGCATCTTCCTCTAAAACTTAACAGTTGCTCATCAATTGTTACGTATTCCGAAGGAACATAATTAGATTTACAATTACTGATGAAAGTATCCCAAATTTCTCTAATTTCTGAGAACTTATCATTAACAACTCGTTCAGCGCGAATAGTCTTGTCGTCAAATCTAAGGCAGTTAATTAAGAAATCAAAACAATTTTTGCTCATTGTGGACCTAAACTGTGGTGGTCCTAGCACTTTGGACCACATATCAATAGTTTTAAGATGGGCATCTTTCAGAACTCCGCTTAGATATAGCAGACAAAAAAAAAAGCACGTAATTCTGTTGCGTGGGTAGAAACTAAATAATTCAGACATGCATTTTTATATTCTATTTTCTGTCGATCGATTTCTTGGTTTGTATGCAAGACAACTTTGTCCACCATTTCATCTGTTATGAATAATTTCCAAGTCTCTTTTATAGTCTTTACATATTTAGCATCACCTTTAGGACCAGGTAAACGAATCACAAGATTTTTCTTGGGCGCTCTTGAATTCTTCGAACTACTCGATGTTTTATACCATTTATGTCCATTTTTACCATATACTACTTTACTTTGAGGCACATCATCTTCCGTTTCGGATTCTGCATCCAGTTCATCTTCCTCTCTATCGTCCGTTATAATGCAGTCCTCCTCCTCAGTCTCTTAGTCTTCAAAAATTGAAACATTTCCATCTTCATCAATAACATGTTCTTCTTCCCAATAACGGGCCAATTCTGCATCAGTCAGAGGTCGTTTGGAATTGTATGACATTCTTACAGCTTAAAACAAAAAACATTAATAAAGTATCTAAAAATTAACCCAAATACAAAAAATTACTTAAGAGAATTTTCTGTCACACGAATCACATCGTGGGGTTATATACAACCTTGTCACACAAAACTCAACTTATAAAAATAAATATTCAACTCAACTAAACGACACATGTACACACTAATGCTACATACACTAGACTAAAGGTAAATACACTTGTAACCTCCATTCGTACCCTGGCGTCTGCGTAATACAACTTTTTTGTAGCGACGGGTCGCCGTCAACCCACAGTGTGATTCCAGGGTTAATTGAAAGCATTACAGAAGCAAATAAGTCCTAATTTTTCTTACTTATTTTAGAGCTGACAGAAATTAAGACCGATTAAGTCGCTTCAGTGGCTTAGCGTGGGTTTCAGACCCCCGGGGCTCAGGCAAATTTCGCGCCCCGTTATTTACGAATTTAAATTCAAAGGACTATACATTTTGGGGACAGTCGGGCAGCGCGGGATATTGAAATAATAAATGTTTTTGACATGGATAATACATTCTACTAATGCTAGACAGACGCTAGAATGCATAATAAGCTAACCTCCAATTTTTCATGAGGAGCAGTGAAGCAAGTTCCTTGATATTGGAGTTTTTGCGTTTTTTATTTGTTTTAAGCCACATCAACAATTGACCAGGTGAGCTAGTATGTATCTACCGTGTGTAGGTTATAATTTTGGGATTATATAACTTATTGGTGCTTGAAATTCGGCTTAATTTAGGGTTGAATAGATTCACCACACGCTCGAATATTTTTGGCGATTCGGGTAGCCTGGGACAAGTTAATTTCGGGTATCGCGGGACAACACGGCATATCTTACAGTTTATTCATTTTTTATTTTAGAATGCCAAAGTTTAAAGGCGGTTCTTGCACCGAAAATACCCTCATCCAAGCTGTAAAATATGTAACCGATGAAAATCATAACATAAGGGACGCAGCAAAAAGGTACAACATATCGAAGAGCACAAAGCACAATTCAACGACGTGTTAGTGCTCTTAAGGATGGTTTAGAAATTAAAGCAACACCCAAAATTGGTAGATTTGAGGTTACCTTTAATAAAAAACTGGAAAACCTACTTGTTAGTCACGTGACAGACTTAGATAATAGATTAATGAAATTATCAAGAAGAGTTTTTGAAGCTTGATTTCAATTTGGCAGTAAATTTGAAAATTGAACAGGTTCAACGTTCAACGAGGTATGGCGGGGAAAGATTTTTATTATGGCTTTTTGAAACGCTTTGCGATCACCAGAAGGAACCATCTTGGCGGGAGCTGTTGGTTTCAATAAACCGCAGATTAATCTATTTTTTGATAAGCTCGAGTTCCTGATGAATGTTCATAAGTTTCCTCCATCATGCATATACAATGTTGATGAGACTGGTGGTTCCTGTGTTCACAGAAATGAAAGAGTTCTCTCCCAAAAGTGCAACAATCAAGTTGGGGAAATGACGTCCGCCGAGAGGGATCATAACGTCACAGTTACGATTTGCATGAATGTAACCGGAACGAATATTTCCCTGCTACTTATATTTAAGAGACAGAGAATGAATGATATGTTAATGTTAAATGCGCCACATGCGGTAGTTGGTGTTGCACAGAGCAATGGATGGATGGATGCTTCCGTATTTCTAAAATGGCTAAACTATTGTGCTAAAGATGCTCAGCTTACTAAATCGAATCCTATTCTTTAAT
The DNA here is from genome assembly GCA_036346205.1 of Vesta saturnalis. NCBI lineage: Eukaryota > Metazoa > Arthropoda > Insecta > Coleoptera > Lampyridae > Vesta > Vesta saturnalis. The sequence continues at coordinate 4,419,519 of JARFJB010001166.1, forward strand.
TTTGGACGGACATGGAAGTCATTGAGATGTCGATGTAATTTTGTATGCTCGTGAAAATCATATCCATATGCTCAACACTCCACCACATACGACGCACAAAATTCAACCACTAGACAGAACATTTATAACGCCATTCAATGCCGCTTATAATGATGCCATTAGGGATGAGAGCACATCCGGTGCGTGCGAGAATAGGGCGACGTGATACACCACCTTTTGTGGCCAACACTTTTTCCCGTGCTTCTCGTTTGGAAATTGCTCAAAATGGTGTTAAGTGTACCGAAATATATCCTTTGAACAGAAATATATTTACAGACTTAGACTTTCTCGCATCCATGACAACTGACATTCCTGATACTGCTATTGACAATTTTAGTAATGGTATGCTCCAGAATCCGGTTTCCAATGTCAATCATGCAACTATTGAAGATGAAACAAGTCGTGCTCGGCCTTCATCAGAAAAGGCAGTCACGGCTAATGAACTTGCCGCAGATATGATTTGCTCTGGTCTGAACGAAATTACAGTCGTTGCTCAAGTTCTTGTGGATATCAATAAAAATACACCACCATCACTGACTCAAAAAATTTATCAGAACTCATCATGTACTTATACTTCATGTACTCCATGTACTAATCCAGAACACTCAGGATGTCAAGAAACCTAATTTCATTGACACGACTAAAAAGAAGGATTTATTAACGAAAACTAGGGGGAATACAGAGTGCGGTGATGAATATTGAAACTATGGAAAAAAATAAAATGGAAAATGATGCCACATGAACTTCGCTGAAGACTGGATACAGTGTAATAAATGCCAAAAATGGGCACACGAGGAATGTGCCGACGTTCATATCACATCTCTTTATAACACTGACTTATGCAAAATTTTCTCTTAATTATTTTGTCTTAATAAAGTTTTGAAATAAGTTTGCATAGTTTTTTTCACCTATCACATGCTACCCTCCAGAACTTATCGTTTTGAAAATAATGTCGTTCATTTACTACTTTACAGTCAGCTAGATTTAATTACTTCATTAATGCAGTAATAGTACTACTGTCTAGTTTTAATTAGCAGATCTCAATTTATATGATTGTCTGTTATACCTTAGAAAAAAAATCAAAAGCTTAAGTGTCCCGCACTACCCAACTTTCCCCTAATGTACTTTTAAAAAACCTTTCGACAAGAAGAATTGTGTATTGTACAGGACAGAAATAAAATTGATTGATTATATGCGTTTGCGATCGACAAGACTAAGTTATTAGCGACTTGAATATAAACACAAATGGACTTCCAATTACAACTAGAACGATAGGTACTGTTACTATTTATACATGTTTTTATTGAAAAATAGTATAAATGCTACGATTAAAAATAAAACTAATGTCTTTGACTAAAACTTAATTCGTCTATTTTTTTTTTAAAGCAAAGTCATTTATTGCAGTATCAATGTCTATAGCATCACACACATCTTGCTCAGTAGACCAGATATTCAAGTTGAACGACTTAAAGTAATCACTGTTGATCTTAAATAATTTTTGATCAGTTTCAATTTTGAAAAACTTCTCTCACAGCTGGCATTGATTATGGCAATTGTGAAGAATATTTGGAGTATTATTATAATATTTGCAGAGTATATTCCAGCTTGGATTTCACAATAAATTTTAATCATTTAAAAGAGCCCGAATTCATTAAATTATTTTCATTGCCTGTGGCGATAATGGAAGTGCGCAGTCGACGTCGTTCGAGCTTGAAGTTCTGCTCGACAATTTCCGCAGATGCGTATTCTAGATTACATTTAGTGCTGTCGGAATCTAGTAATATATCCGGAGTTCAAATTCTGTAGCTCCTGAAACCACTCATGAATTACTACAATTGTTCTATCTAACGAAGGAAACAGCTTCTGTCTCAACTCATTTACATAATACAAGTTGGCATCTCTGGTTCTGTCATCTAAAATGTGCCTTCCCGTTACGTGCTTTGAGGTTCCATTTCTCTCGTCTCTCTATCAGTTTCTCTATCTGCAAAGCATTTACTTTTTGAGCGCATAGTGTTATGTATAGTCCTTTTGTTTGTAAATATTTTGTGCATCATTCAGTCCATGTGGCACATGTTGCCAGAGGCTCAAAAAACAAAGAAAGGAAAATGACTGCATCGTAACTAGCAAAGTTCCTGCATCTGTTCTTGTGTATAGGCTTTCAACTGTTTCTGTCAGTATGTCCAAAACGGTGAGAATGTTTTTGTAATGATGCTATGTCAGATTAACTGTATCGCCTCCTGCACTTCACCGTATATCTAGAACTCTTTTCAAACTTTTGGCTATAGCTGTAATCAGATCTTCCCAACGATGTGTATACATGAAAAAAAAATGAATAGCGACGTTTTAATATGCCGAAAAAGTTACTGAACTCGCCTCAACTGAGGCAGCGTGTCAACAAACCAGGTTTAACGAACCATTTTTGCAAGGTACGAATTCAACTTTGGGATTTGCTCCTTTAATTCTTTGCTGAACTCCTGAATACATCCAGCCATAACAGTGGCATTACCATATACTAGGCCTCTACAGTTGTTAATATCGAGACCATCAGCTTCAAGCTTGCCCAAAATCATCTTTGAAATTCCTTCAGCAGTTTTATCTTTTGTTGACGCTAGGCGAAGTTAATATTTATATGCTGAACTATTTCCTGGCCTTGCTGAATAAGATGCAATCGCACATTTTCATCTATATGTTCGGGCTATTTTCCAATATCGTCTAAGCTTTAGTATTGGATAACAGACAATATCGATACTGCATCAGTTTCTGTCTCTAAGATGAGTAGATGTTGGAATTTGATCTTCAGGAACGATCTGAACGTTCTTAACAGTATTTCAGATCAATTGTATTAAGTTCCTGTGTATTTTTACCTTGTTCTGTGTTTAAAAACCCAGGCCCAGCTGTATTTGAGTCCAATATGGAATCTGACGTCTCAAGAACGGGAATTTTTACATATTTAGGTAAAGCACCTCCATTTATTCTAATGTTTTCCAACTTAGCTCTTATTTTATTACCGTAAGCTACCCCACTCTCTTTTACTCTTTTCATTTTTATGCTGAAACAAATCAATATATTTATTTACACGACACTTGGATTCGTAAACGAAAGTATCGTAAAAACGCAAAAGATGTCAAAATAATTACTAATAAATTAACAAAAATAGAACGTTTTACTAAAATTTACTTATTTTGGTATTTTATTTTAATTTAAAGCTTTAACAACGTAGTTATATAGTCAAACATACAATTACATAAATAAATAACTTAAATAAAATATTTAATACTCACATAGTCTAATATACTTCTACCTAGAGTTGAAGAAAACAATTTTTCGACAAAGTTCAAGTTCAGTAATTTAACAATCACAAGCACAACACGTAACACGTAGAAATAATTTCAACACTAAAGAGTGCTGTGGTGTGCTTCGGATAAATTCGGAATTTGATTATGATGCGAAATAGCATAAAAAATTTTAACGAAAAACATCGGCTGCAAACAATGTGTGAACTTAATGTAACGGTTTATGTTAAACTAATATGCAGTATATTTACCCGATTTTAACACCTGAGCTGGTAGCGCAGTGGAGACACGACCTGCTTAGCATTCGGGAGGTAATGGGTTCGATTCCCGTTACCGTCTACCTTGTATGAGATTTTTTCAGGGGGTTTTCTTCATACACATGTAGCGGCATAGTCACTGCGTATATGCACACCATGTACGGCTACTAAGGTGAATGCTGGGGTAGTAATTTCCCCCTTCAGAACCCTAACTCCGTTCCTTCCGATCCTATCCTGACTACACCCATCCTTAATCCATGATTGTGGCTGAAGGAACTCGGAAAGCTCGAGCAGCCCGCCCTCACCTTGGGGAGGAAATGAAATACGCGGCCCTTCCTTTTTCCGATTCTAACGCATCGGGAATCTAGACATTATGCAATACATAATTTTTAATGCTCATATCCTTAATTTCCAGAAACTGTAACCTAATCTGAAGTTGTTGTTAATAACAACTATTTTTTATATGAAAGAATTCATTCTCGTTGAATATTAGTCGTAAACAATGCGAGCTCAAAATAAAACACGCGGAATTACTGCAAGTCAGTACTGAGTACACAGGGTTTCCCGTCGCTATAACGAGCAAGATGGCTTCATTCATTTAAAGCAGGGGATTCCCTGTTTCGTCAAAGAATAAATAACAAAAAGTTCCGTGCTCGGTCCGAATTGTAGGTACGACAAAAATATGAAATGAAATCGTTAAAATGTTTACAAGACATTATTATTATTTATTGTGAAATTTTGCTGCCCCCTAAAAGTGCCGCCCGGGGTGGGTCGACCCTACCACCGCTGCTACGCTACGCCACTGAGTCGGTTAGTGATACCTTTATCTACACAATTGGTTCAATATACATAAGTGTTTCTATTATTTTTCAGGAGGTGATGGTGCATCGAAGAATAATGTGGTTCTTCATATAAACCACATTTAGAGTTTTATTAAAATATTATATTTTTATTGATATCTTTAAAATCGCACGAGATATGTAAATGAAATATGGCATATTTTGAGACTTAATGTACCCACATTTGTTTATGTAAAAAGGTCATTTTTAATTTCACTAGTGTCGTGCGCACATTTAATATGGTAGGCCACTGCTTTTTATCAACATAAAAATTACTTTTGATAATTTCATTTAATTTTGAAGGAAAATGTGCACTAGACTGTTTTTATCTAACGCATCGTTTCCCAGTAAAAAAATAAAAGCCATCTTCATGCATAAATCGTATGCATATCCGCGTTTGACTAATAATAACGGTTGACTCCAATCCACATAGTTACCTTATAAATTAATATATTGCCATTAAGTAACAGTTTTTATAAATAATTTATTGAATTTGTTATTTTTTTGTGGAATTGCAAACGATGCATTGGATAAAAAATAGTCAAGTGAGCAATTTTAAATCCTAAGTAAATCACCGCAATTCCTTGATAAATCATTATAAATTCTCGATAATTCATCACAGATCTCTGTAATCCCTAATTAAATCCTCGTAAATCGTAATAAACCAGAGGAAATCCTCGTAAATCTGTACGAAATCACCGGAATTGTTTCAGGCTATACACCACACGTCATTAGATATTTGCCCCTCGTGCAAAGTGATTGTACTGTATTTCCAAGTAAAGCTTGTAGCATTTTTAAGAACATCTTCTAATAAGGCGACAAACATTTATTTTGAAGGGATATAGCAAACGCAACTGCCCAATTCTTATATGCGCGTAATGCATAAACTAACTCGGACTATTAAATTAGTGAAGAAGGCGACGGCCGAATTAGATGATTACTTATGGCCGTTTGTCAGTGATCAGAATGGATACATATAAGGATTAAGTTACAAGGAATCAACCCAGTGGACACATTGTACAGGACAATGGACTCCGGAATTCATTGTAAGAATAATTTTAGATCTTTGAATGGTAGTAGTTTTATTATTTTTAACGTTGTTGTTTATATGGTTAATTTCATTCAAGTATTAACAATAATCAATCTCTAATAGTTTTATATGTTTAGATTATAAGTGTTAGGTATTTTAATTTATAAGGATTCGTTTTTTGTATGTGGCGCTTCTCGGAAGCAATATGTAAATGTTTTTGGAAGATTAATAATATAGACCCATTACTTAACTTTTATTTTTTTATTTATTTAAAATATGATTCCTTAGTCTAAACGTTAAAAGAACCAATACTATAAGATCTAATTGTTTTTTTGTGAAATTACATAAAAGATTACACCGTGTTAGAGTAAACAATCTTTTGATACCTTGGCTTAATTATTCATCTGATAATTGTTTATTTCGAGTCTGATAGATTACGCAATTTATACTTATTTTGCCTCAATTAACTGTCAGTAAATACACAATACTGATAACAAAACATTTATTAAGCATAAATTTCAGATTTGAATTACTACAATTCATTCATGTTGGTGAACGTTTAAATGCCCTCTTAACGGGAAAGTATTCAAATAATATTTGATAGAGAATATATGATTCATGAACGATGCACTGATTGTTACGTGTTTTTAAATACTAATTAATGTTCTCGTTGTTAAAAATTAATAGGCCGAAGTATTATTTTTATGATTCAGAATTTTTATGAGAGAAACATTAATCTAAGTATATACGAGGGTAAATTAGAAAGTATCCCAATAACGTTTTACTACTGTGATTTTGTGAATATACAGGGTGCTATCAATAAGTTTACGACGACTTGTATGCTACTAAATTTTATTAAGCTTTGGTCAAATTTATTATAAAGAGTAGGTTTTCAAAATTCAATCGACATTCAGTTTTCTGAGGCCAAGCTTAACTTACCCTGTTAAGATGATAGTGAGACTAAACTTAAGTTGTGTATAGTTTTATTGAGTGGGCTTCAATTATGTCTTCCATGGTCAGGCATAATTACCTTAACAGCTCGTCTAGAACTATTTATTTTAGCAAACTTGTGGCGCCTAGTAACAATTTTTCTGCATTGAATGTTGTTATTTGCTGATTTATGGTAAGTGTAAGGTGTTTGAACCTAGATTTCAATCATTGCTTGGCTTGGCAACCCGCTTACCTCGGTAGGCCTGCACAACGCCTAGTGCCGTTTGATATTAAATCTCTGTTACAACCTCATACAAGTAAAACATCTTGTTATGTTACAAATTCTAATTCTAAATCTAATTTTAAAATTGAAGAGGGTGATATAATGGTCAGTTTTGATGTTGTTTCACTTTTCACTTTAAGTCTCTCTAAAAGAAGTTACTCAATACGTAGATTATATTTTTCCAAAGAATATAACAATTCTTTTTCTAGTCGAGATGAACTACCAGTGTACGATTATTTCTACACATTTCAAGATTACTGGAAAACTGAGTAGGTATTAATTTGGTTAGTTTTTTTTTTTTTTGACGATATGAGTAGAAATCGTTCTCTAGTATTGCTACGATCACACTTCACACAAGTGTGGAGGAGCTAGGAAAATTGTAAATTTCTTCAATTCACGAATGTCTGAAATATATTATCCAGGTCGTGAACTTTCTATAGACGAATCTATAATGTTGTGTCGCGGTCGTCTCAGGTTTCGTCAATATATTAAAGACAAGGCCGACAATATGGAATTGGACTATATATGTTAGCGACAACTGGAGGACTAACTTTAAAATTTACACAGGTGTTTTAGAAAAGGGCGTCTTAAAATTACTGGAAGGTCTACTTGTCGCCGACACAGCGTCTATATTAATAACTATTATAACTGTGTGTGAATTGGTGCTACATCTTGCTGACAAACAGACGTATTGCACAGGGAGAATGAGAACAAACAGGAAATCATTTCCTCAAACAGTAAAATACATGAACTTAGAACGGAGACAATAACAAAATATGTGAATGGCGTAACGGTAGGGAAATAGGAGGATAAGTAGGAGTTTTTGTGTATTTTCACGGAACATAAAATGATATGGTGGAAATCCTAACACGAAGGCAGGGGAACAAGTTAAAGCCATTTTTCATAATTAAATATAATAAACATATGTCTGGTGTAGACAAACAGTACCAGATGTGCGAGTACCACCCGGACGACAGAAAGGTGATCAGGTGCCATACCAACAGTTTTGCTCATATTTTACAACTGATGGTGATAAATAGGCATCAACAATATAATAAGTATTCTGCAAAGAAAATGACATTATATTATTTTTGTATGTTTGTGATGAAAACAAGCCTTTCAAGCCTGTACACAGATCAATCTTCGATCACATTTTGAAATAAAGAGAAGAAAAAGAAGCAGGAAAAGTTTTAAGAAAACAGTACAAAATTATTACAACTGACAAGAAAGATTTATGTTTGTTCAACATGTCTTGAAACTCTTGGATACTGCTTAGACTGCACCAAGCTCACACAGTTAAGTTTTATTGTTCTGTTTTATTTTGTTGTATTTTACTTATACCTTTCTTACAATGCTTATAAATAAATTTGTATTTTGTTATGTTGCGATTAATTGCAAGTAAAGCTACAGAAATAAACATACGTCAAATTTTACTCGGTTTTCGAGACACACGTGTACATTATTTAGCCATGCTTTAAGCAAGTTTTCCGATACTGACGATTTCACGCTGGCGCGTTACATCAGCATACTGACTGCAAATCATTAAAAATTGAACAGTAGTGTAATAATTAATACATAAAAAAGCAGTATTTCCAATAGTAACGTTTTTTGTTACAAAATCAGTAATTGGCTCCCATGTAGCTGTAGCTATATTTGTTGACAGCGAAGGTGTTAATGATATTATTAGCGTTATTGCGCCTGCTTGACATAACCATAAAGACAAACCAGTGCTTAATGTTACTACTGCTTTTCTTTCCTTTATAACTAATGTTACGGACGGAATATAAACTATAAACTGTGTGTATAAACTACTTTGTTCATGTGGAATAGTATACATTGGAGCCACAAAACGTAGCTTTGATACAAGACGTAATGAACAAATGAGATTTTGGAGATTACGTCAATCATAGCTGTCTGCGTTAGCTGAGCATGCTATAAATAACTTAAATCGTTAAATTCAATTTGATAATACGGAAATATTGTCAAGACAAACTTATTATCGTGTTCGCTTACAACGTAAAGCTATTGAGATATAGAAACATCCTAGTAACTGTAATAGGCAAGAAGATAATTTCCGTCAAAATAGGTTATGGCATCTTATAATGTAGAAAAGGCACACTGGCACATTTTAGTTTTAATTTTAGCTTTTGGTATGTCTAGGTTTTTTGCTGTGTTTTGAACTGCTACACAGAGCATATTTTTCTTGTTTTATTTTGGACCACAAGATTGAGTATTTTATTGGGAACGTGGTAATTTTGCTTTTATAGCTATGTAAGGACGGCATAAGAATTTTCCTTCAGCAGAGGCTAACTAATTATCTAAAGAGGCGACTAATCAAAAAGGTGTAATCGGTGCAAATAGTTGTAAGTAAGTCTAGTTGTCGCACTTCACGCTATTGTAGTATGTAAATATAGTTAGGTAGTCTTTTTATTTAGTCATTCAGACTTATTTTACGGTTTGAGGGTAGTTAAGGTAGGTTAGGCATATTAACAATGGAGAGAACACGTATGATTGCTGATAATTATCAATTACAGTCAATATTTAAATTTCAGACAAAAAAGTATAATGCAAATTCAATTAAGAAACGTAATGCATATTTAAATTTACATTTTTTAGCAAAAATTTTTAAAAACAAATTCACGGTACTACACTGATGGGTTGAAAATAAATTCAAGAGGTACCGATTTTGGTACCACCTGTCAATGAAAATAAGGACAAATTTAACATAAATTATTACAGAATGAAAAATTATAAATTACATAATGTGTGCAAGATTGTACGTAATAAAAGTCACATATTAGTTTTACAAATGATAAATGCCTACTAAGTTACTTATATAGAAATATAGTTGAGGATGCTCCTTTTCATTCTAGTTTAGTAAAAATCGACATTGCGACTGATTTTCATCGTTTAAACATAGACAGATTACATTTTATAACGAATTATCAGGGCATCATTACCGAAATATTACAAAACATTGCACCATATTGTGAAATAGTTAAATAAAAAAAGATTAGTATCGTATTTTAAAAGCATATTACTAATTTTTATTGGCTAATAAGCTTAAAATCAAAGAAGTACAAAATGGGATTATAAAAGAGAAATTGTTAGAGGGATTTACTCTCAAAGTTTACAAGTGAGAATTTATTTAAACTAAAAAATTCACATTAAGGATAAATTGTCAACTGACAATTACACGCAACAAATAACGATCTAAACAAGTCGAAATAAATGGAAATTAAAAAAAAATTCCTTAGCTAAAAATAAATGTGAGAGTACTAAGCAATATAAATTAAACTGTTGTAAATAACAACCCGTACATATAAAATAATATTACCAAAACCATTTATAGTAAGTTTGATCAATTAAACTGAAGTAAATAAAACGTTACATTCCAAATTTTATAAAGTTAACATCGTGACCTAAATAAATGTTTGCGAAGTAATTACTAGATTTACTAGTGAAAGTTAACCAACAATTTTGCTCACATAAATAATTGCATGTAGGTGTAATAAAACAAATTGTATGAAAGGATGTATATAATAAATACGGATATACATGTAACATAAAATAATAAATAGTTACATTAGGAAATAGTCCAAGTTTGGGATTTTGTGACTTATAAAGCACGGAGATCTGGTGTGACGAGTGTAAAAACATTTAACCGTTACAAGAGTGAATACAAACGAAAAAACGTGGTTTCTTAAGGAACCAAAGAAGAAACATGTACATCATATCGATTACAGAAAAAGGTGCTATAAATATCATAAGGAACAGGAGTAACAGGAACATTTCTTCAGGTAGTGTAAGAACATTCTTAAATATAATTTTTCTTTAACATGAATTTAACTAGTCAAGTCCTAATACTAAAGTAATTATTTAAATTTCAATTTATTTATTATTATATGGTTGCATTAGCAGAAAGGAGTTGGGACTCGACTAAATTCTTATGTGAATTATGTATAGCAATAACATTTTTAAGAACTAAACCAATTTATTTATTTCAAGTTTAATTATAATGTGTTTAAAAAATATATATATATATATATATATATATATATATATATATATATATATATATATATATATATATATATATATATATATATATATATATATACATAATTCGGAAGGTAATGGGTTCGATTCCCGTTGCCGTTTTTCAGGGGGTTTTCATCATGCACATGTAGCGACATAGCAACTGCGTATATGCACACTACGTGCGGCTACTTAGGCGAATGCTGGGCTAGTATTTTCCCCCTCAGAGCCTTAACTCCGTTATTTTTTTACTTTTCATTTTACAACAACAGATGTTTTCAAACATAATTAAAAATCGTACTATGATGAATACTACCAGGGAAATGATCTTATCCATTATAAAGGGCCACAGTCCAAGTAAATAAAAACATTAAAACACGTTTACATTAAAACTTTGTTACCTGCATAAAGGATTGCCATTGAATACATAAACCACTATGTTTTCGACTTTAAGGGTTATTTTTCAAAGAGATTAGTTCAATGACAGTTTGTGTAAATACCAATACTTGTGAATAGAGACAAATATTGAGCAATTTTCCAGTACAGGGTTGTAATTGTTTAATCACAATTACTAGCAATAACAATTCATAATAAATTGCACTTACAACCAGTTCATAAAGGCTAGTCAGGGCAACCATTATTTAAATAAAATTTATTTAACAAACAATTTAGGAACTGTTATGCATTGTGTAAGAAATTTGACAACGGAGCATCACACATTTGGTACCTCATTGAAGGGCCATATTGTATTTCAGAAGTACCAGTTTAATTCTGTTACATCACAAAATTGGCGAACCCACGTGACGAAAGGAATTAGTTAATATTAAGTCTTAACATTAAGACCTCCTACACCTTGAAGTAAATGCTTTACCAATCGTATGTTCAATTACCACATCACAATCACTTAGCACGTAGTTGAAATTAAAATTAAAATTAAAAATTATATAAAACGTACTACACTGTACTTACACAACTACTTCTTTGTTAGATTTTTAATTGATGTGAAGTTTCTATTTGTGAATGCTTTGATCAATGTCAAATTAAAGTTTTTCGTAACCTTACACTTATATTATAATTTTATTAAACGTTGTTAGATTTGCACTTTGTGACATTTTCACCGTTAACCTTCGACAGTTAGCAGTTTTCCTACAATTTCAGCAATTGCCTTTGTTGTTTTTCGTAAGACATACAAGACTAAAACATAAGGATCTAGCCCAATTTATCTTAGTCCAAAAGTTGATAGTTTTCGAAATGCAGGGTGTCAAAGTTATTATTTTGTGAACTCTTTTTTAAATATCTTCCAGTCTGACAAATATTTATTGTAAATTTAATTTCCTTCTTCAACTTTGTGCTATGACCATACGGAAAAATGACCGATATGATATTAGTTTATGGTTATTGCCAAGTAAATGATCGGGAATCGGTCAGAGCATACCAAGAAAGATTTCCAAGTAGACACACTCCAAACCATCAAACATTTGGCGCTGTTGAAAGGCTGCATCAGCAACCGGTAGTTTTGGTCCTGCTACGCTTGATTATGAACGTAATCGTATTATTATAACAGGAGAGGTTGGGGAAGAAATTTTACAACGAGTTGAAGAAGATCTGGGCCTGAGAACTAGACACATTGGTTTGGAACTTGGCGTTTCTAGCGATACGGTTAACAGTACCTTAAGAGAACAGCTGTTACATCCATTTCACCTCCAAACAATACAAGAACTTTTACCTAACGACCTCTAATTAATGAAAAGAGAGAACATGATCCAAATTTTCATAGAAACAGTTCATTCGCCCGTGAGTGTTGTTTTACAACAAAGGGTATGGCAAATTTACATAATGAACGAAAATCTGCATGAAATAAGGGTTGTGCATTACCAACGTGGATTACAAATTAGTTTGTGGGCAGGAATTATTGACAGTTCTATCATAGGTCCTGCCATCTCACTATCTCATTTAAATGGTTTAAATTACCTAGAACATTTAGTAAATTTGACAAATCTATTTTATGAATTTCCAATAGCTATTAGCCAAAATATGTGCTTCATGCACGACGGTGCACCACCACATTTCACGCCAAATGCCAGAAATCACTTAAATAAGAATTTTCGGATTCGATGGATCGGCAGAGGAAATAGTGCTCCTGCAAATTAGCCACCTTGCTCACCGGATTTGACGCCTATGGACTAATCTTTATGGAAAACACTTAAAAAGGTGGTATATTTTAAACCAATAAAAACCTAAGAAGAATTGTGGGCGCGAATAGAAAATTTAGTATACATTTTACGGTTAGATGCAGAGATAATAGAGAGGGTGCAGTTCAACATTTACTTAGAGTTGGAACAACTTATAATTTAATAAAAGTTTGCTATGTCGGTCGTTTGTTATTGACTTTGTATATTATTCCTCTTGTGGTGAATTTTAGTACGCAATGAAATATTATATTCGATTGTAACAGAAACCGCTGGTCGAAGCAACATCTACCAGGTATGTCATTTTGGAAGAAAATATTTTATCAGGAACTAAGAATTTATGACTAGAAATTTATTATACCGAGGCATAAAAAAGTTATGGAGCTTTAAATGCAAATAAATGGCTGATGGTGGCACTCTCTGCAAGATACATCAAAACTATAATCACAACTGGATTTCTCATCATAGAAAATCTCTAGGTACCAAACTTTATGCAAATCCTGTTATGATTAAGATAGACATTTAAAAAATAGTTTAAAATAATAACTTTGACACCCTGTATTTCGTAAACTATTCACTTTAGGACTAACGTAAATTGGGCTAGATCCTCAAATTTTAGTCTCAGGAATTTATCCTAGTATTTTGTACAGACCTTTTAGTGGCACCCTGTATTTACAGTTTACATACCAATGAAAACAAACAAGAGTAAAACTTCACCTTTTAGCACAAACCAAAATCAAAGTGGTTTGGTGGGGAATTGTTACACATCCAAACCGCACTAGGCGTCGTGTATGCTTACCGAAATAAGCGGGTTGTTAAGTCAGCTACAGTGGAATGGGTGTGGTCGATATAAGGAGTACAAGTACTTACCATTAATCTACAATTCACAGAGTTCAGTCCGGAAAAAAATTTCTCTAGGCGCCATCACAGTCTTAAATTTTGGCTGTGGAAGGCAGGATTGCAGCCTACTTAGTAAAACCATTCACCATTCAAATTCAATCACAAAATAAATTAATCCAAAAGCTTAAGAAAATTCTGAAATACACGAGTCGTCGTAAACGTATTAAACACACCCTGTACAAATGAAAATTCCCAGATCGTAAGACGTTAATTTGAATACTGTTTAACTATACCTCGTATACCTGCAAATTTATATTTCTAACTGTTATAACACTTTGAATTAAATAAATACTGCCAATTTACAAAATTCTAAATAAAATAAACGTAATCGGTTTAATAATAAATTGTTATCCTAACAAAATGTTTGTTAATTGCTGAATAATTAAAACTTAGAGCGGCTAGTACTTGTATTATCAATAATATCTTTATACCTTATTATTACTTTATCTTCAAAATCGTATTTAGACGTTCATTAGTAGATTTAAACTTTAATACATAAAAACTGTAATTTATGCTAAATCAAAAAAAAATAAAATAAATAATAAGTGCTTTGTTAGTAATGTTTCAAAGCTAAAATGAAATTTTGTGATCAATCTGGCTCATTGCTCAATTTCCAATCGATCCTTAAATTCGAAAATGTGCAGACTAGTTCAACTTATCAGAAGGTGTAACCAGTTAGGCACACAATTGCCACAAGTTAACACAAAATATATTGAACAGTGGTTACATATTGACAAATTAGCATGTAATATACAACGGCGTGGTTTACAGAAACCACCACACACATCAATACATTAAGATTAAAATTCCCCAATTCCTAACACTCAAAACAACGAAATAGCTAAAGTTCGATTACCTTTCTTTCATTGAACGTATTACATTAATTAATCCTTTTTAGGTGGGGTAGTTTAGTTCTCTTTATAATAATATTCGGTCATGCGTACCACAATTGAACACTAATAACAAAATATTTGCTGTGTTATCTTCTAATCTGACTAAGCACTTTGTTCGTTGAAGAAAATCACTAATGTTTTCCTTCAAGTCACAATGTATTAAATCATTTATTTGTGAATGTCTATACGATTTATCTCCTTATGGGTTAACGCAGTCGCTATACATGCTCTGGTAAACTATAATTTTCACAAATAAACACTGACACTAACCATCCTAATGGTCATCACGCCCGTGCGACCTTTACTCAAGCTCTGCTTGAACTATCTAAAACCTGCCAACTAATTCACCCCTCAAATTTGACACTCGCTTATATGCCTTCTTCCCGTCATATTGCCAATACGCCACAATAAATTCGCGCTAAGATCAAAATTCACCAATCCCAATAGAGTATTTCGTGAGTTTCTGTGCCGCGTCGTAGGTTCCATTGTGGAAGAAGATGCTGCGTCGTAGGTTCCATTGTGGAAGAAGATGCTAACGATGCGAAATAAACGAAACCATCTTAAATTACTTTGTAAATTCACTGAAAACTTTCCGAAGAAATCATCAGTTGCAATTACGTTCACACTGCAGATTAACCAGATTATCCCTCAAATTTTTATTCAAATCTCACATGTGGGCGAATTCTATGTTCGCACGATTTAGCGAGCTCCCTAACATTCTGTCAACTTCATTATTGAACATGCATCGATTTACCATGTAACGGTTTAATTTTTATTTAACAATAAATTTCAATATATTCATGAATAGTAAACTTTTTAAAAACAATTATTTTAAGTCACATTTAGCATAATAGATGTCTTTAGCGATATCAATTTTGAATTCAAATTCAATAGCCTGACCCTTAGGCCAAATTTTATCATTGCTAGGTACTTTTGAGCATTTTTCTGGTTTCATTCTATTATCAACAATTTTTGGTTCTTTTTAAAAATTCGTGCCATGTGGTGTACTTGAAGCGGTAATTCTGGATAAATCTCGTGCATTCACATATAAAAAAAAATTGAATACAGGCTTATATTAATTAGTTTAGTAATTACCTGCCTGTACAATTATATTTCGGAAGTTCCGGATAATAGTTGGCACGTTTCCTGTCTGGCCGCCTATCAACTCAGCTAAAAGTCTAAACCAACTGCTCAAATTGTTCCTGTTTTATTTATGTATTTTAACAGTGAACTATTCACGGTTCACGACTCTTGCTTCTACAAACAATAATTTAATTATTACATCAAGGAATACCAATTCAATTTACGACCGACAAATCCAGACGGAACCCCTTACTACAAGGTGTGCGATTGCTAATTAGTATAACAACAACCCATCTTCTCTGGTCTGCGACTCGACTCTACCTTTACCATTCTGTTCTTCGTAGCAACAATCAGGTCAGATCAGTATAATTTATAATTTATTGTTACGAATAAAACCATTATGCAACTCATACCTTAAGAGGAACGCTTGTGGATTGTGTTGAATTGCTGGAATTTAATATCACTATTCACGTTGTTAAATTAAACATTGAGGTTACGTACCTTTTCATTTCATTTTATATGGATAATATTGGTTAGCTTAACGATTAAATCATATTTCACTGATCTTATGTTTAAGTTCAGTTAAAATTCCCATTGCTGTAGTTTATAATATAAATATTGATAACTGTTAAAAGAAACGAAATATATTCATCATAAAAAAAACAACATCCAACCCTAAGTTATTGTGACTATTGTACCGCATTTTGTTTATGTACGCTCCTTTTGCTATTGTGTTTGATATACCTTCAGTACTATTGTAACAATATTTTTTTTTGTAAATCATTTACGGTAGTACAGTCGGAATTCAATTGTCGGAAGTCAAGTTTTTTATTTATTTAGATTATAGGAGGAAGGGGCTACGCAGAGTTGTACACTGATTTTTTTTTCCTGTGTAGCTTACAATTAATTCATTATTATATTTTTTTTGTTTATTTAGGTGCGCAGTATGCCTACGTTGAATCGATTCAATAAATTACTGTGTTGACCATATTTTTTTGTATGCATAAATTAATTTTTTTTATTTCAGCTTACTGATAAGTTCGTTTAAACGCTTTGCTTGGTTTCTACCTGCCCTGTTATCTAGTATCTTTCCACTTATCAAGTCACTTTCACTGGCAACCAATTCTGATTGCTTACTACATATTAAAAGGATTTTTTTTTTTATTACCAATTCAAAATTTGAAACTTTATTTTACACTTTGCAGAAATTCCCATTTATAGTTTTGTTAAATATAGTATCACTTACTCTCACAATATTGTTTCTTTTATGCCCTTTTCAAGTTTAGGGACCTAAAAAAACTTGTGGTGCCTAACCTTTTTTTTTCCTTAAGCTCTAAACCACATTTATTTAGTTGTTGCATATCTGCCGCCCACACCTAAACTGCTCAAGATAACCGACTGCTAGCCTGGCCGAGTATATTCTACGGTAAACACCGTGGCAACCATTATTGCACCACATTACAAAATTTTTACAAACAAAAATATGCATCCATATTCCTTATTGCACGTTAATAAAATATCAATATATCATAAACTCACTCACTCATACGGCTACAACTATTTCCTTAGTCCAAATTCCTTTATACACAGTAGCAAAACAACCAGTGGTTTTACAAGTTCCGTATCAATAAAAATTTACTCAAAACATTATTTCTCAACCAAATTTAACGTTTCAACACGAAAATCTATCTACAGCATTAAAATATTCCTTCACACGATAACCAGTGCCTCAAAAAGTTCCAGTAGCGTATCAATTACACCAACTTACGTTACGCATGCTCAAAAATTTCTTTTCATGCAAACTTACTTCAGGTACATTAAAAACATGTTACATACGCTATCAAAATACTACACATACATGGTGCATCAAAATAACCTTACAGAATGTCCTACGCCGAGCGACATAAACGACTTCTTCGGCAAACCACTCACAACTTACATGAGTAATAACGTTGCCGCTGGAAATATCCATAGCTGGGAGTGTAATTAGAAGCTAGTCAAGGTTACATACACCGAAGTGCCCGAAAACTTTTCATATTGTTCAGGTTAGATGATGATGGGTATCATATACCCCACGACACTACTGGCGGGTTTACAAAAAACCATTGTTTTTGACAACTTTGCACTTACGCCATAATTAGATTAAATTTTGTTAAATTTGCTCTTTGATTATAACATTTTTAATATTAGCCTTTGACCGTTAGAGCATTTGCAAGGCAATATTTAATTTATTACGGATCTAGATATTCTTTACTTAAATTGTTTGTATTTCGTAGTTGGCTTTATACGTTTATCAAAGTGTTATATTGATAGCATCAATTAGTAACTCTCATTTATCCAATTATAATGTATCAAAGAAGTAGGTTTAAGAAATAGAACTAAAAGAGTCAATTGCTTTTTAATGTTGAAAATGAAGCGTACATTTCAGAAGTGCGGGGGTTACATTTTTATAACAGGAGCTTTAAAGTATGTCGTTAAAATTTTATGAAAAGCTGGATTTATGCCTTATACTTCTTAAGCGATAAATATCTACGTATTTCTATACCATAGAGTTATAATTCGCGAATCACTGAATGAGTATAGATTTGGAATCAATATATTCATTAGATTCCAAAAACAAACTGTGTCTATATTTAAAGCAAGAGTGTTTGTTTAATATTGACTACATTTATAATATGAAAAATTCGTATTTTTATACTATTTCATGCAATAAATTAAATAGCAAATATATTACAACATTGCTGAAGTAAAGAAAAAGTATGCGTTCTTTCACCCCTTCTTTTGTGCAGAAAGTAACTTTAGAATGAGTTATTTTTGGACGAAAGTGAATGAAAAAGTTCGCCCGGAAGAAGCGTATATATATTTTATAATAAATTTAACTTTTTTTCATTGAAAGATACGATTGATTTTTTTACTAACACACTATTTTGCTTTAATAATTATCTATTAAAAATAATTCATTTTCATGTATATGTATATTCAATGTTTCATCTAGTTTTAATGACTTAACATATTAGCGTCTCACCGTTCTGTAATGCAAGCACTTATCTTTGGGTTTATAAATCGTGTATTTGAAGATAAATGGTACAAAATGTACACGTTTCGATAACACAGGTATCGTCACCCGTGGTTTTGACACTTTCATCACTTCTTCCGCACATAAGAATATTTTATAACGGTGGTAGTGTGAGAAACACAATGCACTTCGTTGTCCCTATATATTAAATAAATATAGCTATTAATTATCATAATCACAGCGGTCCTCCAGTAATTAGCGGTACAATGGTTTAATAAACTTAATTCAAGTTCAAGCTCAACAAAGTTTATTAGAATTTTATAGTACATAACATTATATGGTATTTACAATACGTATTACAAGATATAATATAATAAAATAAGTAATATTGAATTGTGTGTTGTTGTTGTTGGTGCGCTACTCAGGATTCTTCATCCTCTTCAGCGCGTGGATTGCGTGGTCGTCGGGATTCGTGATTGTCTGGTATGCCTGTTGACATCATTGTGTTGAGATTTGTAGTATTCCAAAAAAAGCGTTGTAGTGGTTGGTGATGCTATTGGTGGTGTGGTTGTTGTGTGGACTGTTCTATTGTCGCTCGGTTGTGGCTGATGCTGTTGGTGCTCTGAGTATCTGAAATAAATAGAAAGATGTGTTAGTTGTGTGAATACATTATCGGTACTAACAGAACAGAATTAATAAGTTGTCCATACTGTATACTTAACTAGTCTTCGTTCCGGACCTTTGTATGATGACCCGAAAAGGGCAACCACCTCTGAACCGTGCGTGAGGATCACTCCCCACAAGTCCATCGCAGTTTGCGCCTGAACGAGCGCCGCTGCCACTTTACGGATGACAGGTAGGGCCTTCTCTATATCGAGACCTCCGAAGAGGCCTAATATGGCGTCGAACCCTAGGCGGCTCGGACTGGCGGGGTAACAACAGCGGCTGGAGCCGTTCTCGGTACTTTCGCCTTCTCAGGCGTCGGCGGTGTCCTCTTCGGTCGCTGTGGTACTTCTGTCTTCTTCCGTTGTGGAGGCCGAGGGAACTTCTGGCAGCCCCTGTAGCTGGCAAGGTAGTCCCGACCACAATTAACACACTTAGCCCGGTCTGTACGGTGCTTCGTGCATTCACTGGAGTGGTGATCTCAGGCGCACTTTACACAGCGTGCTGCCGCCCTGCAGCAACGCTGTGCGTGACGGAAACCTTGACACCGGGGACACTGCGCGATGTCAGATTTCCGCCGTAAATCCTCTACACTCACGCGGAGGCGGGCGACGTGCTTCACCTTCCGGATCTTCTTGTTGTTTTCCTCGGTCGGCAGCTCTACCATCACGAGGGGGATCAGGCGTCCTTGCCGCTTCATCTTGTAAACAGAAAGTACATTAATGTTTTGCATTTTTAGCTCTGAGCTAACGTCAACCTCGGTTAGTTCTACGGGCACGCTACGTTCTACCACCTTAGTCAATCGCTCGCTCTTTGCCTGATAAGTGTGGATTACCGGAGGCACTTTCTCCCTGTGTCCCCTTGTGTCGTCTGCTCTATCGCTGCAGGGCTGTCGTTGTACGTGGGCGGCGGCGTAGGCGGGCGAACCTTCGGGGTTTTCTTTGGCTTCTTCTTTTGCAACACAAAATCGCTGTGGATGGAAGATTCGGGGCGGGCCTCTTCTTCGGTGTTCTCGGTTACGGCTGCGGCGGTGGAGATGGCCGGCGTGTCATCTAGGGGGGTGATGCCTTCTAACGGTGGCGGTCGCTCTCTCGAACTGTAGGTCGAGCAGTGACGGTATCGATGGCGGTATCCGGAACTCCTGGGACGTCGTTGGTGACATCTGCTTTCCCCTGAGCTGCCCGTTCCTCTACGAACTACTGGAAGCAGCGCCTGTTGTAGCACGGCTCCAACATCGTGAAAACGACGTTTAGCTTTTATTTTCAAATAGACTGGCTAATCTTATATAAAGTTGACCTTTTCGGATCGAGATCTCAACCTCGAATCAAGAAATTTAACAAATACGCGTTCGATTGCACACAAGTGAATAATTCTCCCGCACTCAAATAGGTAATACAGTAACGGCCTGTATTTAATTTACCAATAGCCTAGACGTATCTAATAACATTTGACATAATTGGGTGTTTAAATGGTGTATTTTTATGTTCATATTTTATAGGAATCTCCACGTTTCGATAAATTTTACAGTTATCATCTTCGGTAAGTGGTAGTATCTGTAAGAATTGCTTAAGACGGTAAAACGTATTTATTGAATATGAAAAAGATGAAACCACAAACATAACCCTGCTATTAATATAACAGTCTGATTAACATGTAAGGTCAAATATGGAATCTAATTTTAGTAAAGGATAACTAGATCCTTAATAAATTAAACCTTGTTAAACTGCCATAAAGATGACAAATCAGAACATCCTCTAATGGTCGAAGGCTAACAGTGAAAAATGTCATAATCAAACAGCAAATTTAACCAAATTTAATCAAATCATGATGTCAGTGCAAAGTTGTGAGTTTAATTTGAAATTGATAAAAGCATTCACAAATAGAAACCTGAGTTATCAATTAACACCAGAACTGCGGCTGTGGTCAATTTTACCACGTGTCTTCTTTAAAATGTTGTTTCTGCGTTGTGCTTGGAGTTACGGTGTTGAGGTGTTTGGACTTTTTCTAGAATTTCTTATGTACTTTTAGTGTATAAAAAATATATTAAGAAAATTAAGCCGTTTTAGAGTTTTTTTGTGGTATTTCTATAACTGCCAGAACCGTTATTTTGACCGTTTATATGTTCATAATCAGTTTCGAGGTTGTATAAAAAAATAATTACAACGTTGATAGAAAACAATGTATTTTACTATTATTGTGGTAATTTTTAGAAGTTTACTGCAAGTCAGAACTTGTTTGGTCGTGTCCCAAATTATGAATAATCTTCCGTATTTTTACCTACACGTCCGTGATATGAAAAGTACAAGTTATAACTTGTTTTTATAGAGATCTATATATTTTAGTGCTTTGAGATTTCAAATTAGTTGCAAGTGAACGTTCTTGTGAGATAATTATGTGCTTATTACGGGGTTAATTTCGTAGTAAAAAAAATGTGGTAGTCTCGCGGTTTTACACAACAACAGACTTTAGATTATCTTGAGGAGTTGGAAAACTTATTTGAATGCGGATCTAAAAAAGCAAATAACCACTCCGAAGATGGTGAAAGTGATGAACCTATTCCTGTTGATGACAAAAGTAGTGAACAAAGTGAAGAATCTGATGTCAGCTTAAATAATGTCACTTTTGAGCCTTGTACATCTAATGAAATTAGTGATGACATTGAACACCATCCAAAACGCAAACATTACATGCATTTACCTGTGGGGAGTAAACAATCATCCAAATCTAATGTAATGATATATGGGAGGTTGTGGAATCAAGTGGACCTTATGTTGGCAGAATAGTTTAAAGAAATGTTATGCGAAATACTCCTGGACCAACTGCAAAAAGAAAGGTGTTTGCTAACTCTGTGCTAAGTTCAATTGTTTATAGATAACACTGCTAAAGCATATTTAGAAATGTACTGAAATTGAAGCTAAACGACAACTAGGAGATGATACAAACTGGTCATTGTCTCTTCAAGAACTTTTCTTGCAATATTGCTAGCTAATGGTGCTTACGGTGCAAGAATATTACAGCTGGACAGTGCTACTTGGGGCGCAATTTTTTCGTGAGACCATGTCACGCAATCGATTTCGTGAAATCATAAGATATTTAAGATTTGATATTCGATCAACACGAAAAGAACGTCTAGTTAGTGACAAGTTTGCTTTGTCGTCCGGAATATGGGATAAATTGTTACTAACTGTAAAGCTTGCTATGTTCCAGGAACAAGCATTACAGTAAATGAACAACTGTTTCCTACTAAAGCTAGATGATATGCATCCTAACAACCAACCCCTTCCAGAATATGGTGTTTTAAAGTTAATTGAACCTTTCCTAAATATGGGTAGAGATGTTACTACCGACAACTTTTTTACCAGCCAAAAGTTAGCAACAATGCTGGCAAAAAGAACACAACAATAGTAGGAACAATGAACCCAGCAAGAAGGGAATTACCAATTTGTATCAAGAAAGGGCGAAGTTATATTCAACCACAGTAATCGAAAATGACAAAAGCACCTTTTCAATTTATCAGGGTAAAGTTAATAAAAATGTCATATTGCTAAGTACGCTACATCCAACCGTGGCTATAGATGATGGCAAAAAGAAGAAACCTGAGACAGTGTTGTATTACAATGAAACAAAGTTTGGGGTAGATGTGTTGGACCAAACGGTAAGAAAATATTCTACGAAAGCTGGTTCAAATAGATGGCTAGTTCACGTGTTTACAATGTTTTAGATTTTGCCACAATCAACGCATGGATAGTTTATAAGGAAGTCGTAGGCAGCAAAATAAAAAAAAATACTTTATTTTCACTTTAGCTGAGGAACTAAGAAAAGAGTATTTCGATTCGAAACAATATTCTGATGCGAGTACCAGCACTGATACACCTGATACAACGAAACCTAAAAAACTTCATCAGTGCCAAATTAAAAAATGTGACAAAAATAAAACTGCTGACGTTTGTTCAATGTGTAACAAATATGTGTGTCAAAAATGTGGAAGTGTAACAAAGACCGTTATTTGTTTGAAATATAGAGCGTAATACAGCATGTTAAACTGTACTGAATTCTAAAAGTATTAGAATAATTTTTTTTTTAATTAAAGTGAATTTTACCTAAAATGTGTTTTTTTATGTTTCTTTCTCAATTAACTGTAAAATACATAAAAATTACCATTATTGTCCAGAGGTCTAAGTGGCCGGCCACGGCAGTTTTAGGTATTTACAATAGCCGGCGTTGCGAGTATTAAAGAACTAATCAAATCTAACAAAGAAATATTCTATTGTCAATAATTGTAATTGTTATTGCACAGTGAAAACACAATGTAGTACGTTTATAGGATTTTCAATTTTAACTACATTTATTAAAATATTGTTCCGCTGTGGTGACTTCATATATCTAATGGGTAAAGCATTTATTTCAAGGTCTAAGAAAAATACAGCAAAAAAACTAATATGCCAAAGTCTAAAATTAAATTAGGACGTACCGTTGTACCTTTGTTTATAAGTATAAAACGCCAAAACCTATCTAGTGAGTGATTTTCATACTTACTTAACACATTCGCTGCCCAGAATGCCCCTACGGCGTTCATGCAACTTAGCTTACCACGTCGAGACCGACCGACTGGCGTTCCCACCTATACGAATTAAAATGGTAAATAAATTTGCCGGGCTAGTTTGAAGTAGAGCAGTATGATCCAGCATCTTGGGAAGATCAGGTGTATCACGTCAAAGTATTGGTCGTAGAATTTGTTACTGTGGAAAAAAGTCGAGTTATCCTTTGTTTTTATATATAAAGTGTTTGAAACAATAAAGTCACAAAACAAATAATGTCGAATGAAATTGTAAATAATTAAAGAAATTTCCGGCCCAGGGCCGTTGAGAGGCACTATGCTGGAAAATTTTTGTAATACTTTTATTTTACGTTTATGAATTATGGAAGATCTAAAATAGTTAGATACGCTACCACCAAAAAAGTCTTCTAGAAGAGTCCTATAATGAGTCAGATCCTTATGCTAATGAAAGTGAGGATGATCCTAACTTTACTAGTCCGAGCGATTCAGAAGAAGAGATTTATTTAGAACCTCCATCATCTGTGACAGAAACACCCCAACATTCTAGAAATAATGCAAATATTGTAAAATCGTCGGAATGGAATAACGCTAAAGTTTCAGCTACAAAATTTTAGTTTACTAAGAAGACAGGCTAGCTTGTGGATGTCAACAGTTCCATAGAACCGATTTACTCTTTTAATTCTATAGCGACGGATGAGTTTGTTGGTATGCTCTGTACACGAACGAACAGACATGCATTTGACCTTATTGCACATGAAGGTGGAGAGGAACTAAGAATTGTTCGTTGAATTGGTGTGACACCTACAGAGATGAGGAAGTTTTTGGATTTAATGTTTCATATGGGGAAAATAAAATTAAACAGATTGAATGATTACTGGAAAAAACACTACATGTTTAATATACAGTGTTCTTCGTTTATTAGCCGGAATCGTTTTTTGCTCGATATAAAAGCTTTCAGTTTGAAGAAAACACCGAACAAGAGAATCATACTCAATGTGGAAGATTTTTTCAAGAATAACATTGAATGAAATCTATTATCCAACAAGACAATTATCCATCAATGAGTCTATGGTTTTGTGGCGAGGCCGGCTAAAATTTCGCCAGTACATAAAAGGTAAAAGGCACAAGTTTGGAATTAAACTTTATGAACTGTGTGAACCAAAGGGTACTGTGCCGAAGATAATGGTTTATACAGGAGCAGCTAGCTAATCCTGAGTTATCTGGACTTGGGCATACGGAAAATGCGGTATTAGTTCTTATGGAAGACTATCTAGATAAATACATGTACTCTTTGTGGATAATAATTATTACAATAGCGTCGCATTGATTAAAAAACTACTTGAAGCAAAAACATATACAACAGGAAATTTAAGATCAAACAGAAAGTGTAATCCTAAAGATATGGTCAAAAAAAAGCTAAGGAAAGGAGAACTAATTGTGTAGTATAATTTTGAAGGAATTTGAGTTGTGGAATAGAAAAGTTGGCGTGAGATGTTGGCAATTTCCGCCGAACACTATGCGAAAATGCAAAAAGTTGTTACCCAACGAGGACAGGAAAAAATAAAGCCCAATTTGATTAATCAATATATTAAATTTATGGGTGGTATCGATCATTCCGATCAGATGCTATCGTACTATTCCTGCGAACATAAAACACTAATTGGCAATTCATATTTACCAATTAATGTTGTTCAATTCTTACTATTTGTATAAACTCGGCAACAAAAACAATGCAAAGCCCTATTGCAATTACAGATTACTTGTAATCGAAAAGCTGCTTAGGCCTGCACCACCACAACCATCACGAAAAATAAGAATCAGTCGTGTAAAGAGAAGATGTCAGCAGTTTGTTGGGAAAATGAAAATGTAAGAAAGGATTCAATTTATTGTTGTATTTTATATCAAAATCAGCCTGGACTTTGTCTTACACCTTGTTTTAGGATATATCACTCACGAAACTAATATTACTTACTCATGGTACTGTTTGTCGTAACGGGATTTTTTTTTGCATTATTGTTATTTTATGGTTTTGTAAATTTTTCTTTCTGAAATTTTTACGAATCAAACGCCCCAGAGGCGGCCTCGGTCATACACCCGCGTAGTCCTGATCATCAACTTGCCGTGTGCCCATACCACCTCTGGGACGTTTTTGTTTTTTCAAAATTTGAGTAAAAGTATCTTCAGCACCTACGAATTTTATATTGGGCAGTGAATGTGTTAAGAACTTACGTATAAATCAATTTTTGAATTCATAAACTAAGGGCACATGACACGATTGTCATACATACATAATTAAAATAACCTCTCTTTTGGGTAACCAAATCCTGTACCTTTATTTTGACATCTTAAGTAATGCTTAAATGTATTACCGTTTACTGAGGATGATATCTGTAATTATAACAGAAACGTTTAAATTTATATAGGAGGTAAATAAGAGTTGTACAATTTAGTTACCCAAAAGATAAGTATTTTATCACTAAGGACACATTTTTTCCGACATTTTGAGTACTACCTATCCCAACGCGTTGACAAAAGTAGTTTTCACTAATAAACCGCGATTAAGAAGTTCACTGAGCCTCGTTTAGAAATACGAATATTTGCGTGTAATTCAACATTTTCCTTAATTATGAAAGTTTGGAATTAACGTTTCTATCATCTATGCGTAAGCAAATCAGCGGGGTTGTCGCCATTACCAGTGGCTGTGACCTACCACGCCGTGATCAAATACAACCACTCGTCGTGCTTACGAAGGTGGAGTTCTTCTCGGAGAATTTGCCGTTTGCGCGTCACTCTGGGCGTCGCCTGACGTGCCCTGATCATTCCCGACAAGATCGGTTCTGCTATTGTTTAATTTTCTTTTTAAAGGGTTGAGGTTCTGGATAGGATAAGATTAGCCTGACGTGTTAAATCACGCAGGAGCATTTATGAAAATGCATAGAGGGAGTTTTAACTCCCAAAGAATGCCTATTAACGGCTACCTTAACTTTTTCAAAAAAGGAAAACAGAAACTAGGACAGCATTCAGAATTTAAAATCCATGTAAAGGAATTTGGATTGCGCTTTTTTAGTAATACAAGTCAAAAATTGCGCGTTAATGGTAACCGCCAGAAGATGGTACACTCATGATAAATTTTTAACATAGTAATAATGTACCCCTTTCTATCCAAACGTAAGCATTGTCATAGGAACTGTGTTATTAGCTTAAATGATACAAATAAATAAATAGATCGAATCCGTAATCCAAAGTAAAAAAAAATCAAATAAATAGATAAAATAATCAAATTACTAACTCTAATTTGTAATCGAAATTCTAAATGAAAGTAATTAAATAATTTCTTTTCTTAAACAAATCATAGCAAGCCGCGTTAGGGAACAGTCTAATACTAATAAGCAGAAATAATAATAATCTAAACAGTAAAATTTTGTCATATATACATACAAACGATGTGACCATATTACAGGGCAGATCCGTGTAAGCGGTAAGTTTTTGAACATTTTTTTTCTTTGTCTTGAAACTTGAAGGTTGATCCAATTTTTATTTTTGGTACTATATGTGATTTTAAGTTTAAGTAGAACAGTGTGTTGCATATTGTCGTATACAATATTTTTCCTTGACTAAAACACAAAATTTAGGCTAACTTCTACCTTTGTTACTATGTTTGATCTTAATTGTAATTAATTGATCATTGAAAGTAAACAATTTGATCTTAATTGTAATTAATTGATCATTGAAAGTAAACAATTAATGTCGGAAGAGCTAACAGGGCCATTATCGTTATTTATTGTTACACTTCAGTTGAATAAAAAAAAAGAAACTTAAAGGTTGGAAACGTTTAAGTTGTCACGGTTCGCGACAATAATAACACAGATTTAAATAAATATTAAATCAAATAACATAGAAGCTAAACTAAACATAACTGAACCATTTGGTCACAAATAAAAAACAGCAAGTCCGGTGACTGGCGCGAGAGCCAGCAATCGCGTACGGTGCAATCTGGTTGAAACGTAATCTGAGTGTATATGTATATGTGTAAATTTAGATATCCATACAGCAAGTATACACTCTATTATTTATATCTTTCTTGTCTCTGTTTATATTTCTACCTCTGACATCCTTGCGTGTCGAGGCAGTAGACAAATAACTGTCTAGTAGTAGTACGATACCGCCAGTAGGGAGTGTGGAGACGGAGAATGGCAGTCTAGGACTATGGTTAGGAGTTGAGACTAAAGTGCATGGCGCAAAAGGAGTTGAGGTGATTGCAAGTGAAAGAGCGAAAAGATGTGTTAAACAGTAAAATTGGTATCTCCCCGGGTAATATGGGTTAGAATGAAAGTGGAGTTTCGAAGACTTTTTATTATTGCATGCTATGCACCGGTGAATGGAGAAATAGGCCAGGAGAGTGAGAACTTCTGGAATGAAGTAGAGAACGTGTTAAACGTATGTAATCCAGAGTGATGATAGTGGGGGATATGAACGGATGGGTAGGTGAACGTGTTCTAGGAAACTTAGGAGACCAAAGAGGAATTGAGGATGTTGAACGCATATTGAACATATGTGTGTAGAGAAGCCTGTTTGTATCAAATACGTGGTTTAAACATAAAAATGTGCCTATGTATACATGGCGGTGAATCTAAAAGTATGATAGACTTGATAGTGTACGATGAACCGCTTAGAAACCTGGCAAAAGGCACAAAAGTAATGCGCGGATCGGACCACTTTTTGGTTATATCTAGAGTCTGTTTAGGGCAAAATTGGGTCTGGAGAAGGAAAGCAAATTTAGTGCAAACGTACCGAATTAGGGTAGACAAACTAATGGAAAATGGTGCGAGAATGAAATACGCAGATCCTGTGAGTAAAGAGATGAATGTGAATAAAACAGTGTGGAACAAGCAAATACAAGGTACTGACGTTGAAAGTGCATGGATAAGCTTGAAAAACCATGTTGTCAATTGTACCATGGGGATATTTGGAAGGGCGACTGTAGGTAGACAGAAAAAATGTGGAATGAGTCGGTAAAAAAGGCAGTATGTAAGAAAATAGATACGTACATGGCAGTGATTGCTGCATAAAATGGGATTGGGAAGAAGCGATTGCATGAGGTGTATAGATTAAGAAACAAAAAAGCGAAGGAGGCAGTGAGAATAAATAAATAGAAAGCGATGGCTGTGGAAAGAGAGAAAATGCAGAATGATTTTGAGGGAAACAAAAAACTCTTCTGGAAATGGGAGAATAATACAAAACGTAGCCCAAAACAAAATGCTGTAGGAGTGATGAATACGAGTAACAAAATCGTATGAGACGTTTGTGAAATGAGGAAATGCTAGCAAGAATATTTCGGAAAGCTGTACTGTGGTGAATAAAATAAGACTGAAGGGTTAAACAAGGAGAATGTAGAAGCAATGGTGAATGAAACTGAGAAGGACATTGGAATGAATGAGGTAACAAAAAACGGTAGAAAGGTTGTAAAACGGCAAGGGAGCGGGGGTAGATGAAATTACTGGTGAGATCCCAAAGTATTGACGTGCAAAGCGTACAAAAATATTTCTGAATTATTCAATGTATGCCTTATGTGTGGTAAATTGTCGAGGGATGGGAAGAGCGCGATCATTGTACCGCTGTATAAGGGTAAGGGAAACAAGAGATTGCAAGAACTACAGAATAATAAGTTTGACTAGCGTGCCTGGTAAAGTATTTAGAAGAATACTGATTCTTAGAGAGTACAAGAAACTACACAAATTAAGATTTGTGATGTGCAGGGTGGCTACATGCCATGGAGAGGATGTGTCGATCAGATGGTTGCTCTTCAGCAGGTGGTCCAAAAGTGTTTAGGGGTAAAAAGGAAGCTGCACTGTGCGTTTTTAGATGTGGAGAAAGCATACGACAGAGCGAATAGGGAGAACCTGTGGGAAATATTAAATGAATATGGTGTAAGTAAAGGTCTAAATGTCACCGTAGTTGTTCAATGTATACATGGATAAACGTGTTAGACAAGCATTTACCGATACAAAAGGTGTAATGGTTGGTAACGTAAATGTACGACTTCTGGGGTATGCAGATAACACTGTCTTATTAAGCGACAGTGCGGATGAGTACAAACCGCTCTGAGGAAGTTTGATACAGTGTGTGGGAGCAAGGACCTAAGGGTAAACACAACTGAGATTGTGGTGTTCAATCGGGAAGGTGAAAATTAGAGTACAGTATTTGTTGTGCATAATGAGATTGTGGTGCAAGTGGACGAGCTGATATATCTGGGTAGAATATTTACTGCAGATAGTACAACGGGGGGCGAAATTGAACGATGCTGGAAGGAAAGTGCTATGAGATTCCTGCAATTACGAATGTGTGTGGATGATCGTTTTATTTACCTTTTCAACTTTTATTTACGCTGTAGTGGTTATTAACTACTTTCCCTGGTGTGCATAACATCCGTTGCCGCAGGGAGCGATACCGTTGCTGCCCAACGTGCCGTTTTACCGACCATGCAGCGTCGAACCATCGAACTCCGCCAGAAATAGAATGAAGCGGTCACAGAACACGTCGTCCGTGTCTCTAGCGAATGTCAATACCCACACCAGTCGCCTTATCGCTGGATGAGGCCAACTAGCGATTCCGTCGTACAGTAGGGTAGTAAACGACATCATGGATCCAACAGCTTCAACAATTTCATGTTACAGAGAAAATACCTAGGAAGACGACAAAGGTTGGACGGGAGAGCTTCTCCCAACGTCTAACGTGTTCACGCAACTGGCAAGGTTTACGAACAGTCCAGCAGCCAGGGACAGAACTATGACCGTAGCAAATACCAGGTTGGAAGTGCCGAGGGTAATCCTTTGGAGAACTCAGTCACTTTCTCCCGAGAATTGGACCGATAAAGTATCGCCATCACGAGGACCAAGGTTACTAACGACGAACTCGGATCTGCCTTAATCCTGGAACGATAGTCTGATTAGGTACATGGACGGGTGTAGTACGCACTACCATACTTATCAGACACTAAGTCAAAGTTTGCTTAAGGTAGTTCTACGTGCAGTTGCCGCAAAAATCTCCACGAGAGACGTAAGCTCGGAGCTTTTTAACAAAAGTGCACAGTATCTAGGACGAAAGTGGATAATGTTCAACCTGATATCCTCAAAGTGACTTACCACGAGAGATTTCTTTGTGTACATAATGTAAGTCTGGTGTATATGCTACAGCACTGCTATCTTTAGTAAAGCGTTGACTATTATCTAGAAGCATAGTTAAATGTTGTCTAAAGGTTTTTGAGTTGGAAAAATTAATTTTGCATCAGAAACATCTTATTAAACACCTATTGAGGCGATAATGAAAGAGCACATAACGATCTATGCTAATTTATGCTGTAAAAATTAGTGATGCAGGAAAGTAACCAAAAGTAACTAGTGTGGGTTGGAAGTAGCCTTGGACTTTGCAAAATACTATAAAGCAAGGTATTTAAACAGATTTGTAATGAACATCAATCGTTATTTTAAGAAAAGTATAAACCTCGCGCAATCGAAACGGAAACTAAAGTGATCCTTTATAACTAAGTAAAGGTGTTAAATATTGCAAATTTGAGTTGACAGCATTAAATATAGATGACACTGCTGTCTAGACATGTGAGTTTGTTAAGGAATTTATCGATCAGATTTGTAGACGATTAAAAATTTAGACATCAAGTGAAGTTAAAATATTTTGTGACAAATATTTTAAACTGCTGCCCAATTATTACTAGTAACGTGCACGCAAAACTACCTACTGACGCGTGTGCACATACTCCCTAAGGATTAACTCAAGAAGTTCAATCCACTGATAGGATGTACCTGATAGGGACATATATATCTATATATATATATATATATATATATATATATATATATATATATATATACACATATAATACATATAAATTTTAGATATTGTAGCGGATGATTGATTGTTCTATAAAGGCGCCAGTGTTAGTATCGCAAATTTTAGTTGAGCCGTAAGAACAATCGGTTTTCACCACTGTGTCTTTTTGTATGTGTAGCATAAGCTAGTAGGGAAAAGGAAAAGGAAAAGGCCACGTATTTCATTCCTTCCCCGAGGGGGAGGGCGTGCTGCTCGAGCTTTTCAAGCTTCTTCAGCCACGATCATGGATTCCCAGCATACATACATACATTACGTATATATGCATGGTGGGATTAAAGATAGGTGTGGTCAGGATAGGATCGGAAGGAACGGAGTTAGGGTTCTGAGGGGGAAAATACTACCTCAGCATTAGCCTAAGTAGCCGCACATGGTGTGAATATACGCAGTGACCATGCCGCTGCATGTGTAAGAGGAAAACCCCCTGAAAAAACCTCATACAAGGTAGACGGTAACGGGAATCGAACCCATTACCTCCGGAATGCTAAGCAGGTCGTGTCACCACTACGCTACCAGCTCGGTAAAGCTAGTAGAGAAAACGTAGATATGATAATTTTCCTTTAGGTGTTACAGATTGTCACAGCCTTTCTACAACTAATAGTGAACGGTTGCGTCATTTAATTATTTTCCTATTTCAATTGTAATGGTCTTTACTTTAATTTTATTGTGTGACTTAAAGTAAAAAATCAGTTTATGTCTTGCAGATTAATAGTGGTTTATTGGATTTATTAAATCGGACTTGTCTGAGAACTGTTTATTTTGGGTTAAACCGATTGCAAAGATTAATCACGTTCATTTTATTTCTTTCATTGGATGTACAGCTTTAGCCTTGTATGCAGACGCTACTTATTACAATATTGGCCACGATTAATTTCTTCAGATAAGATTGAACGGTTCAGATTTGAATCAAAGCGATTCAAACTTGAAAACATTTAAATACATATTAATGATACAAAAAAACCGCAAACAGTATTTATTTACTTCAGAACTTTGATATAATTATAAATATTGGTTCATGCGTATGCAAGGGTAAATTTGAAGCATCCAGTCTTCGTCTTACTACTTTTAGTCCATTTGCTGAGCATGGTTCTGTATGTCACTCATTTACCAGAGAATCACCCAATTGGAGGTTGTTGGTAATGGTCTAGTGATGGTTAAACTTGGGTGTCAGTCTTAGAGAGTGGCCATTTTGAAGAACCGACGCCATCTTTAATTTCAGTATTTCAATATATAGTGAATTTTGAAAATGCATCAGGTAGGCATGTAAGGTATTATTTTATATGTTTTTGAGTGTGATGAAGACGTTACGCATAGTATAAACACTGGAAAGTGGTTACCAGTGGCGTAATCAGCACCAGAAATTAGGGAGAGCAGCGGATCTATAAAAAATGTGGGTTTATTTGTGCTGGGACTTACAAATGGGGTATTCTTGTTGCATATTGACCTGCACTAGATTTTACACAACATATTCATCTTAGAATATGTTGCTCAGCTGTTGTATTATGGTTCTGCGAATATGTGGGATGTGGACAATAATTTTCGCATAACGTATTTTTTTCACAACTTTCTGAAGTTTCGGGTAACATTGTGTAATTGAACTTAAATATTTTCAAAATTGAATTGTTCTGGACTAAAATTAATTTACTAAGGCTATTGGGCGTACTCTTTTACAGTAAGAACGTAAGTAAATTTATGCGTGTGTCGGTCAATCTTCCATATCGATAGAAATTAATATTCAAACAGTTCTATTATGAAACAGCAACAACAAACCTTTTTGTCCTCTCACAAATGTCCTCCATCATTTATTTACACTAGTATATGGCGCTGTACAAAATAGCAAACGTTCAAGGTGAATGAGTAGATTAAACGCCAAAAGAGCTGTCAGTATTGGGTACTCAGTTGGAGATTGCAGTTGATGTTCGACGCAGTATCTTTACGCCTTTAACACTTTTTTCTGCAACTGACAAATGTGAACTGACCAGTGTGTGTTACGTGAATGTGTGTATATGCGCACGCGCATATGTGTGCATGTGCGTGCATGTGTGGGTATGTGCGTGTTAGTAGGTGGGAATGTGCGTGCGAGCGTACGTGTGCGTGTGTGTGCATGTGCGTGTGCACCTGTGTCTGCGTGTGCGTGTGAGTGTAAGTGTGCGTGACCGTGTGCGTGTGCGTGTGCGTGTACGTGTGCGTGTGCGTGTGCGTGTGCGTGTACGTGTGCGAGGGGCGCGCGCGTGCGCGTGCGTATGCGTGTGCGAGTGTAGTATTTAACCCAAATTGGTGTTTGTTTAAGGTTAGAGTGGTGTTATTATTTATTCTCACATGTTTTAGAGTGATTATTTATTGCACACATTAACAATGATGTACTTCACGACAAGAGTATATATGTTCTAGTTTTATCTAGTTACTTCTATTTATAATAGTGAAAAGTGCGTTGATAAGAATGCATGACTTTACAATTCCCTTAGTACATTGGTCTATTTATATTGTAATAATTGTTATTGCATATTTGCATACTAAGTAATTTAACTAGTTTAACTTTTAAATGTGTTTTACTTATTCTATCGAAAAGGAAATGAAATTGAATGTTTCATAATTGCATCACATCTTCCCCTTTTAGGAGAATGATCCTTGCTATGGCCACTTGCGAGGGCATTGTCGAATAAAGGAAAAGATTTGATTTGAATTAAGAAGGTTACGTAGTTAAGTACATAAAATAATTACAAGTACATGTCTAAGGTATAAAATAACTAACTAACTACAAGTATCCATCCCTTTTTAAGGAGAATAGGACATTATTAAGGTACATGATCTATCTCTACTCACACTCTTAAAACTATACTTACGTTCTTAACATACTACTTTGACATATATTTTCGTACTCGATTTTTGTGTACCGTCAACTGTCTTCCGTCTACATTTTTAATTTTTAATTGTACAATTTTAGCCTTTTCTAAGTGCTCTTTCGCTCGCTTATGAGTGTATTGCAACCTATACCGTAATTCCTTATCATAACCGTCTATATTGTAAAGAGGGTCTACACGTGATGCGTTTAGTGACTTTGGTTGTTTTAATTTGATTTTATTAATTTGGCATTTGTGACATTTTTTAACAAAAAGCGCTACGTCACGAGACATTTGTTTCCAAAAATAACAGGACTTTAATTTTTTCAGTAACCTTTTTTGACCGCAATGACCTCCTAGTAGTGCATTATCGTGAAATTGTCCTATAAGTTTCAATTTCTCATTTTTATTTGTTATAAGTTTTCTTTGATTACGTAAAACAATAGTTGTTTTTCTAAGGCAGTTTTCTCCTACATCCTTAAATGTATTAATAGAGTATTTTTTAAATATATTATCACCTAGGTTTATTTTAACTTTTTGAAATTTACAATCACCAGCCATACTGTCTAGCTTAAATAATAATTGCTCTAGTGCAGAATCATTATCGTTAGTAATTCAGATTTCGTTTTGTGCGCCTAATTTTCTTTTACTCATGATTGTCATTTTTAGTGATGCATCGTTAACTTCGAATTTTACTAATGGCAATTTAAGTGTCTCGGAATTGTCTATAACTTCGTAAACTTTAGGTTTTATATAAACATCATTTTTATTGTTTTTATTCGAATTACCGTTACTTTGAGTTAGTTGATTCGTTGAGGTAGTTGTGTTTAGTTTTGCATTTGACCTAGTTATAGCGAGTATTTGTGTCGCATTGTTGTGCATATTTTTTAAATCGTCTATACTAATCCTAGACAATGCGTCAGCGCAAACATTGCCTTGACCTTTAACATATTGGATTTCGAAATTGCACTCTTCAAGTTCAAGACGTCAAGGACGATGATCAGTTTTAATGAGACATTTTGTTCCATAAATGTAGCAACGAAAATATTTGATTGCCCAATGTATTGCGAGTAGTTCTTTTAAAATGATGGCTTTATTAATTTCGCTTTTTGTGAATGAGCGTGAAGCGTATGCTATTAGAAGTTCGTTTCCGTTAAAATTTTGAAAGAGAACAGCCCCGCAACCAGTTTGTGAAGCGTCTGTTGTAATTATAAATGGTTTAGAAAAATCTGGACACTGAAGAATTGGAGGGGATAATAAGGAATTTTTTAGTAAATTGAAAGAATTTTGACATTCATCTGTCCATATAAATTTTGCGTGTTTTCTCGTTAATTTGTTTAATGGCAATGTTATTTTTGCGAATTGTGGTATAAATCTGCGAAAATAATTTGTAAATGCAACTAGTCTTTTTACTTCGTCCGCATTTTTCGGGATTGGATATTGTTTAATAATTTAAAATTTTGAATCATCTGGGAGAATCCCCTGATCTGTAATTTTGTGACCTAAATACGTAACTTCGTTTCTGAAAAATTTACATTTTTCCGGATTTAATTTTAAATTAAATTTTCTACACGTTTCAGATACTTTCTGTAAGTTTGATAAATGATGTTTTTCAGAGCAACCAATAACGATTAAATCGTCCATATATAAAAATGCTTTTTCAGGAGTGATTCCTGCAAATGCAATTAACATCATTCTTTGAAAACTACTGGGACTCACTGAAAGTCCGAAGGGTAATCTAGTAAATCGGAAGGATCCAGCGTCTACACTAAAAGATGTCATATCGCGTGAATTTTCTTCCAGCGGTATTTGATGAAAACCTGATATTAAATCAATTACAGAGAACCATTTGGCTCGACCTAACTGATCAAAAAAGTCGTCTATACGAGGTAATGGAAATTTGTCGGCGATTAATTTTTTACTTAGTTGTCTGTAGTCGATTACTAAACGCCATTTTTTAATTCCATTTTCTGATTTTTTGGGAACTAGTAAGATTGGACTGTTGCACTGAGACCTAGAGGGTTCTATTATTTCATGTTCTAGAATTTTATTTATTTCTTGATTTATTTCCTGTTTATGCGAATGTGGATTTCGATAATTTTTTATATAAACCGGTTTCTTATCTACTAATTTTAATTCTTGTTTATAGAAATTGTTGATTGATATTTTATCCGATTTTAATGCGAAAATATCTGCAAATTTTTGACAAATTTTAATTACTCTATCATTAATTAGAATTGGAACAGTGTCTAGGTTTAATTGTTTAGCTAATTTATTTGATCTATCGTCTTGATCGTTGGTAATATGATATACATGGAAATCATCTAGACTGAGTGTCTCAATGTGAATATTTCTTAATGTGATTGTATCGGAATTTGTGTTAATAATTTTTACAAGAGGAAAATTACTTGACACAATTGTACGTCCTACAAAAACTCCTGGATATAATTCTTTGTTTACCACTACAGCGTCTTCTTTCAGCTCTTCGAATTTTTGGTAATATCGTATAACTTCAGAACGTGCTGGCACTATCATTACATTATTTGCCTCTGGACTACTATAAATGGGCACAACAACATGTTGATTATGTAGAATTTTCATTGTCATAGTCCAGTTTGAATAATTTAATGGGCATTTGTATTTAGAAATGAAGTCTCTACCTAAAATTGCATCTGTTGGTATAGAAAAATTTTCGTCTACAATATGGAAAGTATGTGAAATTTTGTAATTGTCAACAAAAATATCTGTTTCAGTAATACCTAATGATTGGATAATGCCTTCAGTAACGCCTTTGATATTGCTAATATTAGAGGTGTTAATTATTTGATTGTTATTAATTTTTGTACATTTAAAAATTGAAATATGTGCTCCTGTATCTAAACGAAATGTACATTGAGAACCAGTCATTTTTGTTGAAAGTGTTACGAAATTAGTGAAAGATAATTGGCAATTAAAAATATTTACGCAGCGTCCCCCAGTTGTTCCTGCTGGGGGAACTGCTCCCGATTCTAATGCTAACGGTCTTACGGTTCGCGTGAAATTTCGGTCGTTATGCCTATTATTTCTAAAATAATTGTTAAATCTAAAATTTCGCCCACGACTTTGTTGCGTATGTGGTGATCTAATATGAGGTTGGAAATTATTGTTTCTGCCTCGGTTGTTATTCCACCTATTTAACGGCCTATGTCCGCGATTTGAGTTATTTGGCCTACAGAAATTGGTGTTCCGGTTTGTGTAAAAAACGTTCGGGTTATTAGTAACTGTCGACATGGATGATGTTATGTTTGCAAATTTAGTTAATGCTTCCTGTACATTTGAGAAATTTCCAGCTTCCATTATCAACTTGGTTCTATCTGAATTAGCATTTTGCGAGAGTGACCTAATGACATTGTCAGTGGCGTATTTACCTGCTACTGCTATTGGTACGCCTTCTGAGATAAATGCTTGTTTTAAGTTTTCTGCTAGAGATTCTATTTCCGCTGTATATGATGTAGCATCTTTGTGATTTTGTTTGCAATTTAAAAGTTTCGCGGTTAAAAGCTGTGAACTTTCGCCCTCAATTCCATTTTTTAAAACATCTACAATTGCTTGTATTGAATTTTCATTCGTCACTGAATCGCGTGCTTTACCTATTAAGCGTGTTTTAACGTAAGCTACGGCATTATAGTCATGATCCGCTGAATTTTCATTTAATAATATAAGTGCGTCTACGAATGCGCGTAGTTTTGTTGGATTTTCGTCAAATTCGTGCGGGAGAATTCTACTAGCTAACTTAAAAAATTCTACGTTAGTTAAAGTCATGTTTTCAATAGTTGAATCCTCGTCACTATAATTAATGTCTTCTTCGAGTACTAATGGATTTATTTGTTTAACGCAGCTATTAGGGATTTTATAATTTATTTGTAACGCTTGAAATGACCTTATTACTTTATCTCTAATGATCCATAATAATTCTTTAACTACCACCCTTTGATTATCATTTAACTTTTCAAATTGACTTCGTACGCTTTTAGTAAAATGATTAAATAACTGTACTAACTGTTCGCCTATTTCTTTTCTAATTTTTTCACTTTTGGGTACTTCTTTTTTTATAGCCCGCTTTGACTGCTTAATAATTTGGTCTTTTATGCTTATAACGTCTTGCAAATATTGATCCCAAGTGATTGACATAAAAAAAATTTTTCTTAAATTATCTACTCTATACAATTATTATCTTAAAATTAAACACTGTCACTTACTCATGTTCCTTGCGTTGTTTATGCACCGCACTTGTTGATCGTACTGTTGCGTCGTCAGGGTTGATTCAAAGTTGCGAATGCACTCTTTCTTCTAAACTGCATCTAACCTGGCATTGCTTCTTGCGGCTTCTTCCCGTATTGTCCCAGCTATAACTTTCTTGCATTTTGTCCATACCATCCACAAAATTGTTAAAAGAACCAGCACTGAGGACTGACCATCGCTGTTACCTGCTTGTGCGATGATCACCTCTTCTTTTGTGGCGGACTGTCCTATAACGTTTGGTATTATTCTTTAGTCTTGTAATCTTCGGATCGCGGTGTATTCTGCTTCGGCAGGGTCGCCATGTAGTATTTAACCCCAATTGGTTTTTGTTTAAGGTTAGAGTGGTGTTATTATTTATTCTCACATGTTTTAGAGTGATTATTTATTGCACACATTAACAATGATGTACTTCACGACAAGAGTATATATGTTCTAGTTTTACCTAGTTACTTCTATTTATAATAGTGAAAAGTGTGTTGATAAGAATGCTTGACCTTACAATTCCTTTAGTCCATTGGTCTATTTATATTGTAATAATTGTTATTGCATATTTGCACACTAAGTAATTTATCTAGTTTAACTTTTAAATGTGTTTTACTTATTCTATCGAAAAGAAAATGAAATTGAATGTTTCGTAATTGCATCACACGAGTGCGTGCGCGTGCGCGTGTGCGTGTGCGTGTGCGTGTGTGTGTGCGTGTGCATGTGCGTGTGCGTGTGCGTGTGGGCGTGCGCGTGCGTGTGCGTGTTCGTGTGCGTGTGTGTTCGTGTGCGTGTGCGTGTGCGCGTGCGTGTGCGTGTGCGTGTGCTAGTGCGTGTACGTTTGCGTGTGAGTGTGAATGTGCGTGTGAGTGTGCGTGTGCGCGTCCGCGTTTTAAAGGAAGACCCTAAAATGTTGCAAATTTTGTGAAGAACCGATCTGTAACAAGCGTTCCGTAACAACAACAAAACGTCATTGCACTTCGTAAATTGTCTTATATGTAGTGAAACTGTTCATTTATGAAGCAATGTACTACATTTTTTCTTGTTTTTTACATCTAGGCCAAAAATCGTTGGTACCACAACTGTGGTGCCTGCGTACTCTACAGAAACAATTTCGATACCAAAAATTGCAATATAGTGTATCATCTTTATCTTGTTCCTAGATGAGACAAAATTTTATTTGCTTGAAGGAAAGAATAATGGACCAAAACGTGTGCGTACATTTAAAGTACCTGCAATGGCGGCTATAGGATACCCCATATTTACGTGCTATTTGGGTTAACATTGTTTAGTTTCAGCACTTTAACTTAATTGCTTAAGTGTTTTCTCCAGTATACGTTTGTCTCTTGAATTTGAATATATTTGGAGCTACTGCATACCCAAAACTTAATTTGTACTCATGTACTAGGTTTTTTTTTAAATACGCTTATGCCATTTACTGATTCCGTAGGTACACTTCCAAAATCCGTGGTCTTCAATAGAGCTTTCCCCTACATCTACAAACACATGCTACCCGATTAAACTCTCTAAGAAGTAAATTATCTCTCTATACACCCGGCTTGAAGTTAATTGTGTAATGCATGTATGCTTTTACTCGTAAGTAATATGCGGTCGTTCATTTGTGATAAACACCTATCCTTATTACCTACATATGGAAATAGATTGTAATCACGTTGAGGAAAAACCAGTTTCATCAATTTAGCACAGTTCTGATTATCCCATCCTTCTTTTCTAGCTTTTTTACATTAAAAATTTAAATGTGATAAGTAATAACCCTGAAAGAGATTTGCGTACAAACTTTTTATTAGGTTATATTAAATCCGGTGTAGATTATCCTACACCAATTTAGAGATTACAACGCGGTATATTAAACAGAAGCTTATCTTTTCATGTCTGATTTAACATACACGGTTTTTATTGATCAGGGAAAATTGGATTAGCAAAACTAAATGCAGTTTGGTATACGCTGTGTCCACATTGATTAATTATTCAACCAGAGTTTGAGGTAAAATAATAAAATTTATTGGATATGTAATGGTTATTTATCCATTATTAGTTTACTGAATATATCACGAAATAATTAAACAGTGTTAATATTTAGTAATATTTAATACTTGCATTTTAAACTCTGTGAACGTAAACCAAATTGTAATTGTCAATTCACTGTATAATTTCAGATCACCACATTTATTAGTTTTAGTTTTGCTATAATTGCAATTTTATGACAATTTTCTGACGGAAAAATTTTCATTAGGAAGGCTGTGTTACGGGTGAAAATGACAGTAAAATTTGCGTGACAGATAAGGGCAATTGCCAATGACTTAGTGGAAGAGGGAGGGTGGATGTTCTGCTCTGCGTACAGATTGTATAATAATGTCAATAATTAATATCGGAAAAGTCATTAATCAAAGGATGGCAGTTTGTATGAGCCAAAAGTATTGGTATAACTACAACAGCAAAGTTTACAAGCAAACACAAACTTGGTTACTTGGTGCCATATAAAAAAAATTCAAAATAACCTCTATATGCACAAATATAAATATTAATTATTAGCTTTCAATATCTGCACTATATGTAATATCTCAGTAATATCGTAAAATATAAAAAACAACACAACGCTTTATCTAAATTGTAAACCAAAAAACCCGTCACTGCAAGGGCTGTGTAAAACAAATATCAAAAATTTCACGTATAAATTGTCTGACTTGTTAAATAAATTTATCATGTGAGTTGGCCGAAAATCACACAAATTATCAGTTTCGAAATAATATGCTTGAAAGATGTATTTACACACTTACATTGTAATTAAAATATATTTAAGGATTTATTCAAGTATAAAGCTCATACAAGAACTTTGTACGTAAAAATATCTAATGTGGAACACAAAACCTTCCAACTTACAGAATGGAAACTAAAAGAAATGAAATAACATTAATAACAATTTTTTAGGGTAATTACCCATCCTCCTTCATAATAAGATAATTACGAAAATAGGCAACGATGTAAAAACAAAAAACAATAGATTATGTCAAACAGACGTTTAAAACATCATGTCAGACATAGGTTGATGCATTGTCAACCATACATATTTAATCTTTACACTTATTTCGCTTTACTTTACGAAACTTTATTAAGGAAATTTATGTCAGATTAAATATTCTTTACAAAAATATGTCTACACATTTTCTTATAGAACTAATCGTTATTCAGTTAATGAAATAGCTTAAATTCTGCATTATGAATTTTTTCCGCCAAGTTACACGTCGTATCAAACAATTGCAAAGAGCACACTTAAGCGATATGTTTATGGTGTATATATTGGTATTTTTCATCTTTTAAATATACAGCTGTTTCAGAAATATCTGATAAAAATCAACGGCAAAAGCAGCCCTACTAAACCAAACCTCACCCCCACTGAATTACATCTAAAATCTAAACCGCGCCAGGAGAAATGAAAACAAGTAAATATACACAATTCTAAGTATGTACAGGTTTTCGTTCTAGAATTATCGTGGGTATACATCCACACACTCACGCACACAGCAAGCACGCACCCAGTCACCTGCCCACCCACTCATCCTCCCACCCGCCCACACACCCACCCAACCAACCACCCACCCACACACACGAGCAGGCACGCACGCACACAGACACACGCGCATAGACGCACACACCCAGACGCACACTCACACATTCACACACATACTCGCACACGCACAGGCTCGAACACAATCACAAACATAAACACGAACACGAACACGTACAAGAACTCAAGCACTAACACAAACACAAACACAAACGCAAACGCAAACGCAAACGCAAACGCAAACGCAAACGCAAACGCAAACGCAAACGCAAACGCAAACGCAAACGCAAACGCAAACGCAACGCAAACGCAAACGCAAACGCAAACGCAAACGCAAACGCAAACGCAAACGCAAACGCAAACAAAACACAAACACAAACACAAACACAAACACAAACACAAACACAAACACAAACACAAACACAAACACAAACACAAACACAAACACAAACACAAACACAACACAACACAAACACAACACTAACACTAACACTAACACAAACACAAACACAAACACAAACACAAACACAAACACAAACACAAACACAAACACAAACACAAACACAAACACAAACACAAACACAAACACAAACACAAACAAACACAAACACAAACACAAACACAAACACAAACACAAACACAAACACAAACACAAACACAAACACAAACACAAACACAAACACAAACACAAACACAAACACAAACACAAACAAAAACAGGAACACAATCACGAACACGAACAACACCACGAACACGAACACGAACACGAACACGAACGCAAACACGATCACGAACACGATCACGAACACGAACACGAACACTAACAAGAACACGAACACAAACACGAACACGAACACGAACACGATCACGATCACGATCTCAACCACGATCACGACCACGAACACGGACACGAACACAAACACAAACACGAACACGACCAAGAACAGAACACGAACACGAACACACACACGATCAAGAACAAGAACACGAACACGAACACGAACAAGAAACAAGAACACGAACACGAACACGAACACGAGCAAGACGACAAACACCATCACGACCACGTACACGGTTACGGACACGGACACGTACACGGACTCGGATACGGACACGGACACGCACTCCGACACGGACACCGACACGGACACGGACACAGACACGGACACGGACACGGACACGGACACGGACACGGGCACGCACACCGACACGGACACCGACACGGATACGGACACGTACACGGACACCGACATGGATACGGACTCAGACACTGATACGGATACCGACACGGACACGTACACGGATACGAACAAGGACACGGACACGGACGCGGACGTGGACACGGACACGAACACGAACACAAATACGATCAATAACAAGAACACGAACACGAACACGAAGACGAACACGAACACGAACACGAACACAAACACGAGCACGACGACGAACACCATCACGATCACGTACACGAGCACGAAAACGAACACGAACAAGGACACGGACACAAACACGGACAAGAACACGAACACGGACACGAAAACGAACACGGACACGAACACTGACACGTACAAGGACTCGGACACGTACAAGGTTACGGACAAGGACACGTACGTGGACTCGGATGCGGACACAGAAAAGGACACCGACACGCACACGAACACGGAAACGGAAACGGAAACGAATAAGGATATGGACACGGACACAGATACGGAGACAGACACGGACACGGACACGGACACGGGAACGGAAAGGGACACGGACACGGAAACGGACACGGACACGGACACGAACACGGACACGGACACGGACACGGACACGGACACGGACACGGACACGGATACGGACTCAGACACGGAAACGGATACCGACACGGACACGGACACGGACACGGACACGAACACGGACACGGACACGGACACGGACGCGGACACGGACTAGGACTAGGACTCGGACACGGACACGAACACAAACACGATCAAGAACAAGAACACGAACAAGAACAGAAAGAAGAACACGAACACGAACACGAACATGAGCAAGACGACGAACACCATCAAGATCACGTACACGATCACGAACACGAACACGAACAAGGATACGCACACGAACACGGACACGAACACGAACACGGACACGAACACAGACACGTACACGGACTCGGACACGTACACGGCTACGGACAAGGACACGTACACGGACTCGGACACTGACACAGAAAGGACACGGACACGCACATGA
This sequence comes from Vesta saturnalis, assembly GCA_036346205.1. NCBI lineage: Eukaryota > Metazoa > Arthropoda > Insecta > Coleoptera > Lampyridae > Vesta > Vesta saturnalis. The sequence continues at coordinate 4,464,359 of JARFJB010001166.1, forward strand.
ACTCGAAAACGGAAACGGATAAGGATATGGACACGGACACGGACAGGGGCACGCACACCGATACGGACACCGACACGGACACGGAAACGGACACGGGAACGGAAACGGACAGGGACACGGAAACAGAAACGGTCACGGACACGGACAAAGAAACGGACACGGACACGAACACGGACACGTACACGGACACGGACACGGACACGGACACGGACACGGATAAGGATACCGACACGGACACGGACACGGACACGGATACGGACACGGACACGTACTCAGACTCGGATACGGAGACAGAAAAGGACACCGACACGCACATGAACTCGAAAACGGAAACGGAAACAGATAAGGATATGGACACGGACACGGACACGGACAGGGGCACGCACACCGATACGGACACCGACACGGACACGGAAACGGACACGGGAACGGAAACGGACAGGGACACGGAAACAGACACGGACACGGACACGTACACGGACACGGACACGGACACGGACACGCACAAGAACAAGGACACGAACACGGACACGGACACGGATACGGACACGGACACGGACACGGACACGGATACGGACACGGACACGGACGCGGACACGGAGACGGACACAGACACGGACACGGACACAGACACGGACGCCGACACAGACACGAACACAGACACAGGCACAGACACAGACACAGACACAGACACAGACACAGACACAGACACAGACACAGACACAGACACAGACACAAACGCAGACACAGACACAGACACAGACACAGACACAGACACAGACACAACACAAACACAGACGCAGACACAGACACAGACACAGTAACAGACACAGACACAGACTCAGACACAGTAACAGACACAGACTCAGATACAGACACGCACACACACAGGCACAGACACAGACACAGCCACAGACGCAAACACAGCACAGAAACATGCACAGACGTAGTAACAGACACACGCACAAACATAAACACAGATACAGACACAGACACAGACACAAACACAGACACAGACACAGACACAGACTCAGATACAGACACACACACAGCCAAAGACGCAAACACAGACACAGAAACATGCACAGACATAGTAACAGACACAGGCACAAACATAAACACAGACACAGACACAGACACGGGCATGGACACGGACGCGGGCACGGAAGAGACACGGACAAGGACACGATCACGGACACGGACACGAACACGGACACGGACACGGACACAAACACTGACACAGACACGGACAGCACCACGGACAAGGACATGGACACGGCCACTAAAACAGACACGCACACGGACAGGGACACGGACACGGACAAACGCACTGGCACGGACAAGCGTACGGACACAGGCACAGACATAGACACAGACACAGACACAGACACAGACACAGACACAGACACAGACACAGACACAGACACAGACACAGACACAGACACAGACACAGACACAGACACAGACAGAGACACAGACACAGTCACAGACAACCCTGGTTCAATAAGGCTTGTTCTGATGCAATATCTTTAAAAAATAAATGTTACATTAAATGGAAACCTAATAAATCGGTTGACAGTCATGTAGAATACGTTGGTGCTAGAAATATCTGCAAAAGTGTCATCACTAAAACTAAAAAGTTGTTCGAACAACGAAAATGCAATGAACTAGCTACATCTCCTTTAGGCAGTCGTAAATTTTGGTCTTTAGCAAAAGCCATTAGTAAAAACTTTCGAACATCTTCATTTCCCCTGACATCTATTGACGGTATCGGTAGTTGCTGATTCTGTAGACAAAGCCAACGTTTTGTGGATTTGTTTGCATCAAACTCGTGTCTCAATAATTCTGGAAAAGATGTGCCCTAGTCAACTCTTCTTCATACGTTATGAAACCAATTCATTTTCGGTACAAGCTCTTGGAATCGATAATCAGTAGGCTTGATCTCCATAAGGCGACTGGCCCAGACGGTATCCCAGCTATTGTCTTTAAGAAATGTTCCCCCGAACTAGAACCAGTCCTATCTAAGCTCTATACGATCTCTATGTCTTCTGAAATTCCTTCATCATGAAGTTAGCAAATGTTCAACCTATTCCCAAAAAGGTGATAAGACCGATCCCTCAAATTACAGACCAATTGCCATCACTTCATTTTGTCTAAAATCATGGAAAAAGCCATCAATCAGCAATTGCTCACGTTTCTTGAAACTAACAAACTCCTTAGTGACCATCAATATGGGTTTAGGCAAAGTCGTTCAACAGCCGATCTTCTTTCATATGTGACCCAAGTTTGGAACAATACAGTAGAGCAGTCCGGTGAAACAGTTGTAGTCGCTTTAGATATCTCAAAGGCATTTGACCAAGTTTGGCATAAGTGTTTCTTGCCAAACTCACCTCGTTTGGGTTAAATGATGCGCTCATCAACTGGGTTTCTAGTTTCCTTGATGAAAGACGAATACGTGTCATAGTTGATGGCTTTTTTTCAAAAGAAGTTAGCATTAACGCGGGCGTACCACAGGGATCCGTTATAGCGCCTACACTTTTATGCTGTACATAAATGACCTTATTTCTTCAACAACTAACCCTATCCATTGCTTTGCTGACGATAGCACTCTTCACTGTAGTTCATCTCAGTCTACTCATAGTGATAATCCACCTTCTATGTCAAATCAAGAAATTAAAGCTGAAATGGCAAATTCAATCAACAAAGACATTCAACGTATTCTCGAATGGGGAAGCAATAATCTAGTTAAATTTAATGCTAACAAAACTCAGTGTTGCCTTATGTCCGCCAAAAAAGATCGATCATTTCTTGTTGTAAGTATGAATGGCTCAGTTCTTAAGTTTTCAGACTCTATTACTCTGTTGGGTATGACTTTATCTTCAAATCTCTCATGGGTTGACCATCTTCTGTCAGCTACCAAAACAGCTGCTCGTAAAATAGGCTTTTTGTACAGATCTAAGCAGTACTTTACCTCTCGACAACTCCTTTTGCTGTATAAGGCCCAAATTCGGCCTCATCTGGAATATAATTCTCACCTTTGGGTTAGTGCTCCCCAATACGCTCTTGATATCGTTGATCGTATTCAAAAGAGAGCGATTAGGCTTATAAATGACCCGTCTTTAACTTCTCACATACAGTCCCTTGAGCATAGAAGGATGGTTTCAGTTCTTTCTTTGTATTATCGTTATTACAACGGCTATTGTGCTGGTGAATTACATTCTTTGATACCATCTCCGGCTATCTTTGCGAGAAACGCTCGGTTCGCTCAATCACATCATCAGTATGCAGTACAAATCTCCACTTGTCGTACCAAACGGGCGCAATCCACATTTTTCTACATGGCTTCTAAACTCTGGAATGATCTCCCTAGTTCCTGTTTTCCTCTCACTTATGATATGAGAAAATTTAAGGTAGCTGTTCATAGGCATCTATTGGCAATTCATTATCCCTCTATCCATCCTCCTAAGTGTTCCTGAGTGCTTTAGCCTGTTCAGGTCTACAATCATAAAAAAAAGACAGACACAGACACAGACACAGACACAGACACAGACACAGACACAGACACTGACACAGACGCAGACACAGAGACAGACACAGACACAGACACAGACACAGAAACAGACACAGACACAGACACAGACACAGACACAGACACAGACACAGACACAGACACAGACACAGACACAGACACAGACACAGACACAGACACAGACACAGACACAGACACAGACACAGACACAGACACAGAAACAGACACAGACACAGACACAGACACAGACACAGACACAGACACAGACACAGACACAGACACAGACACTGACACAGACGCAGACACAGAGACAGACACAGACACAGACACAGACACAGACACAGACACAGACACAGACACAGACACAGACACAGACACAGACACAGACACAGACACTGACACAGACGCAGACACAGAGACAGACACAGACACAGACACAGACACAGAAACAGACACAGACACAGACACAGACACAGACACAGACACTGACACAGACACAGACACAGAGACAGACACAGACACAAACACAGACACAGACACAGACACAGACACAAACACAGACACAGACACATAGACAGACACAGACACAGGCACAGACACAGACACAGACACAGATACAGTCACAGACACAGACACAGACACAGACACAGACACAGACACAGACACAGACACAGATACAGTCACAGACACAGACACAGACACAGACACAGACATAGACACAGACACAGACACAGACACAGCCACACACACAGACACAGACACAAACACAGTCACAGCCACAGACACAGACACAGACACAGCCACAGACACAGACACAGACACAGGCACAGACACAGGCACAGACAAAGCCACAGGCACAGACTCGGACACAGACACAGGCACAGACAAAGCCACAGGCACAGACACGGACACAAACACAGACACAGACACAGATACAGTCACAGACACAGACACAGACACAGACACAGACATAGACACAGACACAGATACAAACACAGACACAGACACAGACACAGACACAGACACAGACACAGACACAGACACAGACACAGACACAGACAGACACAGACACAGACACAGACACAGGCACAGACATAGACACAGACACAGACACAGTCACAGACGCTGATACAGACACAGACACAGACACAGGCTCAGGCACAGGCTCAGGCACAGGCTCAGGCACAGGCACAGACACAGACACAGACACATACACAGATACAGACACCGACACAGAGACAGACACTGAGCCAGACCCAGACACAGATACAGACACAGACACAGACACATACACAGACACAGACACAGACACAGACACAGACACAGACACAGACACAAACACAGACGCAGACGCAGGCGCGGACGCGGACGTGGACACGGACACGGACACGGACACGGACACGGACACGGACACGGACACGGACACGGACACGGGCTCGGACACGGAGACGGACACGGACGCGGACACGGATACGGACACAGACACAGGCACAGACACAGACACAGACACAGACACAGACACAGACAGACACAGACACATACACGAAATATTAGTGGAACAGGCACAATACGGAGTAATAGGAAACCGAGGAACCCTTTAAAAACATCCAACGAGCTAAAAAAAAAACGCCAAAAGGTACTCATGACAGCCGTATAGACAAAGACAAATGGTTGACGATTCTAAGTTGGAATGACAACAGCGTTGTATGTTTGTGTTCCAATGCAGTTGGTGTAAATCCTATCCGCCAGGTAAAGAGATATTCTCAAAAAGAGTAAAAGAATATTACCGTACCACAACCCATATGGTGCAATAGTACAATATGAATATGGGAGGTGTAGACAGAGCCGACCAAAATATTAGTCCATATGGATCTGGGATTAGAGGAAAAAAGTGGTATTTTCCAAACTTTTCCCATTGCATCGATATGTCCACGCAAAATGCCTGGCAGATACATAAATATCAAGGAGGTTCCATGGACCATTTGACGTTTCGCAAATCTATTGCCATATGAATCCCACCAACCAATTGCAAAAATTCGAGGTGTTATTCAACCGGAAGACCGAGTCAAAGGGAGAACTGAGATTCCAGGTTCGACAGACTCGACTATATGGTGGTACCCATCGAAAAACAAATTAAATGTTGTCATTGTCATATGAAAACGACAACAAAATGCGAGAAATGCAATGTCGGTGCTCATGTCCGCTGTTTTGTCAAATACCATACCAAATAGTACCTTAAGCCCCTGACGTCCTACATGTAGGACCGTCTTTTTTTGTAAACTAGATGTCTACTTTTTTTTTGTTTTTTCTTAAACTTTGATGATATTAAGCTCATTTTCCAAAAGCAAACATTGCAGAATTATTTATTGATGTTCAGGAATAAGTGGGTTAAGCTGAAATTTACTAAAATAGGAGGACAGTACAGAGCCCTCTCCCTCTGGTATTAGTGCGAATTAGCATTGTTGACTGTTGGTTATATTTATAAAGGTGTAGAGGTTGCTTGTGTATAGGTATAGGATGCCGCGGGGTATTAATTGTAAAAGGCAATTGCCTGATGGTACACACTCCCAAGCCAGACCATTAAGCAACTTGAATTTTATTTTTGTTACTTTTATTTGTGTATAGGTGAATGTGTAACCGGGGAGAGAAAGGCACGGTATTTTTCCAACGCACTCAAACTTATATATCGGTCACGATGTTAGTAATCTATTTATAACGTACCCTCGTAAGGATTTGTTTTAATGAGTTTTTACCTCAGTTTGTTGAAGTTGAATTATTTGCCTGCGAGCTGATTTCTCTTTTGTATGTGCTTTATTACAATGCGACGTATGTATTTTGTGCTTTAGTTGTCACTAAACAATTGGGTACTTTTAAATTCCTCGTCTGTTTTATTGTTTTTATTTGTTTTATAGGTGAATGTGTAACCGGAGAGAGAGAGAGAGAGAGAGAAAGTGAGAGAGAGAGAGAGGCACGGTATTTTTCTAACGCACTCAAACTTATATATGGGTCACGATGTTAGTGACCTATTTATAACGTACCTTTGCAAGGCTTTGTTTTAATGAGTTTTTATCTCAGTTGGGTTGAAATTGAATTATTTACCTGCGAGCTGATTTCTCTTTTGTATGTGCTTTATTACAATGTGACTTATGTATTTTGTGCTTTAGTTGTCACTAAACAATTGGGTACTTTTAAATTCCTTGTCTGTTTTCTTTGTCCTCGCATTTAGCTTATTGCCTGTGCAATTTTACTGTTGTACTTTATATGTACCGTGATATGCTTTATTATTTCACGTGCTTATCTACTTAAAGACCGGCGTGACTGGTTTTTTTAAAAGGGCCACATGTTTGGCGTTACAATTTCTATTATGATTTTCTATTTTGATTATATATGACCAAATTGTGAGTGTGACTACATGTGTTCCTTAATTATTGTGTTTCTGTGTAACTAAACTGCTTTTGATTCATTTTCTCTTAATGTTATAATTTTGAATGCACTTTAACCTGATTTAATGGTGTTTTGTTATACATTTAACCCTTTCATTGTTTTTTTGTGTTATTTATTTTATTAATGTACTTGTGCAATTTTTTTAAATAATTTGGGTTTTATTGGTGGTTCTTTCCCAAATAGTAGATTAACGGACTGAACCACCCTGCGTAAAATTCGTTGATTTTAATTTGAGTGTTTAATTTTTACCTTATGAACATACCTCATCCAGACTATCTCATTTAGATAGCATAACGTACCTAACACTAGACGGCCATAGTTTAATCAGATTTGAGGTTTGCGAATAATTAAATATAAGACTTGTAAATAAATTCTAATGTTTTAATTATTGCCCGGAAAGTCAAAGTAGGGCAGGCAATTAATTTTAGTCATAATGACATTATTGTCAGTCAAGTCAAGATAAATCACTTAGCGATTGCTTTGTTCTTGAATTTGCATTATTACAAATAAGTTAAAATTACGCTTTTCAAGATAGGGTACATGGGGGACGCTACAAATTCAAAAAGGGTGTAAGCTTACAAAGTTTTGTAAAGTCTCAACCTATCGAAAATTCAATGCTATTGATACCATAAAAACGCAAAAAAATTAAAACGGTAGAAGATAAGTATAAGACATGTCGTACCCAATTTACTACCAACTTCAGGAAGGAGCAAAAAATGGCATAAAACTAGTAGGTTTCCATTTAAAAATCAAAAGTGCGATGTAGTATCTTCTGTATAGATCATCTGTATAAAATGTCCCCAAGAAATCATTTATTTTTTAATCTACCAGTAGAGTCGTAAGAAGGGGTGCGACTTTCGCGTTGGGCGACCCTGCCAATACTATTTAAATCTTTTTAGACATAAAACGTATCAAAGTACTTCTTTTAAAGCATTTTTTGTATGTCTTTGTACTGTAATGACTTAATTTACACCACTTTGTGGTTTGATGTTTCGATATTATTATTACGTTAACACACTGCTTAATTTTATAAAAGTAATGAAATACGCAGAAACGTGTTTTCAAGCAAGTAAAACCTTACAAGGGTTATTTTATCATTCTAATACTACAATAATTGTAGCGTGATTAAATGAAAATTTACAATAGTTAGAATTTAGAAAGCGAAATAATACATTAATGTACAGACGAAGAAATATGATAACGATAGTTACAGAAACATAAATAAATGTAATAAATCAAAACACATTTTTTTTTAATAATATAGTGATTTTGCTACTTTTTCTACATATGGTAAAAGAGGAACGAACAGAAAAACGAGCTTTAAGCTCATTCATTTGTGAAAGCATTCAAGGGATGGTATGTATAATGATATATTTCTGAAGAATCTGCTGTGCAAACAATTATTTAAAGTACCTACCTGTAAAGGTACACTTTGTTTATTAGTCGTGACTTTTGTCAAATTCGTGAACCGAGCCAATTAAGATATTTCTAAATTCCACAAAAGATTACTTTCATTACTTCAATGGTTTGGGTTTTCTTTAATATAAAAAAAGTTCTTGCTTTTTTACAAAAATAAAATATTTTGAATTATCCATTCGAACATTAATTCAAAATCATTATATTAAGAGTTGGCTAATTAAAATTGTGTATATAATGAAGGATGTCTGTAATAAGGGTTAATTGATACAGCAGGTTTGTCATGACATTTACATGTGTTACCAATTTGCTTGACACTTTAATTAATTTTTTAATATATCATTACCACAGACAAGTGTAATTGTTATCGAGACGTATAAATTTTGGATTGTTTATGTCAAAAAGTACGATTTAAAAAACAAGCAGTGGTCCTAGCAATTAATTAAAAATAAGTTAAAATTGAGAAAAGTTTTTTTACAAATAATTTTATGCTGAATTCATTATGGTAACTATTTTCATTCCTTTCATAATTATTAAAAAAAAAGCTGTTGTCTTCATACAAATTCTACACTTAATTGCTCTGTAAAAATAAAACCCTAATTTTTCTTGCGGGATGAAAAACGCCCTTGTTATTTTTCATTTGTAATCTTTCTCCATCTTTTACTATTTGTTTAGCTTAAAAAACACTGTCTATGACACCCCATTTTACTTTTAAAACTCCTTATCTTCCCTTTTTTATCCAAAACTCTACTGCGTTCAGTCAAGTTTTACCCAGCCTATCAGGCCCGGCTGTACCTCCAACTTCAACCACATATATCTGTTTTGCTAACGTTTTGTTGCTCATTATTTCGATGTTAAAAAATTACAACCTATCAGTTAATTTTTCTTCGCTACGGTCCTCTGATTCCTCATCACATTCCTTCTTGTTTAACGCATACGGTTCTCGGAAATTTCATACCCCCGGATTTTATTTATGTTTTAGTGCTTTTTTTGACATATCCATGTCTCACTTGCATACATTACTGACGGCACAAACGTGCCATTTCGCAGTTACACTCATGCTTCTGTTATTCATTATCTTCTATACACTTCCAATCACTTTCCTTCCAGCATTTAACCGTCGTCCAATCTCGCCATCTATCGTACCATCTGCAGTGAACATTCTACCGAAATATAACAACTCGTCAAATTGTTCCACAATTTCATCATGCAAAAAATTTTCATTTCACCAATTTAACAAATTTTGCTTTGCTAATTTATTTGGATTTTCACCTTATCAAACTTTCTCAGAGCTATTCGTAGCTCATCCGCATTCCTATAAGACTCTATCATCTGCATAAACCAGAACTCACACGTTTACAACACCAAGCGTTGCATCATTTGCATTGTTAGAAAGCAAAGTTCAATTTCTTTTACTATTGTATAGGAATTTAGTATTAATTTCCAAAAATCTCTAAAATAAACATAAACAGTACATTCTCGCCCCGTTTGGAATTCTATAACAATGTATCTAATGTTTCTATACCAGTAGATTATTTAATTGTCTTTGTATGTTTATCTGTTGGTACCAGACATCATAGGATGTATGTGCCTTTCCCTACTTTTAAACGATAGTGATTCTTTGTTAACGCCAATTCTTCTGCTAATGCTGGAATGATATGTAACACTTTTTAATACATCTTACATTTAAAGGCTGCATTGCAATTACAAATAAAATGTTTGAGCTTTTGTTAGTGTACTGTTTAAAGTACGACACCAAATCGTATTTTCATAACGAGCACCATCATAGGGTGTCAATGACACCAATCCTTTCATTATAGGCGTTAATATAACTTTAGTTACAGAATCTACCAGTAATACAAACATTTCGTGCCTATTTTACTGAATAGTGAACTGATTACTTCAAACTCTCTAGAGTTCTCTCTGTTTAACGTGCCAATATATGGTTTTTTATAAAATTAGGCTTAAGTACAGGGGGATACTGTAGTATTTTGCGGCTCTAAGTTAAGATAAAATCTAATATAAAGTATAATATGTATAAGATATTTAAATATATTAAACCACTATCCATTTTCCTTGCTTTAATACATCAAATAACTTACATTATTTACCATGTAGAGACCGTTTAATTAAAAAAAATTGATATTGTAACATGAAACTGAATTCTTTTAAGGATTGTAAAGACTGGTTAACTGTAGAATTGTAAAGAAGCCATTTTGAAGAAAATTTATACACCAGCGGTATTAAGATCCAGAAGGTCTAGAAGTGGTTATGCACGATCACCTGCAGCACTTCCATGAGCATAGGCAAACTCAAAAAACGTATTTCAAACGGTAGTATAGTATTAGACACTGGTCACGATAGTTGGACATCTTTTTCTGCAATTTATTGAAATAATAAATAAAAAAATAACTATATCTCGAGTCACTTCTTTGGAAGTCTTATTCGGAATGTAATTGTAGGTTAGTGTCACTAATAATTGTTTACATTTGGGGCAACGAAAGAAAAGTGAGGTTCTGAAATTCGTTCATATTGGGCATATCTGTACTTCTGGGGGATATGAACGTGTTCACATTATATTTCTTTTATTTGAGGTTTAGTTGTTTCCAATCAGATTCCAAATTTGAATTTTTTTTTCTAGTGTTAAACCGGAAGTAAATATTTCAAATATATTTTTTTAACAACTTACGTACGTACATGCCGCTCTGAGCGCAATACCTGTCGCTTCTTAAAGCTGATTGATGATATAAAAACAAATTAAAACGTTGTATTAAAACGTTGGTTATGTTTCAATAATATTGATTATGTATTATTGGCTTGCCTATTTATGTACACAAAAGTATGTGCAGAAAGCAATATCAAAATAAAAAATTATTTTACGTGATTTTATTCATATTGTGATGAATAAATAAAAATAATAGCTCCATCTCTTAGTTGCGAAAAGAATAACTTCATTAAAACGAAACAAACTTGTATAATAGAAAGAGATAGAAGTACCACGCCAAACCACGCTTGTGTTTCGGTATGTTTTTAGTTGTTTTAACCTCTTAGTGAGTTGCGTTCGTTAATAGGATTTAAAATTTTAATTGATTTATTATGGCTGTCTACGGTGATCGGTGCTTCAATCCATTTAATTTGCCAGCTCACCGAAAGTTTAAAGATATAAGAAAAATTTCTAAAGGTTTACCTAAAAAATGGAATTGTTCCTCAAATGTCTACGTGTGTGCATCCTGAAGAAAACGAATGTTGGTAGAAACACCTTCGATAGTAGTAGAAAATCTCTGGAGTACTCAATCATTAGTTAAAACTTTTGATAAAATTTTCAAAAAATATGGTAAGTAGATGGAATTGACGATTTGTCCTTACTTTTCAATCAATCTTACATTTACGGCAAAAACGTCTCCTTTTGATATCTTTTCATCCCGTGAAACGACTTGACATTAATAAGTTAGTTGTCAAAATTTGTTGCTATTACAGTTTGCTGATTTCAATACGAGTTCTTTCTGTTGTGGATATTGTAATTTGTTTTTGAGTCGTTTTGTTCTTGTTTTATTATTGTTCTTGTTCGTGTTCGTGTTTTCCTTCCTGAGTCATGTTTTCAAATGAAGAATATGCCGATATTCATTATTATTACGGTGTTGCCAAGGGAATGCAGTGAGGCTGCTAGACTGTATGCAGCTGATTTCCCAAAAAGAATGCTCTAAAAGTTTTTCCTGAGGTGTATTCCTGTAACAATTCAGTAATTAGTACGTCAACCATAAGTCTTTTTCATATCGTTGTGAAGCCTATGAAAAAATGAAGTTTTTCCTTTATCGGCCATGTATCAAATCCATCTCTATTGGAAAAATATTCCACTTGGAAATTTGTCTTGTGATTTGAAAGAAAATCATTTCTGAATTCATTATGTCATTAAAAATGTTGAAAATGAAGAGTTTGTCTTGAATGAATTCAATATTCTTTAAGGCAATTTCATCTTCTACAAATTTCTCTAACGTGTTTTCTTGTAACTCTTCGAGTTTGGAAGATACAGCGTGATTTAAAAATAAGTCCACGAAATAGAAAAAATTAAAAAGTTAACATCTTGAAACCATCAACAATAGACACCCTGTATTAACAATTTTTGTTCCTTTTGGCCAGAGGAATCAGCTGTTTTCGTTTGGCAATCGAGCTGTCATATATATATATATATATATATATATATATATATATATATATATATATATATATATATATATATATATATATATATATATATATATATATATATATATATATATATATATATATATATATATATTATTTAACAATTTTAATAGATATTGCTACTAACGAAGATAACCCTTAGTGTTATGGAAACGTTTAGATTGTATTACATTAATATACGAATCCACCATTAAAAAACGCAGAAAAGATAAGTATTTTAATATGTGTAAAACTGTTTACATCAGCAATCATGCTCTATCCAACAAAAATATTTTCTGTGTTGCGGTGTTGCCGCTTCTACTACAAATTATAAGCAACTATGATATTTAAAACGTATATTATTCATGTATATTATTCAGTTTATTAATGCCCTGAATAAGTCTAAATACATCTTATGTATGAAGTCCTCCACCTATCTTGAACCTTTTATGAATTAATTGATAGACCATTTCGACACTTTGACAGGCAGTAAAACCCAAACTTTAAGAAATTAAGGAAAACAGTTTGCACATTCCTATCTTAACACCTAATCTTCTAACAAGAAATTTGCTGAAAAATTGTTTAAAGAAATAAAATAGTGATATCCGCCTTTGTACACCAGAAATGAAAACCGTGGAAACGCGTCATACTTGATAGACGTAAAAGTAAAATTAGATATTGTCAATCCCACTGGATTTGCTTTTTAATAACTGCTAATTTAAATGAACGAGAAAAAACTATACTGCTTATGATTTGTGATTAAGGATTAAGGATTAAGCATGAGGTCCAATAAAGCAGATTTATTCAATAACGATTTTCCAAACCATCACCCAATTGCAAAATCAACAGTACAGAAAACACTTTAAAGTTTTTAGAAAATGGAGATCATAAAAGTTTCGATGGATAAAAACAGCAAAAAGGTGAAGAATACATATACTACATTTATTGAGTCGTTGATCAGTAACAAGAATTCTGGAGGAAAATAAACTCACCCCTATAAAATTAATCTTGTCAAGACCTATCAGCCGATGGTTTCGCCAGAAGCGAATTTTGTTCGGTAGAAGAAATAAATTTTGTGAAACCATGATCAAGTACAGAATAATGATTCTTAATAACGTTGTTTTCTGATGCTAAATAATGTGATGTCTATAGTATTGGTCAATTGAAAATCCATTGATGATAAGCGCATTATCATGAAATAAATGTTTGGGCATGGTTGTATGGAACCCGAACTATAAAGCCATTTCTCATAGAAAATTTCAGCTGAGAAATTGGATATGCTTCAAAACCTAATTCAACGTTTGTAAACTACAAAGTACATAGTTTACAGGATGAAGTTCCTCACTATGCTCGTTTAGTAATATTTGAATAAACCTTTCCTAACAGAAGAGCGAATTTGACCTGCCATTAAATTACTTTTATCAAGAAATAACGTATACACTACAAAACCGGAGAACCTCGATTTAATACAATGACAATTGAGTTTTGCCAAGATATGGTTCCAAGGTTATCGAATTTTCTACCACCTAGTCTTTAAAAGTAAGCAACACATTTTGAACGTGTAATTTAGTCATAGTTTTAATCTTTTTCAACAATTTTGCAATAATTTGTTAGAAGATTAGTTATATTTGTCAATCGATATGTTTAAAAATAAAACAAGACCGTTTCTCTTGATCTCTAGGTTTAGATTATACAGCCTCTCAAAGTGTCAAATGGTCGATTTTTAAATGGTTGAAGATTTATTGGGATTAAAAAATTGAATAATAACATTGTTCTGTTTGAATTATCAAAGTTGTTTTAATACTCAGTGAATAACACTGCATCAATTTATATATATATATATATATATATATATATATATATATATATATATATATAAACTCAACATACCAACTCTATTTAAGTTAAAAACAAAATGGCTATCAAATTTTTTTTAATTATAAAATTATCTATTATCATGAGTCATGTTTGTGCAAAGTTCGTTTAACTTTTTTTTTGAAGCGTATTAAATTTTTAACAACGTTATGTTTTTATTAAGACATAAATTTAACAATTTGCTGTTTTATCTCTTCCTTTTAATAGTTCAGCTAAACGTATTTTCAAAAGGATAAATTTGATTTATTATGATAAGTAACACATTTACATTCTAATCAAAATCTGTAATGAGTTACGTAATAACATTTTCAGTTAAAAACAAAAGTTAACGAACTTTCCAAACATGACTTCTGATGATGGATGAAATTATATCATTTTTGAAAAATAACAAAACATTTTTTTCGTCTCAATAGATTAGATATGCTGAGTTTATTAGTAAGATTTTACGTATTACATAAAATCAGATGAAAACAATTGGTAAAAGTCAAAATTGCCAAAATCAAAAATCATAGTATGCCATTGAAATTTGACACAGGTTTAAAAGACAAAATGAACAACTTCTTCTAATATATTTTTCGAAATTCGGACAATTTACGTTTTCATTTTTCTTAAAAATGTAATTTTTGACAGGTGACGTCTTGTAAAACCAACTTACTATAGTTCATTTTTGGTTTTATTTGAACAAAAATGGATGCGATAATCAGATCTATCTAAAGTCGAATTAAAAATCATAATTTGGACAAAATGGTACAGTATTATATATATAATTATTATATATATATATATATATATATATATATATATATATATATATATATATATATATATATATAATCAAAGTTGTTAATCGGGTATTGTTAAAAACAATAAGAAAATTTATTAAGCCAATTGTTTTTAAAATGAAAAGATCTTTTTCAAAACTTTTAAATTTTTGTCAAAATCTACAAAAGTTATGAGTTGATTAAACATATAAATTAAATAAGATAATACTTACGATCGTATACAGTTAAAACATTGCAATTGAAGAATATTTCAATTTAAATTTGAATTAGATTAAAATCAATTTTATTTGACAAAAAAATTAAATTATTGTCCCATTTATAAAAAACAATAAATTTATTTTAAACTAACAATTAAATAACTAAATCTTTTAATATATTATATATATAATATATATATATATATTTATATATATATATATATATATATATATATATATATTGTCCGCAACAAGAGCGCCTTCTATATCTTCGTTTCATATAGCTAGATTATAAAATTTGGGATATTATAGTTTGTTGTGCATATTTTAAATTATTCACGTGTATACAGGTTGTTTATTTAAAGATGACCAAACTATAATAAAAAATTAAATAGAACACCCTGTATATTATTACTTTTTGAATTCTACACATTGTTCCTAACAAATTCCAATATATTTTATCCCTAAATATAGCCGTTTTTGAGTTATGTCGATTTTTATTAAAAAATTGAAATTACAGAGATAGCTTTAAAATGTACCTTTTGGAAAACAAAAGTTATCTAATTTATATCAGAACAAGTACACAGATAGACTTTATAATGCAAAGAAAATGTCATAATTGATTGGGGTTTTTGGTTTCTACATAAACCCTTATCAATTCGATAACAATTCCCTATCCCTAAATATAGCCGTTTCGAATTATTTTCAATTTTTCAAAATGTATAAGATTATTGGAACATTTTTTTAATCCATGGCCTCGTATAAAAAGAAAACAGTGGAAACAATTGTATTGCAAATTAAAAAAAAACGCAACAGAAACTAATACACTATAATTATTAAAATTATTTCTAAAATACAAAACTAATAAAATAAAAAAAATAATTTAACGCTAATCATTAGGGTAATGATTTATAATTTTTCAAAATGTTGTCCGTTTTCTCGGATGCAGACCTGAAGTCGATCTTTAAAAGATTGTTCAACTCTACGCAACAACTCAGGAGTAATGCTATGAAAAGCCTGTTTATACGATTACGCATATCTTCGGGTTTGGTGGTTCTTATAGAAATACTTTTTATGTATCCCCATAAAAGAAATCTATTCTTGTCAGATCAGGGGACCTATACCACAGGTCCATTTCGCCCAATCCATTTATTTGGAAAGACTCTATTGAGATAATCTTTACATCTGCGAGTATAAATTTGTGGCTCTAATATCAAGAGTAATATTTTCTAATAAGCCCGGTAAATCGTTACGGTTAAGGTACTTCTCAATTCAAGTGTCCATCAAAAAAATGGACCGATGACATAATCCCAACGATGGCACCCCAGACACTTAAAGACCATTATGTTGATTATCAACTTGTCTTAATAAATGTGGATTTTCTGAGGTAATAATGAAAATTATGTTATTAACAAATCCATTTTATGAAATGTTGATTCGTCTGTCCATAAAATATTATAAAAAATTTGGGTTTGAGTAATTTTTCTGGAAACAAAATCTTACTCGATGATCGAAGTCTGCTCAATTCTTGTGTAACTGAATATGATAGGGATTGGCGATTCTTCTTTAAAGACGGTACTGATCTCCACTTATACCAACTATTTCACTTATGTCCTTTTGGCTTCTGTGATGATCCTCTTCGATGGCAGAAGAACCCTCAATTCACTATCTTCATTTGTAGAAGGTTTAACACGTTCATGTTTGGAGTAATTGGCACATGAAGTTGCAATTCTACTCATAACTTTCTGAAAATCTTGCGTTTGGATGTCTTCTATCTGCATTTTTCAGATAATTCTGCAAATAAAAGTTTTTTCTGCAGCCCACACGAATATCATATCAACTAACTCATTTTGTGTAAAATTCATTTTATAAAAATCTTGATTACTAACAATAACACTCGTAAATGGTTAACTACAGTTTTATTTATTTACGTCAAACATTCAATTTTATAAGAAGCAATTGAAATTGAAAATATTTGTTAAATTCTTGTTAACATGCAATGCCTCCAGTACAAAATTGTAATTAGTCTTCTATCATAATATATTAGTTTCTGTTGCGTTTTTAATGTATAATACAATTGTTTTATGTGTTATTTTTATCTATACGAGGCCATAGATTTAAAAATGTCTCAATAATCTTATACATTTTGAAAAATTGAAAATAATTCGGAAACGGCTATATTTAGGGATAGGAGTTGTATCGAACTGATAAGGGTTAATTGTAGAAACCAAAATGTAATAATATACAGGGTGTTTTATTTAAAAGTAAACTTTACTAGTTCGAATAATGGTTGATTGGCAAGTCAATTATAAGCACCCTGTATGCAATTATGTCATTTTCTTCACATTAAAGGAAGCTCCATCTGTGTTATTCAATAAATTAGATAACTTTTATTTTTCAACAGTTAAGGAGTACATTTCAAAAAATCTGTAATTTCAATTTTTTAAAAATCGAAATAACTCAAAACGCTTATTTAGGATAGGGAAATATTGCGAATTTGTTAGGAACAATGTAGAATTAAAAAGTAATAATTACAGGGTGTTCCATTTAAATTTTTTATAATAATTTGATTCTCTTTAAATAAACAACCTGTATTCGCGTGAATAATTTAAATATGCACACAACTAAACTATAACTGCATTCCAAATTTATTAATCTAGCTTATATATATATATATATATATATATATATATATATATATATATATATATATAATTATATTATAATAACATGAGAATTTTTTTAATCGCTCGTAAAAATACAGGTATTAAATTGGTGCATGTTTGATAACCATTTATGCACGTTCAAGTCAAACTATACACTAAGTCAAAATATAAAATTGCAAGAGTAAATTTATTTCAAAAATTGGCAAAATGTAATAAAAATGTTATTTAGAATTAAAAGTTAGCATAGAATACCAAATGGTTCTCTAATTAATTTTTATTTTTTTTTAAAATTATAATTTGGCTATTTTTTGCATTTTACATGTTGATAATTTAATCAAAATGAAATCAATTTGGCACAATTTAATAAAACTCGAGCCTATTTGAAAAATTAAATTAGATTTTTAGTATTTTAGCAATCACTAACTTATGTTTGTTGCAACGATATTAAACATAAGTTTAAATTTTCGAAAAAAAATATTAACATGGTAAAAATCAGTAATCAATACGCATATTCAAAAATCTAATCCAAAGTAAAAGCTTTATTTTAAATGCTTATTATAAACACCATACAAATTAATGGATGAGATTTGATTCTACTAAATTGATCGACGATATCCATGATTATTTTAAAACAAATGATTTTAGTAAACATTTTGACATTTTAATGACATTAAGTGTTCATTATTATTTGATATTAAATTTATTTGATTTCAAAAATGCCTCAAGACATTAACGTTAAAAAGCAGAATTATTTAATATGTAATAACTACAAATCAGTGCGTGAAAACATTTTCAACCAAACATCTGATAATAATAAATTATTCCACAGTAACAAATTTTAATGAAATTTAAACAGACAGGGTTTTTAAATTATAATTACAAGAAACAACACCAAAACAGATTGTAATGAAGAAAATTAGAAGTTCTTCAATTGTTGAAATAGAAAATCCATAATGAAATTTATAAATATACCTAAAAGAAATGTTAGAATATTTTAAAAATAACAAGTTATGCCTATAAGCCAATGTTTATTTGCAGTTTAAACACTATGATTGCGTTTTGATTATGGATTCAAAAAATGAAGAAGAACCTAATTACAAACATTCTTTGTCATTGACAGTAAGAACAATATTATCAAAAACAATGTTGCTATTATCAACGATAAGTTAATAAGACCATTTTTTTTTTAAATTAATTACAATTTTAAAAAGAATAACGGATTTTTGATAACATATTAGAAACGACGTAAACATTGGTTTGTACATGATGGATGTCGCTTGGCTAGAATGGTTCTGATTGGTTAAATGAAGAATTTTACAAATGGTTAGAAATACCGTACTTGTTGTTAGATCTTAACTAGATTTTTTATGAAATTTAAAACAAAATTTATAAAGATCGACCATTTAATAATTCGAGGAGTTGAAAACTCTATCCGATTTCATTGCAAAATATTAAAGAGTATTGATTACCTAAATGAATTTTATGATGACAATTAGATGTATTAACGACAAGGTTATACGAAACTCGTCGATAGTTGTGTTGTTTACATATTATTTAATTTTTCTTAATAATTTTTGTCTTTATTTTGATTTTGTAAATCATTTAAAATAAAGCTTTTGCACTTTAGAGTTTTTGAATATGATTACTGATTTTTTACCATGTTAAGATTTTTTTTCGAAATTTTAAACTTGTGTTTAATATCGTTGCAACAAACAAAAATATTGATTGCCTAAAATATTTTTCAAATGCTGAGTTTTAATAAATTTGGATTAATTTCATTTTGATTAAGTTATCAACATGTTTTAAATGAAATACAATTACTAACCTTTTCAAAAAAAAAAACTAAAAATTACTTAGATTTTATTCGATAACATTTAATTCTAAATAACATTTCTTATTACATTTTTCAATTTTGAAATATTACTATTTGTAATTTTTATATTTTTTGATATGTATATGTTTATGAAATTCTAGTAAAATGGTTATCAAACATGCACCAACTTTTCAATACTTGTATTTGACGAATTAATAAAAATTTCCATATTTAATTAAGTGACTAATTTATATATATATATATATATATATATATATATATATATATATATATATATATATATATATATATATATAAATATATATATATATAACATACAAATTGTTGTATATCATTTACTATTGGATTTAAATATTAAAATTGTATCTATAAATTTAATATAAATTAAGCTTAAACACTATTTAAAAAATTTCGTTTTTGTAACATCCATTTATAAATTAACACCTTATTTTTTATGTTATTACGAATTATACGAACTTATTTTGAAAAACGACAATTAGTTATTTTGTTTGCATTATTAATCCCATTGTATTTGTTTTCATTTGTATTTGCAAAAAAAGTACTAATTAATTACTTTCAAAATAATCTGAATATTCAATTCACTCGTTAAAAACATTAAATGTAAATGATTCGATTTTAATCAACAAAAAACAGGTTATTTACATATTTTCACGAGAATAAGTTTTTGT
Source organism: Vesta saturnalis (assembly GCA_036346205.1). Lineage (NCBI taxonomy): Eukaryota > Metazoa > Arthropoda > Insecta > Coleoptera > Lampyridae > Vesta > Vesta saturnalis. Next base: position 4,484,973 of record JARFJB010001166.1, read on the forward strand.
GTTTAGATAGGACCGTTAAATTATTTCAAAGTTTTAATTATCATAAATATAAAGTATGCAATTGTTTTCTAAGATGATGTAATAATTTCATGATGAATCAATGTTACACTAAAAGTATATTTACTACATGAACTTAAAGAAAACGAAAGGTAAATGTGTTTAAAATATACTGAGCTAAAAACTCCGCATTCGTACGTTAATCTCAATCGATACTCGATCTTACCATGTTAAGAAAAGATAAGCAATGATTTTCTTACGGACTTATTCGTCTGTTAGTTGCAGCCTATTAATAATTAAACAGAATACCTTTTCGGTAAGTCCGCTTGAACTTATAATTTTATTGAATTAAAGAAACAAGATGCATAAATTAAATGGATTACCACAAAATTACAAAAGTATTCATTTTAAAACATTAATTTTATCAATATTATATCAATACAAATAAAACTTCTACGATTCATAGTCAAGTTTAATGTAGTAAATAAAATGAAAAAAATTTTTTCTCAAAGAAAATGGACGTACGAGAAAAGAACACACAACAAATTACTTTTTAGGAAATTAAAATTAAACACAAAAGGAAATATGACTTTTAATGTATATAATCAAAAGCAATGAAAAAAAAATTTTCGTATTTTTATGGTAAAAAATTATAACAAAATAAACATTGTTACATCAAGTACCATCACAATTAATGACCTTGTGCCAAAGTAACACCAATTTTTGTACGCCGCTCTTGGAAAATTCTAAGGATTTTGAATAAAAAAATTGACAGACTGCGTTTATAACATCAAGTCTTTTATGAACTTATCGCATATGTTTAAGAGACAAAAAAGGTTATACTTTGAAATCTGAGCAGAATATATTAATTTTGTCAAGTTCAGACATTTTTTCCCAGGACAATCTTGCGGTAAGTCATCTGCCGTTATCCTGTAAGAATAGTATTTTCCTCCGATTGACCAAAGAAGGCTATTTTCGGATGAATGCTGCTTGTACTCGTTGAAGCTTTTCACAATATAAATTCGCAGTGATGGTTTGACTCATTTCCAAAAATTCGTAATGGACTATTCCGGTCGTAGTCCACCAAATACAATAAAACCTTGTTTGGCTGCAAGGAAACCTTAGGAATGCGTGGTAGGCGGCAACAAATGACGCAAGCGCTTAAAATTGGAGTATAATATCTGCTTTTCGTCGCAAGATAACAACCGATCAAGAAATTGTTCATTATTGTTGCGTAAAATGTTTTCCGAGCAAACGGCAATACTACTTAATTTTTTATAGTTAAATAATTTATGTGGGACCCATTTACTTCACTTCCACGACTTCCCTAGCTGATAAGGATGTAACCAAATGGTTTTATTCCTTACATTGCAAGCTCTTAGCACGTTATACCGGAATTTTTTTCCACAACCTGTTGAAGATCCTCGTTGCTCATGGTCTTCGGTGTCCCAGGGCGTGCTTCATCGGTCAAGCTGAAATACGGAAAGATTTCTTGAATTTGTGCTGTTCGATTATTAACAGCATAATCTATGAATTGTACATGTTTTTCGTATATAGAGCAAACAATCGCGAATTAATTTTATTCGTTTACTTTACGATTCAATTTTGAATAATCAATTGTAAAATACACATGTACACAAGAAGGATTGTTAAAGTGAGAGACGGATAAACATGCTATTCAGATAACTTAAAACATTGCAGCTGTATAAAAACGATCTTTTTGGTTACCTGGTAAATAAGTAAGAGAATGAAAAATAAATAAGGTGTATCTAATACGAATACAAAATAGAAAAACGAATAAAGATAGAGAACAAATTCAGATGAAGTGGTTGTTTTAGATGGCATTAAGTATTCTGCTTCCACGTTTATAGCTTATGAATGAGCGTTACATAGACAGATTTACAAATTTCCGTTTGCGTGGTTGTTTAAATGGCGTACCCTAAGGGTCCATTCTCTGTCCCATGCTATTTATGACCTTCATAAATGATCTCCGAAGTAACATAGACAGATTGACAAATTTGGCTTTGCTAATTTCCAACAAAGGGTTACTGTACTTTATGAAACTGCTTTGGATGTGAATAAAGACAAGATCTTTCATAATTTTTAGGAGTTATCGTTCCTAATGTAGGTCATTGACATCAATTGTTAAAACATTTGAAGAATCTGAAAGATGTACATCTCGATAAAAGTACGAAATATTAAGTCTAGTTTAAATATGCTATTCTAAGAAAAAACCCTGTTTGAATTTTATTAAAACTGTTCAATCACCAAAGGATTATACCTAGTTCCGATTTCGATTTTACGTAAAGTTACCTAGAGATCATCGTCGTGTTATATTAGTGCTTCAGTGACCTCTTTGGTTTATATCGCTTTTGCGGATTCTTTTTTTAACGTTAACGTTCTTGAAGTGCCACTTATTTGCCGTACAAAGCGTGTTTAAAGATAAAGAAACTTTCGCAGTATATTAATATTATAGTTGTCTAAATCAAGCTATTAACCTTTTGGATTGTCAGTGGAAATAAAACTATTTAAGAGATTAAAAGTTATCAAGCAAGTTGAACGCACAATTAGTATTTTAAAAGGAGTTTTTAATTAATGCAGTAACATTTTAACGCGATTCAATCAAGGAATCGTTTGTGTACAAAAGAACAATAGTCAACATTTCATTCATCATTTGTCAGAGCAGGGAGATTTCATTTCCGTTATAGCAGTAACCGAGCACCTGGTTCGTTTTCAATTGTTGTAACACTGGAGAGGTGTAATTCTAGACCTTAAGGTAATATAATATTGTTTTTTATTGAATATTTTCAAGATTTTTTTGTGTGTTTCGAATTATTTTTTTTATGTTAATGAAGGTTTGAAATCGGTGCGTATTTTTTTGTTAAATTAAGTTGTTGTTTTAAATTTATTTAGTGTAATTAATCATAGTTCTAACGCTCCGCCTTCACACTTTTTTTTATTTTAGTAAAAGGGCAATTGACCCTATTGTAGTGTGGTAAATAATCCACGATATATTTATATCTATAGATTAAACAATTTAGAACGGCGTTACGCATCCTGGCCAAACATTCTGTCGCTTTTAAGCATTTGTATTTTTTTGTTTATACGCATTATCGTATGTTTACATTTATTTTCTTTATTTTATTTATTTTATTATAGCTTTGTTAGGTTTTATAAATTTGTTTTAATTCTGTGAAACCCTTTGTGTTACCTAAAAGTTTTTTTGCAAATTGCAAGTTTACCGGAAAATTTAAAGGTTTTAACGTAACGAAGTACAGTTTTTTATTGAGTAATAGCGTTATTGATATTTAGTGTTTATTTGATTTTTTTGAGTTATTATTTAGAGTGCATTCTATAGCTTGTTTTTTGTTTTGTTTTGATTATTATATAATGCCTAATTATTTACACTGAGGTGTAGTAACGTAACATTATTGAGTGTTTATCACGCTTTTATTTGACAAGCATTTTTCCCAAGGTGGTTTGGCTGGTTCCCAGCACACCTGGGATTGATTGCGGATAGGTAAGCGTATGTTTTTGTATGTTTAGACACGCTATGTACTCGTAATTTTGGCACGACATCCCTTATTTTGACTACCAAACATTCTGGCGCCCAAAACCGAACTGATTACGTTTTCATCCCCTATTTTGACTTACGTACGATTTACTATTCTGGATGTGCAAAATTTTTAACATCTGACGTACACCCATACGCTGGCTAGTCGGGGACAAAAGGCCAATTTTATCTGTAATCCCGTTCTACCACCCGTTTATACCGTTTCAAAATTCCAATTGATACCATCCCATATCTGGTATGGGTGCAAATTAGATCTACGTTTATTTGTGCGCCATGAGGCTTATAAGTTAAAAACTATTAACCCAGTATGGTCCCAAAAACTAGAGGTCCATACAACGCGTTTCACAAAAAATCTTTTGTTTTAAATTGCTTTGTAATAAAGATGAACAGCATGGTTTGAAAGCTAATGAACAGGTTGTTGTTATAAGGTATGCGTGACCAGCTTTTGCGGTTCTTAACAGACTTTGATGGTTTATTGAAACATTTTAACAAAATTTAAAATTATTTAGTCCTTTTTACTTTTCGGTTTATTGATCTTGAATTGGGCTATTTTTGATACTTTTTAAATGTTAAACTAAAAAGAGGGTTTTCTTTTTCTCAAAAGCGCTTTTGTGGAAATAAAAAAAGGAACAATAGGCATTGCATGTTTAAATTTAAAAAGTGGATTGGAAGTTTGTGTTTGCTAACATAAATTGTATTGTCGATTTAAGATTTATTGTGGTTTACAATACTTTTAATTTGGTACAATAATTTCTATTAACATTAATTACTGAGTTCCTTTTATGCCTGCTATTATTTGCGAAGAAACAGTTCACAGATGCTAAAAGGGTATTATACCTTGTTTGTTAATGCAGTCAATGTTGCTGACATTCTGATTCGAGTTCAAATCGAGTTTAAAAATCAATTAATGTTGGGACGGTTAGAGTCGTATTTGAAGTGAAGATTAATTAAATCTGAATTAAAAATTTTGTAACTTTAATTTTTATAGCTGACTTGATTTCCAGTATATGTAATATGTTTCAATTACACAATCATATAATAATAAAAAATGCATTAAATAATGTCATAAATTCCATTTCTAGTATTATTCTAACAGCTTCCGTGTTGGTACAAGTTGCTATAATTCAACAGTTTTATTGTTTTAAAGATAAATAATGCATTCAAGTTCTTTTATTAATAGGTTAATGTCTTTCTCTTACAATGTTATGCGAACGAGTCGTGGACTGCTTTATGATACACAAAGTTTCGCCATTTTATATACCAATCGCGTGGCCTGATTTGATTTCATTAGAGCTAACGATCCCTAATCTATTTTGAATATTTTTTGAAGAATTTTAATGGTTTGGAATTAACTGTTATCTATTATTATATAACTATTATTAAACATTTTCAATTAGAAACGTTAGCAATTATAATAACATCATGCAAACTTTCAAAAAAGTATATTATATTATAATATAATGTACTCAGTCGGACCAATAATAAGTAACGAGACTGAATTTTTTAGTAGCGCTTGTGGTAACACTGCGAACCTGAAACTTCTTGGTTAATCACATCCTCCTCTATCGCGACTTTCATTACATTCGTTAGTTCTCCAGCTGTGTTGTGTTTTCGACAATAAACGTAAGGCGTGTCACGAATGTGGAACGACGTAATATTACAACGGTACGCGATTAAATTTTGCGACTCGGCGATTCTGTTACCACCTGCAGACGGTCACCAACTTTTTACCACAAAAGTACTCGCTGGGCTGCGAAAACGTCATTAGAGTCCGTCGGAATTCCAAACGTGGATCATTCATCCTCAATCCTGCCATCGTTTTCAGTGTGTCGCAGTTTTGACATCTAAAACATCGCAGTGTTAGCGCCAATTCGGATATGTCACCCCGTGACTTCTTCTTGTTCCTCAAACATTAGCCGTGAAAGACACATTGATCAATAACTGACATCTAGACCGCCGTGACGATACTATCGAGATTCAGTCAGCCTTCCAGAAATGTTAGAAAAGCTAAAAAAACGTTGGAACCAGTGTGTATTGGAAAATCAGAAGGATCATCAATGTACCTAATTTTTAAATATACGTATTTTATGGACTTAGTCTCATTACTTATGGCTCAGACGAGTATTATAATTGTATCAATCGAAATGAATTATTGATTGACTTGAAACTCTCCACATAATTTCCAACGGTAGTACAATGTAAATATCAGAAATTATATTAAAAACAGAAAGAGGTCCGTTAGACCCCCTTTACACGGTTACGTAGGAGAAATTTCAAATAATTTCAATGATCAAACGTTTTTTTGGTATTTGTGATACCCGAAACTAAATATTATTTTAGGAAGAACAACAGTCATGAAGCCCCTTCATGGTATAGAAAGTACGTAGCTAATTATTTTTAACAAAATAGGCACGGCGTTCCATGAACCCCGTTTTCCCGGATAGTGGTCAATATTAAATATCTTGATTGTTGCAAGTTCATGTGGACAACGTAAACAAATATAAACCTTAAATTTTGATAATTATTATTTACGGTGAGTTCACTGAAGAGATATTTGCTTTGAAATAGATAGTTACTTAAATACTGAAAATAATGCTGTAATATTAGAACTAATATCTAACCTAGCTACGTACATTAAATGACGAACAATCTAAATAAGTGATTGTGGAAAAATATGTTACCCGGTTATAAAGTATGTATTACATAATTGTATAATCGGATCAAAAACATTGTTTCAGTATTCAACCACTAGTGACAAAACATTGATGAAAAGCTACATGCCTTACTCTTTTATTTATTTGGAGCAGCCCAAAGCAAATGACTGTCCGCCAGTTCTAATAAAATGTCTTTTTCTTCCATTACATACTTATGATGCAAGTAACAGTTAACTAATTTGAGTAAATTCTTATGTCGCAAAATGGTTTCGCACATCTTGTGTTACGCAGTTATACATTATATATAACTGTATTAAAGATTTACACATAAATTTTCTTCATAAAATCTGTAAATCAGCTAAACATTCTTTTACTTTAAACTAACTCTGCATTTAACAAACCCGTAGGAATACAATCACGATGGAGGCTAACTAACCCTTCCTCCAACTTTATTTTATAATCCAAATTGACAGGTTCGGGAACATACAATATTTTATCTTTGCATAGAGCCAGGTGCCTATACCACATGTTTCTTTGAATTAATCATTTGCTAATTTGTTTAATTAAAATTTACAGAAATTATCAAATAATGAATGTATATCCCCTCACGTTAATTTACAAGGACTTTGTTACGTTAGAGCCCCGTCATCTATACCAATCACTTAGCATTGCAAGGACCAGTCTCCACCCTCAGTTTAAATATGTGAGACGCGTTACAGACATTACTACACTATATCCAAGGACCTTTTACTCCTCAGCCTACAATGCTGTCATCTAGGCGATCTAAATGCCCACATCCATTTCGGTGACACTGCAAATAATGGCAAAACAGTAACGCTTGCAGCTGCGGCTCTTAAAATATCTAACTCTGCAACATATTTAAGATTTGGGTGCCTCAATGTAGATCATATCATAGTTTCCGAACCCACACTATTTCTATCGTGAATTCCTAGGCACCACGATCACATCAGGTCATACCACTACTGGTCAAAACTTCATTTTGTCTATTACACCTCCTCAATACACAGTAATTAATCTAGAGCACAATGTCACATCTCCAACAATCTTCTAACAAGATCTCGAGAGAGCCATTAGACCTAACTTCAATTACGAAGCGGTCGATATCTATATTACTTAAATATCCACATTTCCTGCAAACCGCTTCCAAGGCACATCGTGAATTGGACCAAAGAGAAAAAATGACTCTATTGTCTATTCTTGCGATTTGGGGATCCGGCTCTAAAGACCGAATACAATCGGCTTCACCTCCCAGTTAGATTATAGAAATGGAAAACTCTTCTGGCAACAGTTCGATATACTGACCAGAAAGAGTGTAAACCCCACCTAAACCACATTCAGGGCAACCTAATCCCCTCCTACCAAGGAAAGACCGATTTTTTTTGGTGACCACTTTCAACTCAATTTCCGATCCACAGATGATCCCCAATTTAATAACCAGTTTAAGGCACTTCTTCGTAATCAAATTGAAGAATTCCGTACCCTTAACCTTCCCGAAATCCAACTCGATAACGAGAATACTTTCTATGCCCACATCAACTCATATTTCAAAAAAGGAAAATATTCAGCCCTAGGTCATGACGGCCTAAATCGAAAAATCCTCCGGCTCCTACCCGACCCAGCTCTCCGATGACCCTCAGACATTTACAATAAATGCCTAATCCTACCTAATCCTATCTCACTTTCTAACGGACTGGAAATCGCCCTCCGCCGCCATGATACTCAAACGACACTCCGACCTAACCATATCCTCCTCCTGCAGACCCATTTACCTCCTGCGTTGTCTTGGAAAATTATTTGAGCAGATTAAAGCCAGGCTACTCAGGGCTACCTAGGATCCAACGACCTCCTTCATAAGAGCCAATTCGGCTTCCCTCCCAACCGAACGTGTCACGATCCATTGTTGAAGCCGCTTACGGAAACCACCAGAGCATTCAATCACAAGCAATGCAGTCTGGCTGTGTTTCTAAACTTTAAGCAAGTATTTGACAGGATCTGGTACTCCGGTCTCCTACTCAATGAAGAAACCTTGGCATACCCGACCCTATCTCCTAACTCCTGACCAATCGGTCAGTTCGGGTCAAAGTAGGGAAAACCCTCTCCGATCCTTTTCTACCTACAGTAGGCGTACCGCAAGATTCTGCCTTAGCCCCGATCCTTTACACTATTTTCATCCGATATTCCGGAAGTTACACAACGCCAAGTAGCCGTTGTGCAGATTGCGCATGACACTGCTTTCTGGACGGCCTCCCGCGTCATATCCGAAACCATCCAGAACTTCTACAACAGGGCGAACCGGTGAAGAGTCTCCGTCAATCCCACCAAAACTCAAACAAGCCCTCTTCCGAAATCCTAACTACACCGAAGGTAACTTCTCAAGGCTAGCCTCCAGTAATGCTTCCCTCGCCCTGAACCAAGAAAGACTCCTACTCCAACAAGTAGTCACCTACCTAAGAATGCTCTTCACTAGAACCTAAATTGGCTCCCCGATGTACAAAGAACGCTTAATAGGATTAGAAACCACGCAAACCTACTGGTCGCCCTCCGGGGTAGAATCAGAGGTTGTCACCCAAAAACACTACAACCCACTTACAAAACGTACATTCGCCCTGTTATAGATTTCCGAGCACCCATATACACTAACATAAACCCCAATCACCTTTTCTCTGTCGCTTCCTGTGAACTCTTAATACTCAGACGCATGCACAGATTACCTATCAGGTACCCTAGCGACTTCACAACACAACACGCAAGCATACGATCGATTACACTCAGTATTCAAGCACTACAGAAAAACGTTCCACATGAAAAAATTGTGGGCGATACTATCCCTAGCAAAGAGATTCTCAACACTCCCTACAACTACCGTTTTCCCTATTTCCCACGACGAAAACTGCCTCAATCTGCAGTTGCATGTAAGTTAAACATACATACACCAGTGAGCGTCTTTACGCCAGGCAAAGCACCCGATGTAATCTTTTACATACTGCATTGGATAGCAAGGTTCTCTACTAAATTCTACCTATCTCCGAGGTATCAATTAAACAGCGCACACTAGGCAAAATAATTTAGTGCAGGAAGCCGACCGATTAAAAGCAACAGGAAGCCCGCATTTAGAGCATTTTCGGTCAACCAGTTTCGTAAATGACGAATTCAGTACGTAACAGCGTATTACATTTCAGTCTCGCTAAATGTAATAAATTGATTTTCTATCTGCTCACTTATTGTGAGATACCCAGATGTAAAAAGTGTTTAATACATAAATCGCTTAAAAAATTTAAACTAAATCTAAACCTTCAATTCAATTAATAACAGATGTATAAATTTAATGTCTAAATTAAAATAAAAGATTTGGAATAATAACATAACTAATACTATTTACCAAATTCCTTGTGGTTCTTGTGATAAAGTATATGATAAAGTGTACATAGGAACATGGTTACAACCTTGAAAAAACAGATTAACTTATAAATCACCTAAAGAAAACGTTGGCTTAATATTCGAACGATTTAGGACACATCCTTCAATACGATAACACAAAGATTTTAGATGTAGAATCAAATTTAAAGAAACGTTTAATTTTAGAAATGTTACGTATAAAAATTAATAGTAAAATTTCCTGTAACAGTATAAAAGGTTTAGAAAGCTTACCCATAAAATAATTATAATATGTGAGAAAACTTAAAATAGTAACCATGTACCTTATACAACCTTTTATCGTTTTTAACTTTGTTGAGTTGTACCAAATGCCCTTCTGAATTAATTGTTGAGTAAGAACCGCGACC